>CAWUFW010002147.1:2067500-2381749 GCA_963921515.1 Calotriton arnoldi
CTTAACCCCCAGCTCCCCTGAACTCTGGTGTTGTGAGTTCTGACCTGCCTTGAGGTGCCTGTGCCAGTTTTGGGCCTCTGGAGGTTGTTGTTGCTGTCTGGGAGCTGGAAGAGAGAAGAAACTCAAAGAACTACAGAAATCGACGCATCGCTCTTCTTGCGGCTGTTTTTCCCGACGCATCTTCGCGGCAGGAGAAGAATTTCCACACATCGCCACGCCACTGCGAAAACCGTCGCAGCGCCTGTCATCGCTGCAAGAATCAACGCATCGAGGGATCGCGGCTGAAGAGGACCAACGCAGCGCCGCGCAACGCAGCCGCATCCCGGATTTCCACGCATTGTACCTGTGCAGCAAGTTCTTCCGACGCATCACCTGCGGGCCGGATCGGCACGAAGAATCGACGCATCACTCCCCATACAGACCGGAATCGACGCAACCCTTCCTCTGCGTGCAGCGGGACTGTCGCATCGCCTCCTCAGTGTCTCAGGAGTGCTGCATCGCTTTGTTTTCCGACGCTGCGGCTGTTTGGCTTGGTGAACTTTGACGCAACTACAGGTACTTTGGTGAAAAGTCACGCATCCATAGTTTTCTATGGGACAAGTTCTTGAAACCTTTTGAAAGTCATTTTTAACTGTGTATGTTGGATTTGTCGTTTTGGTCTTGTTTAGTTTAGATAAAGATACTTTAATTTTTTCTAAACTGGTGTGGTGTCCTTCTGTGGTGTTTTCACTGTGTGAGTGAGTGTTGGTACAAATACTTTACACATTGCCTTTGGGATAAGCCTGTCTGCTCGTGCCAAGCTACCAAGGGGGTGAGCAGGGGTTATCTAAAGTGTGTATCCCCCTTACCCTGACTAGAAGCAAGGGTCCCTATTTGGACAAAGGTACCTACCTCTGCCAACTAGAGACCCACATTTCTAACATTGGTGGTCAGCGGTGAGGATTTGAAACTGTATTTGTACTTGACCCACAGTGATTGGTGTACATCTCTAGTTTAGTGCAGCCCACTACGCAACCACATACTGTGTTTTGTTTTTGGTTCTATATTTGAGTGACCCTTAAAGTATCCACGAATCATGTCTCAGAAGGGTAAACCAGCAAGTGAGATGGCAGAATTGGAGTTTGATGTTGAGGTTTTGGATACCTACAGAGTAGATCAGCTCAAGCAATTTTGCAAAGATTTTGGATGTCCCATGAAGAGCAGCTCCAGGAAGGAGGAGCTACAGAAGGCCTTAAGGGCCTGGTGGGAGGCCAATGAGGCTGGGGAGACAGGTGATGCAGAGGTGAATGAGGATGCACAAGGGAATGGTTTCAGGTCACAGGATCTGCCTGTGTCAAGAGCAGCCTCCAGGGCTGGCAGCAACCATTCCACTGGAAGTCTTTCCCAAGAGGAGTGGGAGGAGAACCAGAGGGTCAGAGAGCATGAGCTGGAGGTCAGGAGGCTCCAGGCCAAGGCAGAGGAGAGCAGGAGAGCAGGAGAGCTTATGCCTTGGAAGAAAAGAAAATTGATCTTGGCATACGAGCTGAGAATGAGAGAGCTCGATGAGTTCGCGAGGCTTGAGGCCCCGAGTGTCTCAACCAAGCAAAAAGAGTTGTGTAGCTCAGGAAGGGAGCTTGGCTGGGTTGGAGGTGGGGTCCAGCTCAGATGGTGGCAGCAAAAATGTAGTGTCTAGTGCTGAGGGAGAAGTACACACACCCAGAGATGTGGCGCCTGACTTGAAGGCGGGGGTATACATACACCAGGGGGTTCAGGTTTGTGAGGTAGCTCCAGTGGTGTGCAGTGTCCCTGAGGTGGATTGGGGAACTGACACTGGGGATCATATTCTTAGTGGTGGGAGGGACACTCTACTGACTCTAGATGAGAGGTGCAGGGAGAGGGGTTCCCCCATGGTAGAAGCCTTGGTGTGCGAGTGTGGAGACAGCCCAGAAGAGTGTGGGTTGAGTGACAGACAGTCAGACACTGTCTTACCAAGCTCAGGAGAGTGGTGTGGGGTACTTGTGTGAGGCACTGGATGGTGGGGCAAAGGGTAGCTTGGTTAACAACTGTGGGGGACTGTGTGATTCAATTGTTGGAGAGCATATTTTAAGTCCCTGTTTTCCAGAGCTATGCCAACACCTGGTGGAGTGTGAGTTCTCCGATTCGAGGGAGCTTGCGCTGGAGGCAGACCTTTTTGTGGAGTCTAGAGGGTCTGTTGAGGCTTTTGGGAGAGATCCTGAAGGAGGTGGCTCAGGTTTTCCCCAACCAGGTGAGGTAGGGGAGGTTTGGAGTAACCCAGATGGGTCCCAGTGTAGTGGAATGGGTGAGGAGCCCCATGTCCTGTCTCTGAGTAGAGGGAGTGGGGGTGGGCTGAGTCCCAAGGTGTCAGAGGCCCAGTTCCAGGGCCTGGTTGGTTCCATGAGTGAACACCAGGAGGGGAGCCTGGTCTGTACCGGGAGGCCATTTCCTGAGGGGGATCCCAAGGTATTAGGTGAACTGGGAGAGACTGCTGTAACTAGCGTTCCACCAGGTCTGGTGTCAGGCAGCACCGCTCCAGTTGGGAGGGTGCATGAGTCCAGAGAAAGGGGTAAGAGGGGGAGACAGTCCCCAGTGGGAGGACCAGTGGGTCAGGGGTTACCCGCTCTGAGGTCAGAGCACCCCAGGACTGACCCTGGTGAGGCCACTTCTGGCCTGGGGGGTCTTCATGCTCTGTCAAGTGGACAGGAGGCTGGAGACCTGTGCCAGGCAGACTCGTACCACTCATGAGGAGTGTTTCCCTTGGAGGGGGGGAGGGGGGGTGTACTCCCCCGGAAGTCCTGGGTTGCCAGGCACAGGTCCAGCCTACGGGTACAGACCCTGGGTTGGAGGGCCAGGTTCAGAGTGTCCCCCCTGACCTGGAGGAAGGGGCGACTGCTTACAGTGCCCCTACCAAGTTGTCTTCGGGGGGTACCGCTCCAGGGAGGAGAGTGCAGAGCCCCAGGGTGGGGGAGAGCCCACCCCAGTCTCTTGTCCAGCCGCAGGGTACAGACCCTGGGCTGGTGGGCCAGTGTCAGGATGCCATACCTGACTGGGCAGTAGGGAAAGTGGAGAAAAGGTGCCAGGCACCTGGGGCTACTGCCCCCCACTATCTTACGCCACAGAGGTTAGAGAGGCCTGAAAGGCATGAGGCCTGGCTCTCATCACTGACAGCTGTCAGAGGCCACTGTGTCCGGTTGTCCTGGTGGACAGAGTTGCCCCTGGGAGGGGGGCAGGAGTCACACCCCGGGGGTGGACTGGGCCACACCACTGTGTTGGCCACGTGGGTACTGTCTACCTGTTGGGACATCTCTGTGAGCAAAGTAAGTTTAGGCGCTGCACAGATGGGATCCCCAGGTGAGGAGAAGGGTCCCCCATGGGTTAGCCTCGTGGGCCCTGAAAGTATAGATAGAGGGATCCAACTGGGTTCAGGAAGGCGTAGAACAGGAATAGAACCCGGATGTTCGGGCCAGGTTCCATGTTCTGTCGCCCCAAGCCGGGAAGCCCATCGAGGTATTGATTGGTCTACCCTGGCGTTAGGCTGGAAGGGGGTTGTGTTGGAAATGGCCCTTTTTGCAGGGTTATCCCCAAACTTTTTGCTTCTTCCTCCTATTTTTTCCTGACCTGTGTTTGTTGGCTATAGGACTCTGGGCACTTTACCACTGCTGATCAGTGCTAAAGTACATATACTCTCTGTGTAAATTGATATTGTGACTGGTTCTCCCTGATTGGCATATTTGTTTTACCAGTAGGTCCCTAGTAAAGTGCACTGAGTGTGCCAGGGCTGGTGAATCAAATGCTACTAGTGGGCTTGCAGCACTGATTGTGCCACCCACACAAGTAGCCCTGAAAAGAGGTCTCAGGCCTGCCACCGCAGTGCCTGTGCGCAGATTGTTAACTGCCATGTCGACTTGGCAAGTGCACCCACTTGCCAGGCCCTACCCTTCCCCTTTCTTACACATAAGACACCCCTATGGTAGGCCCAAGGTATCTCCCTGGGCAGGGTGCAGTGTATGTGAAAGGTAGGACATGTACTGGTGTGTGTAACATGTCCTGATAGTGAAATACTGCCAATTTCATTGTTCACTATTAAAAGGCTATCTTGCCCCATAGGACAGAATGGGGAATGCTTTGTAACATTTTACAAGCATATCTTCCCAAAGGATAAGATAGAAAAATGGAGTTTGGTATCCCTGATCTCAGGATTTAATAACATCTTTTAGTAAAGACTGTCTTTAAATTGTGTGTTTGAAAATGCCACTTTTAGAAAGTGGCTATTTTCTTGTTCAACCTTCCTGTGTGCCTCTGTCTGTTCGTGGATTGACTGTCTTGCTTTGGAGTGACGGGCTGGGGAGGTGCAGTGGCTCCAGGAGTCTGGATGAGTCAGCACTAGGCTGAAAAGGCCTGACCTGCATTTGGAGTGGTAGGAGGAGTAGCACCTGTACCTGAATAGGACTGTGCCTGCCTTCCACAATGCCCCCCTGTGGTGTGTCTGGAGCCAAGGCTCACACTAACAATGGATGTTATTGTGCACTTGCAGAGTGCCCCCCAGAACTGGTTTGAACTGGGCTCAGAGCCCCTTGCACAAAGACATTTTGGAGTATAAGTATTAGACCTAAAACCCCTGAACTTTAGATCATTCCTGGAATTCAAGAGGAACCTTTGCCAAGGAGAAGAGCTGGAGAGACTGAGGAGAAGTACTGCCCTTGCTGTGTGTCTGGGGTCGGCCTGCAGTTGCTGTTTCTGCCAAGGAAAGGAGAAGGACTTTGCTGTGTGCTGTGTCCCCTGCTTGAATAAGATCTCCAAGGGCCTGAAGTGAGCTGGACTCCTGTTCAGAAGTCTCAGGGACACAAAGACTTCAGCCCCAGCTCCCCTGAACTCTGCTTTTGTGAGTTCTGACCTGCCTTGAGGTGCCTGTGCCAGTTTTGGGCCTCGGGATGTTGTTGCTGCTGTCTCGGAGCTGGAAGAGAGAAGAAACTCAAAGAACTACAGAAATCGACGCATCGCTCTTCTTGCGGCTATTTTTTCGATGCATCTTCACAGCACAAGAAGAATTTCCACGCATCGCCGCTGCGAAAACCGTCGCAGCGCCTATCGTCGCTTCAAGAATCGATGCATCGAGGGATTGCGGCTGAAGAGGAGCACCGCGCAACGCAGCCGCATCGAACGCCGACGCATCCCGGATTTTCACGCATCGTACCTGTGCGGCAAGTTCTTCCGACGCATCACCTGCGGGCCGGAACGAAGAATCGACGCATCACTGCCCATACAGACCGGAATCGACGCAACCCTTTCTCTGCGTGCAGCGGGACTGTCGCATCGCCTCCTCAGGGTCTCAGGAGTGCCGAATCTCTTTGTTTTCCGACGCTGCAGCTGTTTGGCTTGGTGAACTTTGACGCAACTACAGGTACTTTGGTGAAAAGTCACGCATCCATAGTTTGATGGTACTTTCTTGAAACCTTTTGAAAATCATATTTTTAACTGTATATGTTGGATTTTTGTCGTTTTGGTCTGGTTTAGTTTAGATAAAGATACTTTATTTTTCTAAACTGGTGTGGTGTCCTTTTGTGGTGTTTTCACTGTGTTACTGTGAGTGTTGGTACAAATACTTTACACATTGCCTTTGGGATAAGCATGTCTGCTCGTGCCAAGGTATCAAGGGGGTGAGCAGGGGGGTTGTATGACATTACAACGCATGCCGTTACAACGCATACCATTACCCCGACTTGCTGTCGGGGGTGCGCTGGAAGTTGGAATAGTATAATTTACAATTCCAACTCCAGTGTGTGCAACAGTAGGGAAGGTGTTGGAGTTAACTCCAACACCTTCTACCCCCTGCAACAAGCCTTTCGCGTTGTAATGACATGCGTTGTAATGGCATGTGTTGTAACGCTTTCGTTGTAAAGGCTGTTTCCCGAGCAGGGGTTATCTAAAGTGTGTATCCCCTTTACCCTGACTAGAAGCAAGGGTCCCTATTTGGACAAAGGTACCTACCTCTGCCAACTAGAGACCCCCATTTCTAACACTCGCACTTCCTTTTATTTCTAACCGTTGAACGCAAACCACTAGCAAAACTTTGTTGCATGTGACCAATGTCTGAAACATACATTTAGTCCACTTGTCGTTTATTGATGATTAAGCTGTAAACCTACACCCCTGGCTTAAAATGGTTATTGTACAGTATAGGTTTTCTGAATTAACCACGTTTGCGTCACATTTACTTATTTGTTGGTTACCTCTTTTATACTTTAGAGGATGTTTTATTCATCATTAAACACGTGTGATTTCAAAAGGTTTATGTTTCATCTTTACCTCTACCCACCCCTAACGCCTAAAATAACTTACCTCCCCCTTTACCTCTAACCATCCCTAAATCCTAAAATCACCTTCACCTCCCTCTACCTACCCCTGAACCCTTCTCTCTTACCTCCCTTTACCTCTACCCACCCCCAAATCCTCAAGTCACCCCGCCCTCCCTTTACCTCTACCCACCCCCAAATCCTCAAGTCACCCCGCCCTCCCTTTACCTCTAGCCACCTAAGCCACTTTAAAAAATTAAAAAATAAGTATGTTCTTGAAATAAAATACAGACATAAGATATTAAAAATGCTTGTGCGAAGGCAGAGAATTTTCTCATAATGAGAAAATGGATCATTGCCCATTGCGCTCAGCATTGGCCACGTCAATGCTTTTTTTTTTTTTTTTTTTTAACTATCAGCCGTGCTGCACAGGACTAAAAGAAATTGACAAAGCTAATAGCTATCCCATAGGCGAAACCTATTGGCTTTAACAATGCTTATTTTAATCTGCACTGGTCTCTCGCAACTAGCATCAAGACAATGGATGAACACAGACAGCGTGCAAACGTATTGGCATGCATGTCGTATTTAAATAGCCTGAACCTAGCCAAAAGGCAGCGGAGCGCTGTACAGGGTCAAAGGTAAAAACACATTCAACGTGCGACAGGAATGGTAATTGGTGACAATATTAAGGTCAGGCTTGCACCGAAGTCTTGACAAAAAACATAGAAACAATCACTGCTTTTTGTAGAGAATGCATGTATTATAATTATATATGTGATGACCTGGTGAGTATAAAATAGTTCCCCATAAATTGTATGACAAATAATTTGTGTGCGCGATGTTGTGGACTGTTACTGCATCACAAGTTGTAAAAACTATATATAAGAAGGAACAACTTTTTGTAAAGTATGGAGACTTTCAATACAAAAAAAATCTTTGAAAGAATTTTGGAGTGTTCAAATGTAGTGTACTGCCAAGAGTTCGGGAGGTAAAAAGATTACCACTGGGCTTGGAGTAGCCGCCATTCGTAGGCCTTTGTTTGTAGAAGCAATAAAGTAATTCTGTAATTCTGAACTTGCTAACAGTGATACCAGAGCAGTCTCACTTTATTTGGCTACGACAGATATGAGGAAGTGCACAAATCACTGGGCTGGCGCAGCTCTATAATTATATTAACTGCATGTGTGAAGGTAGTTCAGCTTTACATATATTTTCCTACTGAGGTGTTGAAATACTTCTCGCATAATGTGTATATCAACATATATAGGTGGTCCACACTGCATAAAGGGGAATCACCACTCCTACGGTTCACAGTAACAGTTTATATTAATTTTTAAACCATTAATATCAAATTTAGCAACGTAACTATTTATATTGTTGGGGCCACAGTGAACACATTCACTGGCTCAAATATATGAAGAGGATAAGGTTCGTGTTGCAGCTGGTCTTTATTTGTCCTTTGTCTATGACTAGTCATGCGTGAGTGGTCAGTTGTGAGAATGTTGGATGTATGTGGAATGCCAGGTACGTGTTCCACATTGGTCAGTCAGGGAAAGCTCATCTCAGGAAAGGCTAAGCAAGAGTCATCATGATCCTGTTGGGGTGTAACTTGGAACTAGGCCTGGACCCATCAGCTGGCCTTACTGGTTACTTTATATGGAACTGATTTTATTAAACCCTGTTGCCAATTGCTGTGTGGATCACCTCATTTTCACCGTGCATCAAGTCATGAACCGTAATGTGCTTCCCAAAAAAACCCAGCTCCCTCATTCTACACCCCTTTCTTCCCATCTCTCCAAGCAACTCAAAGTGCTGTGTGTCCAAATGACAATATTTTTAAACTACAGAAACCCAAAAATATGTAAATGCTTAAGGGGTGCCAGGGACTAAAAATAATCTTATTTATAATAAATGAATTTCAGGTTGGTGGCTTTTTAAATAGGTCTAGGCTGTTCAGATAGCTTAGTAAAGATCATTATGGCAATTATTGAAGGCATCAAGTAAACTGGAAAGGGGTTGTGGCAAGCCTGCTGGACATGGTTACAACCCTAGAATTCAACTTTATTTCCAATTGACTAAATCACCTTCGATGGGAGGAGAAATCAACCAGGCATGTAAAGAGGAACACACTGACTGGACTTCAAGCCATGTCCATTTTTTTGGAGTGCCCCACAATAACTCCCCATGGACATAAAAACAGCTAAGAGCTCGCAAACGGTGGTGGAAATTTCGGGGACAATTCATTAATCCCCAGAAAGCCCTTCCATTGTGCCAAGAAAGTAGTAAATTGAGTAAAGCCCAAGTTGGCGGCTACACTGATGTAAGTGAGACTGATACCATTTCTTAAAGAGGCTGCGGGAGGGTGGGCTAGAGGGGAGGGGAACTGAAGGGGGAAATTGCTTTGCAGTGGGTTCAACAACAAACTAGAGCAGAGAAGAGCAGATGCAGACTCAATAATATGCGGTGAGCTATGTGCCATCATGGAGAAGTAGTGAAGGAATTGGAGGTCTGGCGGAACAAAGGGCCCTCTACATCAAGACAGCCAGCTTCAACAGAGAGCCTCGCTTGGAAGATTACAGAGGTTAACACCCATTCATGTTACCGATATTGTCCAAAACTTTCCTACAACAAATGAAGGAAGCATACCATGATGAAAATCTATGAAGAATCTGAGAAGCCAAGAAGTGTAGCAATGACCGAGAGACAAGTACCCCACCCAAACCGAGGAAAATGTTGGTGGAACAATTTATGAGTTCATGTACTTCAGCTACTCAGCACCAACCACACCAAACTTCTAACAGCGAATGTATATTGGAAAACAAAAAGTAAAAATGTGAATGCCATTTTGACCGTTACGCTCCTTTCCACCCAGTACATTACCAACCAAACTAAGGCTCTTTGTAACCACCCTTTCTATTCAATATTCATTAGGAGCCTTTTTTCATTTATGTAAAACAAACCTAATGGAAGATCCAGCATAGGAAAATCTAAAAAATAAAAATATAAAGATCTAAGCTGGGATAGGTAGTCAACCAGCAGTCGATAATTAGGGCTCTATAGAAGTTTTCAGACTCCGGCAACCTTCACTAATGCGAAGGATGGATACTATATGTTGTGCAAAGTATGACGACAAATTCTCTAGCTCAATAAAGCAGAGACAGGCAGTAAAGAACCGAAGCAGAGAAGTTATGCCTCATTATGACGCCACAGGCTTTAGAATGGTCCAGGTTGAAAAAGGTAATCTCTTGATTGTAAGGTGAAGTGTGATCTAAGGGAAAGGAGACCACGAGGACTGCTGGCAGAAAGTCCTGTTAGGCCCAGCCCCATGTCTTTCTTACTTCCGAACTCCCTGCCCTTACCATAACACTTCCCATGCCCAGGTCCCAACTGGGATTGCGGGAGGAAATTCTATAGTTATAGTGGTTCTGAATAATAATAAATATAAAATGTACTCTAATCAGATACCATGTGTCAACGCGTTCTGCACCAGGGAAAGCTTTATGAAGTAAGAACGGTCATCTATCGAGGACTAAAAATAAAACCTCGGCTACTGCTCATTTACCAAAACACAGTAAATTCAGCAAAACGGAACGGACTGCTGATCGGTGTCTACGCTACAGTTTACATGATTTTCGCCACTGGAGGGCAATGGATTGTACGGGACGCTAAAGCATCGATCATTTCTTACACAACCACTTTCTGAGTGTTCCGATAGGGCAAAAAGTTCCTAGGAAACTGTTTCAGGTATACCAAGCACTGGCCATTTCGATTTCTTGTCCATTTTCTTCACTGTGCGCAATTAATTATAGTGCAAGCAAAATATTTGTGTTACCTAGCAGCTTATTTTGGGGAAATCACACGATAAAAAAAACCCAATTGTTTTTTCGCTAAACCCTGACTTTCGGTTAAATAGGAAGTGGTAGCTGTTCGGTAGAAGGACAGAGCATACAAGTAACGCTTCCTGTGCAGGATCATACCAGAAAGTGACTGATTCACAGTCTAGTCTTTGGCAACTGAAATGTCCATATTTGGTTAAAAGGGGGAGCGAAAAAACAGAACTATAAATAACCATGACCTCTAAGGGAAAAGCAAGTTTTTCGTGTAACAACTTGGTTGACAGAATTCAGAGAGACTGTTAGAGGGAAAACATACTTCACAACAAACCCGACAGAAGATGGAGATTATGTAAAGGATAAGGGATAATTCCTTGTAAAAACGTGTTATATTTTAGCCTGCACTCTTCACACAAATAGCTACGGGAAATGTCATAAGGGTACTTCAAACAGGCAGCCAGGTGTATAAGAGTTCCCGCCCGCTAAGAGAGCAGCACCAGAAACAATACATGCACGTACTTACGAAGGGTGCTTCGTAACGTGGTGCAACCTAAATATGTGCAACCCAGACAAACTTTAACGTTTTGAAGTTAACGAACTATTATTAACAGCGATTCATGGCCGCCGATCTAGGATTGTACACAGCACTGACTCTTTGATTACTCAGAAGTACTGTCCTACTGTTTCTAAATGTGCACACCTGTTCTCCTTCCCAATTCTGCTGAGAGAGATTGTTGTAATCATTCAGTACTATATAGTAATTTGTATAGGCATGGTGGCAAAAAGTATGCAAGGATTTCTTAGGTACGAGATACTGTGGATAGAAAGATTTCCACTATAAATTGGACAGAGAAGCAATAGCAACTAAGACCACTGGGGCATCCAGTATGTTAATTTCAGCCTGCTCTGTACTTCGAAACTACCTGATTGCAGCTTTAAGACTTCATATTCAATTATATTATTCCCTCATTTGGTTTGCAGACTCTTTTAGGTCTAACTACACACAGTTTTATCTTTATGCAAGACCTTTAGTTACCAATTCTTCAAAATATGCATCGAGTGGGCTTAGACTCCGCCCTAGACGAGCATCTATCTCACCCAATGCTCTTGACTGGTCAGTGACTCATTAGGCTTCATATGGAGCGTAGATTTTGCAATGTATGGGAGTGTATTTTATACTCCCCAAGTCATTACACATATAATTATTTGTCAAACATGCGTTCTATACAAATAGCAATTATTGTTTTTATGTTTTTGCCAGGAATTGGGTGCGAGGCTGATCTTAATTTGGCCACTCTAATCAATCTCCCTTTGTAGATCAGGATGCGGTGCTGCAAGATGGCTGCCCCAAAGTCTCAAGGCGTGCAAGACTTTGGGCCAGAAGTCTTGATCAGGAAACATCACTTCCTTCCTCCTTTCCTCTTGCTGATCTTTGGTGACCCATGCCTAAGAATTGTGCTCTCTCCTCCCGGCCCTTGCTCGCCTCCTCTCCCCTCATTACAAGGAGCTCTACTGCTCCCTCCTCCCTGAGATCTGCTCTGCCACTCCCTTCTTACTCCTTGAGCTCAACTCTGCTGCGCCATTTCCCAACCTCTTCTCCTCCTCCTCTTCTTTTGCTGCTGGGGCTTCGAACTCTGCAAATACAGAACTACTCCCTCCACCTCTCCCCTTGCTGCCATGAGCGATGCCGTTCAATCAATCAATCAGGGGTTTATAGAGCGCGCTACTCACCCGTGAGGGTCTCAAGGCGCTAGGGGGAGGAGGGAGCAGCTCCGGATCAGTCGAAGAGCCAGGTCTTGAGGTTCTTCCTGAACGTGTGCAGGGTCGGGGAGCGTCTGATGTTCACCGGGAGCTCGTTCCAGGTCTTGGCCGCGATGTAGGAGAAGGCTCTCCCGCCTGCTCTGTATCTGCGGATGCGGGGGACCTCTGCCAGGGAGAGGTCGGCGGAGCGGAGGTTCCTCTTGGGTACGTGGAAGGATAATCTCTCGTTGAGGTATTTGGGTCTGGAGTTGTTGAGGGATTTGTAGGCGTGGGTGAGGAGTTTGAAGGTGATCCTCTTCTCGACGGGGAGCCAGTGGAGGTCTCGTAGGTGTTGGGTCATGTGTTCGTGGTGCGGTGTCCAGAGGACGAGTCTGGCTGTGGCGTTCTGGATGGTTTGGAGTTTGTGTAGAAGGGTTCTGTTGATTCCGGCGTATAGGGCGTTGCCGTAGTCCAGTCTGCTGGTTATGAGTGCGTGGGTGACTGTTTCTGCAGTCGGGGGGGGGGGATCCATTTGAAGGTCTTACGGAGGATGCGCAGGCAGTTGAAACTGGTGGAGGCGACGGTGTTGATCTGGCGGTTCATGAAGAGGGAGGAGTCTAGGATGATACCGAGGTTTCGTGCGTGGTCTGTAGGTGTGGGTGGATTCCCAAGGGCGGTGGGCCACCAGGTGTTGTCCCAGGTGGAGGTGCAGGGTCCGAGGATGAGGACCTCGGTCTTCTCTGAGTTGAGGTTCAAGCAGCTGTCTTTCATCCAGGCTGCCACGTTCTTCATTCCTTCCTGGAAACTGAGTCTGGTGTCTTCGGGATTTTTCGTGAGTGAGAGGATGAGCTGGGTGTCGTCGGCGTAGAATACGATGCTGAGCCCATGCTGTCTGACGATGGCGGCTGTTACTGTTGCTTCTTCCTCTTGGAGCTTTGCTATGCCACTCCTTCCTCCCCGACGAGAGTTATTTTCTATCAACCAGTAGGCTGTATGTATCGTTAAAAATGATATAGTGTGTAGCTCATTAATACACAACTATAGTTGGGTGTAATTTCACTTCTTTCAGTCATTTTTCAGGTGGTAACATATACTGAAGGTTTACTTTCTATTTTTAGGTTGCACCTACTAGACCGCGCAGCCATATGGTTTGCTGAAGACATCTTGGGGACTTTCAGAAAGTTGACGTAAGGATGCATTCTGCCTGTTGTTTACCAATGAATGGCTTTGTGATTTGTAACTCACATTTTCTGGCTTTCTCTTTGCGGGCTTTATTTGCGTTAGGCTGTCCAGTTCAAGATCATCCCTCTCATTGTCCAAACCTTGTTTATAGTATTTTTCCACAAAGTCGCTTTCTGTAAACAGGCCTTTAAATCTTGTTCTTATCCCGTCAAATGTTTTTGTGCATTCAAAGACGGAGGTCAAATGTCAGGCTGTCTCTTCCAGGGAGCTTGATGTTTATTTTTCTTTCTCAGACTTCAAACTGAGAGGATTTATGTGACAATCACACTGGCTAATTGGGGGTCTGCTCGAGTAAGGCTGTACAATATTGATTTTTTTTTTCTAGCACACAACAAAATTTAAATTTCTGTAAAAGAGCTGTGCTGACGATCAAATCAATTCATTGGGTGACATTTTCACACATTATCGTTTGTTCGCTGCATACTTTTATGAGTAAAACTGTATGCGAGTGCAGATGTAATGGTCATTTCAATTGAAGAAGTGTCGTCTGTAATGGCAGTACGCTATCATACCATGTATACTCCATGTTACCCCACTCCACACCACTGCACAACTCCAGACTACTTCACTGCAGTCTTATCTATACCACTCCACTCTACGTCTCTATGCTCCACACCACTCTGCTCTACACCACTCCAATGCACTCTACTCTGTACCACTCCACTGAACGCCAGTGCACTCTATGCCAATCCCCTCTGCACTCTACTCTGAAACAATGTACTCTGCGCCACTACACTCTGCTCTGAAACAATTTACTCAGCGCCACTCTACTCTGCATCACTTCACTCTACGCCATTCCACTCTACACAACTTTACTCAAAACCAGTGCACTCTGTGCCTCTCCACTTTGCCACACACCACTGAACTGTACGCCACTCTAATCTACTCTGCACCACCTCACTCCATGACTCTCTCAATCAGTATTTGTTAAGCGCTACTACTCACCCGTGAGGGTCTCAAGGCGCGGGGGATGGGAGGTCGCCTGGGAGCTGAGGTACCGTCGAAGAGCCAGGAGGTCTTTAGGTCCTTCCTGAATTGGGTCAGCGACAGGGGTAGCATGAGGTGGAGAGACAGGGTGTTCCAGGTTTTGGCGGCAAGGTAGGAAAAGGATCTTCCTCCGGTCCTGGTTTTGCGGATTTGAGGGACAGTGGCAAGGGCCAGTTGAGTGGAGCTGAGGTGTCTGGTGGGTATATGGAATGAGAGGCGGTGTTTCAAGTATACTGGTCTGGCATTGTGGAGGGATTTGTAGGCATGTGTGAGGAGCTTGAAGGGGACTTTTGTTGACTGGGAGGCAGTGGAGTTCTTGCAAGTGTTCGGAGATGTGGTTGCGGTGGGGGATGTTGAGGACCAGTCTGTTTGCGTTCTGTAGTTTCCCAGAGGAGTTTCTGGGTGACGCCTGCATAGAGTGCGTGGTCGTAGTCGAGTCTGCTGCTGATGAGTGTGCGGGCAACTGTCTTTCTGGCCTCAGTGGGGAGCCATCTGAAGGTCTTTCGAAGCAGGCAGAGAGTGTGGAAGCAAAATGAGGAGACGGTGTTGATCTGGCGGTTGATATTGAGCGAGGAGTCCAGTATGATGAAGCGGTTTCGTGCGTGGTCCGTGGGGGTGTGTTTGTGTGGGGGGGGGGGGGAGGGTCCTAGTCCTGCAGGCCACCAGGAGTCTTCCCAAGCGGCGGTTTTGGGCCCCAAGATGTGGACTTCGGCCTTGTCCAAGTTGAGCTTGAGGCAGCTGTCTCTCATCCAGGTGCTGATGGCCTTCATCCCGTAGTGGAAGTTGTTTCTGGCGATTGTGGGCTCGTTAGTGAGGGAGAGGATCAGCTGGGTGTTAGAGTAGGAGACTATGTTGGGTCCGTGGTTCCAGACTATGGCTGCGAGCAGTGCCATGTAGACGTTGAAGAGAGTGGAGCTCAGGGACTCCACAGCCGATGTCCGTGGGTTCAGAGAGGAACAGTGGTAGTCTGACTCGGTGTGTTCTACCGGTGAGGAAGGAATGGATCTAGTCCAGGGATTTTTCGCAGATGACTGTCGGAATCTCGTGCTTAAAGTGCGGAGAGAGACTGTGTTGAAGGCAGACGAGAGGTCCAGGAGGATGAGAGCTGCTGTTTCTCTCCAGTCGGGGAGGGAGCGGATGTCATCAGTGGTGGCAAGGAGGGCGGTCTTGGTGCTGTGGTTGCTTCGGAAGCCTGATTGAGAGGTGTCCAGGACGTGGTTGGCTTCAATGAACTCTGAGAGTTGGGCGTTGATGGTCTTCTCAATGACCTTGGCTGGGAAGGGGAGCAGGGAGATGGGTCTGAAATTCCTGAGGTCTGCCGGGTTGGCGGACGGTTTCTTCAGCTGGGGGTTGATCTCGGCGTGTTTCCAGTTGTCACGGAAGGTGGCAGTCTCGAAGCAGTTGATGGTGCGGCGTAGTTCGGGGGCGGTGGCGGCTCTGGGGAAGATAAAGTGCGGGCAGGGTCCCGAGGGGGATCCAGAGTGAATGCTCTTCATGGTCTTGAGTGTCGTCCGTGGTGAGCGGGATCCAGTTGAGCAGGATCTGCTTGTGGGCGTCGTCATCATCGCGTGTGGTGGTGTAAGTGAGGGCGGGTCGTGGGTGTCTAAACGGTCGTAAATGTGCTTGATCTTGTGGTGGAGGTAGGTGCCAAGTTTTCTGCAGAGGTCTTGGGAGGGTGGGACTTCTGTGGTCTCGCTATTGGGTTTGGCGAACTACTTGACGATGGCGATGAGTTCTTTGCTGTTGTGTACGTTGGCGTTGATTCAGTCTTGGACAGCAGTTTTCTTTGTAGTTTTGAGGAGATGGTGGTGTCGGGTGGCGGTGGCTTTGAAGGCTGCGTGGGCTTCTGTTGTTCCTCCATCTCTTCTTGAGCAGTCTACAGGTGCGTCTGGACTCGTGGAGGGTGGGGGTGAACCAACTCGCTTTCTTGGATTGAAGCTTGCTGGGTGCTTTCTTGAGGGGCGCCAGGGTATCGGCACAGTTGGAGATCCATCAGTGGAGGTTGTGTGCTGAGGTATTGGCGACTGTGGATGTCGGCGGTGTGGTTGTGACGAGGGAGGCAGTGAGATGTTCTTCGGTGACCTTGTTCCAGTTACGGCGGGGAGTTGGGGGGGTAAGAGCAGTGGGTGCAGTGGTGTACAGTGGGTTTGGTGAAGGCAAAATGAACGCAGTGGTGGTCGGTCCAGAGGAGTTCGGATGTGTGGCTGTAGGTGATGTTTTCACTGGCGGAGAAGACTGAGTCGAGCCTGTGTCCTGCCACGTGGGTTGGGGAGGTGACTAGCTGTTAGGTGAAAGTTGTCTAGGTGAAAGTTGAGGTTGCCGAGTAGGATGTAAATCAGTGGATGCAAGAGCCTGGGGTGCGATGAAGTCGATGATGGCGTCGGTGAAGGGTGGGCGGGGGCCAGGAGGTCTGTAGACGAGGGTGCCGCGGAAGGTGGTGTTGGGTTTGGTCTGGACCTGGAAGTGGAGATGTTCCATGGTTGTCATGTCATCTGAGTGGGTGGTCAGGCAGAGGGTGTTCTTGTGGACGATGGCTATGCCTCGTCCTGGTCGGTTGGTGGGGTCCTTGCGGGTGATCTTGTAGCTGTCGGGGATGGCGGTGGCGATGTCCGGGTCCGAGCTGGGAGTAGTCCAGGTTTCCATGAGGAAGGCGATGTCTGAGATACGGAGTCGAGCAGGGCCCAGATTTCTGTGGCATGTTTGTGGAGTAAGCGCGTGTTGAGCCGGTGGGTCAGCGGGAGGAGCTGGAGTGCAGAGGTGGGTGAGAGCGCAGCTGCAGTTTCGGCAGGAGAAAGGTCCTTGGGTGTCCTTCAGCGACACGAGGTGGCAGCCGGCGTGGCGCCCAGTGTTGAGGGCGAGGAGGGTGCTGGCGTCATATTGGTGGAAGGTCCGATAACTAGGGTCGTGGCGCTGGGCGCCTTCCAGGTGCGGATAGGCGCAGACCGGTTTGCCTTTGGCGTGCCCGCACATCGGCCACCATTAAGTAGTGTGAAGGGGAGATCTGGACAGCTGGGAAGCGGGAAAAGCAGCGCTAGAAAGGGGCGGGCCGTGGGGGTCGCGCAGCGGCAGGTGCATTGCGTAGAGAAAATATAGTGAAAAGTGAAAAAGGTATGGAAAAGGGGGAAAAAGAGAAAAGTAAAAAGAGTGCAAAGAAGGCAGAGGGGAAAAAAGAGGCAGAAAGCACAAGGACAGAAGGCAGACCAGCGGCAGAGAAAAGATGCACCAAACTAGACCACCAGGGATGAGGCGCAGATGAAAGTCTGCGGGTGGAGGAGGGCCTCGAACCACCAAGGGGCAGTGGACCTGCAAGGGGCAGTAGCTACCAGGAGGAGCTGCACGTGGATGGAAGCAGTCTCTGATAAGGCCACATCATTCTACTCTAAAACAATCTACTCAATGCCACTGCAGTCTGCGCCACTATTCCACTCTGCGCCACTCTACCCAGTGCAACTACTGCACTCTACACCACTCTATGCCTCTCTACTCTGCACCACTCTACTTTATGCCAGTGCACTCTACACCACTCCAGTCTAGGACACTCCGCTCCACTCCACGCCAATGCACTCAATGCCAGTACTCTATACCACTCTACGCAACTTCATTCTACTTTGAAACAATATACTTCGCGCCACTGCACTGTATGCCACTGCACTTTATGCCACTATTCCACGCCACCCTGCAACACTGCCCCCTGCAACACAGCCCCCTTTGCCACTGCATTCTACCCTGCACCAGTATACTCTACCCTTCACCAGTCCACTCTGAAACAATCAACGCTATACCACTGCACTCTACTCTACTTGACTCTACGCCTCTGCAGTCTACACTATGCCACTGTACTCTATACCAATGCACTCCACACACTTTACTCAAAACCAATGCCTCCTACGCCACTGCACCAAAGCCAACTATTGTGCACCACTGCACTTTATGCCACTACACTCTACAACATTCTACTCTGCACGACTGCACTCTATGTTACTCTACACCATTGCACTCTATGTCACTGCACTCTACGCACTCTATTCTACTCTGCACCATTGCACCCTACTTCACTGCACTCTACACCACTTTATGCCCCTGCACCACACCACTCCACTCTACTGCACTACACTCTACCCTGCACCACTATGCCACTGAAATCTACTCTGCACCACTCTACTCCATGCCACTACACTACACCAATGCACTCTACACCACTTTACTCGAAACAATGCACTCTACGCCAATCTACTCTGCTCCACTGTACTTTATGCCACTTCACTCTAGGCCACTCTACTATACTCCACTCTCTGATACTAGACTCACGATACCCAAATGTATGATGCTCTACTCCATTAAACTCTGCTCCACTGACACTCTACTCCACCCTAAGCCACTCGACTCTACAGCACTCTACTCCACTCTATGCCAATCTATGACACTACTCCACTCTACAAACGCTCAACACAACTCCTCTATGCCACTTTACTCCACGTTCTATGACACACCACTCCACTCAATGCCACTCTACTCAATACCACTCCACAACACTCTACTTCACTCTATGACAATCAACTCTACAACACTATATGCAATATCATCTACACCACTCCACGACACTATGCCACTCCACTCTACTCAAATCTGACACTGTTCTCCACTCTACGTCTCTCAAATCTACGTCCTTCCACTCTACTCCCTCCACAACACTGTATGCTACTCCATGTAACTCCACTTCACTCTTCTCCACGCCGCTCAACTCTAGTGTATGCCACTCTATAACACTTTACTCTACTTTATGACACTTCATGGCACTCTCTTTACCCCACTAACTTTTAGACATGCTGAACAGCAGCCACTCGTGTACAACATTGCTAAAACATATTGGCAAAGTCAACAGCTCTTGCATAGGCGAGACCTATAGGCTTTGCCAATGCTTCTTTGAACTTATTTTCAACAGATGATTTTCTTTAACTTTACTGTATGCCCCAGTAATGTCACAGTGAGGTTTTAAAGAACAATGTTCTTTGCAGGTATCAGGCAGAGGCATCAATACGTCTGTGTATGATCCACAGGCATTAGCAAACTCACCCTTACATTCTTGTGGAATAAGAACAAGTCAATTCACTATGTATGTAGTGGATGCTAAATCTGTTGAAAGTTTAGGTGAAATGGCAAAGTCAAAAGGTCTGCCTTTAAACTGTTCTTGCAAGCAAGTATCAGTAACGCACAGGTGGATGGAAAGTTGTGGAGACCCTAAGGATCTCCCCCTCAAAATTCCCCCCCAACCCTAAGCTCTTGGTCACAGACTGGACTGCACACCTATCTCGCGGGGTGGTGTGCAAAATGTCCGAGGGGTCCCCGCTGGATGAGTGAGTACTGCAAAGGTTGAGAAGCTTTGTTCCAATTTAGAATAGTCCACCAGTATGGCCTAATATAATGACTACCTATCCCCCTATATAATAACTTGTTCTGTGGTTCTGATTCTTATTTGGAACGGGGATAGTCTATTAGACAAGATTAAATGAGGAGCATTCCTCAAAGTAAATAAAAGCCTTTCCCCATCTGTAGTGCTTAATTTGACCAATGATTACTGATGGGGCCCATCAGCACTCATTTTGGGAACCTGCACGTAATTTTCCTCATCAGAATATTGGGTGAGAGCAAGAGAAGGAAACACACCAAAGGGAAAGGAGGAGGAAGAGAAAGACTGGCAAACCATCAGAAAGGGAGAAATCCGGGCCCAGCAAGAGTGAGATAAAAAGGGAAGGTGGTGTCTGGAAGTGGATTATAGAGGCTTGAGGTGAATTCAAGACTACGTAGCCTTGGTATTCCACGTGCTGGCACATAATAGAACCAGGTGCGGGCTTCTGAGCAGAGCTTTCGGCACCAGCACTTTCTTTAAAAATCAAGCAAGGACCAGCTGTCCTCTTTCTACATAAGACACACCTGATGGGGACCAAGTGTGACTTTTAGGACCACTACAGATTTTCCTTTGATATGCCTGATTGATTTACAAGGGGCTCGAGACTGGTTGTGGCAATCCTTAAAAGCCATCTCCCTTTCCAACTTCTTAAAACATGGAGTGATCCACTGGGTCACTACCCTGCCATCTCAAGTCTTTTATAGAGGAAACCCACAACGCTGTTTAATGTCTATGTACTGCATTCATTATGTTACATTCCTAGAGAAAATCAAACCAGTCTTAACATATTGGGTGGAGGGAGAAGATAGATTTCTTCTTTTTGTCCCTGGACGATTTTCACATGCTGTGCTAACACAGATTCTGGAAAGAGGACTGTTAAAGCATTATGATGATATATGTAGTGTGTCTTGGGTGTACAGAATAATGTGAGAGATAGGGACATAGCACCTGGTGGTTGACAGACACCAGCGTATTGATGCAACTGATGAAGGAGGTGGATTATTATTTTGAAACTACCACCGCTGCAGCACATTACCCACAAACACTATGGGAGGCTTTCAATGTGACCATAGGAGGTTGACTGATGAGCTATATTGAAGGATGTAATCAGCACAAACAAAAATAAGTAGCAAAGGAGGAATCTCTCCTTCTCAGAACAGAAGCCCAATACCTTATCTCCAAAATACATGACCTACACCGAGAAACTGAATACAATAAAATGTTCTTACAACAGACCCTTCTAGATCATGCCCTGTGAACACAGCGATACAAACCAGTTGTCAATTTTGTATGTAGCAGTGGTTCACCGGAATACATCCATAATAAACATAGACAAGCCCTTCGGCTTGTAGACAAACTGAGTGCCTTTCCCTCCTTTAGTCCTTCATAAAGGACGCACTGAATGGCTCTTTCAGAATTTCCTTCAATGTGAAAAAATATCCTGTAGTACAGGAATATAGTCTCCTTTAACATAACACTGATCCTGGTGTTACTGTCTCTCCCATGTAATCCTTTCCTGAAAGCAGGTTGGAAGGCATCAATGTAACAATCAGGATCCTAGAATCGCTCTCATTGTAATACATCCACCCGCTACCCCCATAAACTTGACTGAAAGTAGCAGTTGGAGAGGCATCAGTACAGCAATTTGAATCCCAGCATCCCTGCTGGAGAGGGCAGCTTGTAGAGTGAGTACCAGAATTCACCTTGTAGGTAACTGTTGTCACACAATGGTTGGACTGTCTGACCATTTCCTCTATACAGAAAGCACCAAACATCTGTTAGCCACGTCTTCCTCTATAACATCTGAAATTTGGAGGAACATGGGACATAATTTCTCGCTCTTATTGATAATCTCTATTAATTTGCAGTAACTGGTTGGGGCATACTAGTCAAGATGAATTTCAGGGTTTAGGGCTGCTCAAAAATTTAGAATGCCGTCAGTTTATACAATGGGCAAAATATGGCAGAGGAAACAGAAGCAAGCTACAGAGCTGCAAAAAATAATTTTACTTGGATTCTTAAAATAATCTACAGCCAGTGTATTGCATTCTAGCTTTATGCAAACAACTTTTGAACTATATTATTTTGAAACACGTACTTCTACATATAAGCATCAGGCAAAGTCTCTCAGAACTGGCTGTTGAGGTAAGGAGAAGAAAATACTTAGGACGACCTAAAATCTGTGATATGTCTAGAACAGCTAAATAAAGCTTACACTCTGTTCTACTAAGGAAAAGCCCTGTTTCAAATAGGCCAGTATCAAAATCTTACCTTTTCCCCCAAAACAAGAATGCTTCTAGCCTCTGAGCTTATCATTGTATAAACAAACCGAAAACATAACCCATAGATAACGTGTCCAGAAAGGGTTTTTTAGGTCGAGCCTGAGTCAGCGCGCATGCGCTGCTCTGCAAGACTTGTTGTAGTGGAGTATGTAAGAGAAACCCCGCCCATTCTCCGCCAATATTTTTCATTGGCTTGTGTCATTGTCCTTCGTAAACGCTGGCTTGCGAGTTGTTGTTAGGGTTGTTAGTCACTCCTTGGTACCGCCTTGTCTGCATTTGTAAGTACCCATTGCGACTGGCCCCTTTACTTCAGATGCGACACGGCATGTCTTTAGTTTGTAGGCACTCTTTTCTTTAATGGTATCTCCTACTGCGGGCACAACGTGCTTTCCTCGCCATGCCCACTTTCAAGCAGCCCCGGACAATGGCGGCCGCTTCTTTGAAGTGAAATAGGTCTCGCATTTACAAGAGTTTGAGTTATTGCCATTGTAAATGATAATAGCTTAAACTCTTGTAAATGCAAGATCTATTGTACTGCAAATGCTTGTTTAAGTTGTGATTAATATATTTGTAGAGGTTTCTCTTCCCCGTGTGGACTTACTCAGGGCTCCAAAAATCATAAAAATGTTACTAGACCTGCAGGTCTAGAGATTTAAGTAATCTACTCAACCTACTTAATAATGCTCTTTACACAAACTGGCTTCAAATTATGTGATCCTGGGCAAATATTTTAATTCACTGAGCCGTCATTTTCTTCATCACATGAGATCATCTTCAAATATGCGAGTTCAGCATATCGCGTGTACAAAACACACTTTTGTTTGACTTCATAGACTAAAGATTTTGCTCCACATTTAATACAAATCTAGCCACATATAGGATACACGTGACTTGCCTCTTAGTGTTTATACATGATTTGAAAAACATTCCTGCCCCTGCCCTGATGACACTGCGGTTAATGAACTATCACTTTTAATAAACACATACACCTGTTCCTTCCAGCTTAAGTTCACTTGCCATAATGGGAGTAGGTGCTAAAAATAGCTCGACCTAATAAAATCGGACTCGCCATAGAGAGAGGGCAAGTAGATTTTTCGAAACCTATTACCCATATTGAATTGGATGAAAAACATCTATTCAAGGTGTTGGTGTAAAAATCGTCATTGATTTGAATTCAAATGAAATGATCAAAATACATTTGGTGAGTACAAATAAAAATGGCTAATCTGCATAGTGGGAACACAAGAGTACCAGTCCATTATGTTAATAAACAATTTATAACAAGATGCCAAAAACACTGAGCAGGACAAAACACATTCTTGGGATGGCATGTTTTCTATGTTACAAAGTTAAAAGGGTCAGCAAGTTTCAAACAATAATAATAATAATCCATATTTGTAAAGCACCAACATATCTTTCCTTAAGGTTTCAAGGTGCTGAGGGCCGTTGGGGACATTAAGTGAGCTATTGCCCAGAGTCACATGATGCGGAGCTGGGCTGCCGCCGGGGCCAGGGATCGAACCGTGATCTCCGCGCTCCGGAGTCAGCTGCTCTGGCTGCTGCGCCACACCTCTACCACCTATGAAGTTTAATCTCCAGCCTTTGTCAGGTCAATCATAGCAAAGTACAACAATCACAGCTTTACGATCTCAGATGGTTCGGCAATTCCACAAATTCAGTGAAATTATCATGTCTGGATGGAAACGCTGGATCAAACAGCATTTTATTGTGAGGAGAAATTAAATTTAATCCTCGATTTTTAGCCACCCACTACCCCAAAATACTTTACTTGAGCATCATTAGACAGTACTCTGAACTTAATTCACTTCTTTTCAATGTAAAATGTTCCCATGTGAGTTTTTGGGGAATATTGGGGGCATTTTCAATAATTATTTAACAAGGTTCATTATTACTGGGAATTCAACACTTTTGATCTTTTGGGATAGTCATCCATGGTTATGGGAGTGCAATTTCCAAGTGGAAATATAAATGAGCTTCTCAAACCAATCAAGGAAAAATCACTGACAGCAGGATAACCATATAATTGGTGAAACAACTTTCCAATAAGAATATCCTGTTTAGAAGACATTTCTAAATCCCAATCGTATGAATGAATATATATTCTCAAGAACGGTCTCATATTAAAAAGCTTCCTTCAAACCAGTAGCAATTATCAGTATAAAAACAGGCAGCTAAGGTTCCAGAATAATGAATTTTCACAGGGTAGCATGGATAAATCAAAAAAGGCATTATATAAACCATACTATAAAGAAAAAATGTAATCTACATTTAAAGTTTTGTTTTTTTAATATACATGATAAAAAATATATAAGGTATCCCTACAGCTAACTGAATTTCTCAGTTAATGAAATTAAATAGCTGAAAAACAGTAGACTCCACTATTTAGGGGGGGAGCTCACTAGTTAGCCAGCTCAATCAAAGAAAATATCTACTTAGGGTACACAATATGGTGTAGCTTAATGACAAATGCCCATACACTTACTTAATCAAGACACTGAGGGAATTACTTCATTCATTTAACTTGGACAGTATTTTCTCCGGGAATTGTAGTGTTGAAAGGGCTTTTTTCAGATGTACTATTAGTTAAATCACTGTGAAATTGAACTCTAGGTCTTCATTAGCAACTTCTTTCACTAGAGACCAAATGGAAACTGAAAGTCTCTCTATTTGCATTAGTGGTGAACTGATAAATCACTGCAGTAATTGTGGTAAATAAAGGGTAACGTTTGATAATTAAAGCCACAGTAACAGTTTAAAATCAAGAATATCTATTATTATTACAAAATTGAGGCCAGGGAAACCATCAATTAACATTATTATTCTCATAGTATTTGAGTAATTGATAAAACAGAACTAAACAAATAGGTGCTTTCCTAGTAGTGGTTAAGGCTTAGTTACAAATCAGTCAATTGGATGGTAACCATTTCAAAGAAAGGAGGCGTGAACCACACAAAATCATATACCACCTATACAGCTAAATCAATTTGAGTAATCTCTGCTTAATATATGCATTATTTTACAAGTGAAGATTTTAATTGGTAATGAGAGTCACTTAGACCTTTTGTAAAAGCTTAGCAACGGTTACCAAGGAAATGACTTTGTATGAGAACTGCACGAATTGTAAAAATGACTGCATCTCTAGAGGGGCCTGGCAGGAACAACATTTCTCAGCCATTCGGATGCTGTTAGAGACATATTACTTCATGAAAAATTAATATTCGTATGGTAAACATACTTCTGCAGTTAAAATTCAACGAAGGGCTGATTACTATCCCAGAGTTAATTCAGAATTGAGTGCTACAGAGGGCTCGTAGAGACTAACAATGCAGATTGACAAAAAATTAGGTAAGCATGGAAAGTATGCACAATTATAGACAATAAGATGGGCCCAAATGTCGTAGGACCAACAGGCCTTCTTCAACCAATCGCAGACGGCTTAAAACTCTTTATCAAAGAACCAGTACGACCATCCACATCATCACAAACTCTATTTATTGCCATACCTACAATAGCACTAACCCTGGCTCTAATAATCTGAACCCCCCTACCAATGCCATTTATATTATCAAACCTAAACCTTGGTGTTCTTTTCTTATTGGCCCTATCTAGCTTGGCCGTATACTCAATTTTAGGGTCGGGCTGAGCCTCAAACTCAAAATATGCACTAATCGGAGCTCTTCGGGCAGTAGCACAAACCATTTCATACGAAGTTACACTAGGACTCATTCTCCTATGTCTTATCTTAATAACAGGAAGCTTTATATTAATAAGCTTTAACACCGCACAAGAATCAACCTGATTCTTAATCCCAGCATGACCAATAGCAATAATATGGTTCATCTCAACTTTAGCGGAAACAAATCGAGCCCCATTTGACCTTACAGAAGGAGAATCTGAACTAGTCTCAGGGTTTAACGTAGAATATGCGGGGAGACCATTTGCCTTATTTTTTTTAGCAGAATACTCTAACATTCTGTTAATAAACACCCTGTCAGCCATTTTATTCCTAGGCCCAACAATAAACCACCTTCAACCAGAAATATTAACAATTAACCTAATTATTAAGACATCAATGCTATCTGTTATATTTTTATGAGTGCGTGCATCTTACCCGCGATTCCGGTATGACCAACTAATACACCTAATCTGGAAAAACTTTTTGCCCCTAACACTAGCAATGACACTAGTACACATTTCTCTTCCTATTACAATGGCAGGCATTCCGCCTCTGCTATAGGATATGTGCCCGAAAGATAGGAACCACTTTGATAGAGTGGCCCATAGAGGCTCAAACCCCCTCATATCCTGCTAAAAAAATAGGACTCGAACCTACCCTTAGGAGATCAAAACCCCTCATGCATCCACTACACCATTTTTTAAAGTAAGATAAGCTAAACTAAGCTTTTGGGCCAATACCCCAAATATGTTGGTGAAACTCCTTCTTTTACTAATGAGCCCCTATGCACTATCAATATTAATATCAAGCCTAGCAGTAGGAACAACCATCACACTATCAAGCTCTCACTGATTTTTAGCCTGAATAGGGCTAGAAATCAACACACTGGCCATCATTCCACTAATAACCAAAATACACCACCCACGAGCCGCAGAGTCAGCAACAAAATACTTTTTAACACAAGCCACAGCCTCCGCCTTAATTTTATTTTCTACAGTTATAAACGCATGAATGACAGGAGAGTGAACAATTACAAGCATAAGCAACTACGCCCCAACAACAATCTTAACAGTTGCCCTAGCAATTAAACTAGGAGTTGCCCCATTTCACCTGTGATTACCGGATGTCCTACAGGGACTAGACCTAATAACATGCTTAATCCTTTCAACATGACAAAAACTTGCCCCAATAGCCCTGCTTATTCTAACAAGCCACCAACTTAACATTAACCTATTAGCCCTGATAGCCCTAGCATCTACAATCGTTGGGGGGTGGGGGGGCCTCAATCAAACACAAATACGTAAAATCATGGCATACTCATCTATTGCACACCTAGGATGAATAATCCTAATTGTATCCTATGCCCCCAACTTAATACTATTAAACCTACTAATCTACCTTGTAATAACCTCCTCCATGTTCACAATATTAATAACCCTAAACTCCACAAGCGTAAACAAACTCTCAACTTCATGACTAAAAACACCAACACTAGCAGCCTCCATGATAGGCACCCTCATGGCCCTTGGGGGACTCCCCCCCATATCTGGATTTCTACCAAAATGACTGATTCTACAAGAAATAACAAAACACCACCTAGGAACACTATCGGCAATTATGGCCATATCAGCCCTACTCAGCCTATTTTTTTATCTACGTCTTTCATATGCAATCTCAATAACCTCCCCCCCCAACATCTCAAACTCTAACCTAGCCTGACGGAAGAAGAAAAACCTATCACTAACTACCCCAACCCTAACTATACTTTCCACCATGTTAATGCCAATTACACCAGCACTCCTGCTATTAAACTAAAGACTTAGGATAGCAAGACCAAAGGCCTTCAAAGCCTTAGGCAGAAGTTTAAATCTTCTAGTCTTTGATAAGACCTGCAGGACTCTACCCCACATCTTCTGAATGCAACCCAGACACTTTAATTAAGCTAAAACCTCCTAGATTAGCAGGCTACTACCCTACGACCTTTTAGTTAACAGCTAAACACTCAATCACCGAGCTTTAATCTACTTCTCCCGCTTGTTGAGGGGAAAAAGCGGGAGAAGCCCCAGCAGAAGCTATTCTGCTCTTTAAAATTTGCAATTTTATATGCTGGACATCATAAGGCTTGGTAAAAAAAGGACTTTAACCTTTATAGCAAGGACTACAATCTTGCGCTTACTTCAGCCATTTTACCAGTGATAACCACTCGATGACTGTTTTCTACTAATCATAAAGACATTGGCACCCTTTATTTAATTTTCGGTGCTTGGGCCGGCATAGTCGGCACCGCACTAAGCCTTCTCATCCGAGCCGAACTCAGCCAACCAGGCGCCCTTCTTGGAGATGATCAGATTTATAATGTCATTGTCACAGCCCATGCTTTTGTAATAATTTTTTTTATAGTAATGCCTGTAATAATCGGAGGATTTGGCAACTGACTCGTTCCCCTAATAATCGGAGCCCCCGACATGGCCTTCCCACGAATAAACAACATGAGCTTTTGACTGCTCCCCCCTTCATTTTTATTACTACTGGCCTCATCGGGCGTGGAAGCCGGAGCAGGAACCGGGTGGACAGTCTACCCCCCACTAGCAGGAAACCTAGCCCACGCGGGCGCTTCTGTTGACTTAACCATCTTCTCACTTCATCTGGCAGGGGTGTCCTCGATTTTAGGAGCAATTAACTTTATCACCACATCAATTAACATGAAGCCCCCGTCAATAACACAATATCAAACTCCACTATTCGTATGATCAGTATTAATCACCGCCATTCTTCTACTTCTTTCCCTCCCCGTACTAGCAGCAGGTATTACTATACTGCTTACCGATCGAAACTTAAACACCACATTTTTTGACCCTGCAGGAGGAGGAGACCCAGTACTTTACCAACACTTATTCTGGTTTTTCGGCCACCCAGAAGTCTACATCCTCATCCTCCCTGGCTTTGGCATAATCTCGCACATTGTGACATACTACTCTGCTAAAAAAGAACCATTTGGGTATATGGGCATGGTTTGAGCAATAATGTCAATTGGGCTCCTAGGCTTCATTGTATGAGCCCACCACATGTTTACAGTAGACCTAAATGTAGATACGCGAGCATACTTTACATCTGCTACAATGATTATTGCCATCCCAACAGGTGTAAAAGTCTTCAGCTGGCTAGCAACGATACACGGAGGCTCAATCAAGTGAGACGCCGCCATACTCTGAGCCTTAGGGTTCATCTTCCTCTTTACGGTTGGAGGGCTGACAGGCATCGTACTGGCAAACTCATCATTAGACATCGTCCTGCATGATACCTATTATGTTGTGGCACACTTTCACTATGTCCTCTCCATAGGAGCCGTATTTGCCATCATGGGGGCTTCGTCCACTGATTCCCGCTTTTCTCAGGGTATACTCTTCACTCCGTCTGATCTAAGGTTCACTTTGGAGTGATATTCCTAGGAGTAAACCTAACATTCTTCCCCCAACACTTCCTCGGCCTTGCGGGAATACCACGACGATACTCAGACTATCCAGATGCATACACCCTTTGAAACACAGTATCATCTATTGGGTCTTTAATTTCACTTGTTGCTGTGATTATAATAATATTTATTATTTGAGAAGCATTTGCCTCAAAACGAGAGGTGTTAACAACAGAGTTGACTCCAACAAACATCGAATGACTCCACGGATGCCCTCCACCGTATCACACATTTGAAGAGCCCTCATTTGTACAAGCCCGAACCAACTAACAAGAAAGGAGGGAGTCGAACCCCCTGGGTTAATTTCAAGTCAACCATATAACCAATCTACCACTTTCTTAAAGATGTTAGTAAAAATATTACAAGGCCTTGTCAGGGCCTGATTACTAGTTTAAATCTTGTACACCTTCTATGGCTCATCCATCACAACTAGGCTTTCAAGACGCAGCATCACCGATTATAGAAGAATTACTACACTTTCACGACCACGCACTAATAGCTGTTTTTTTAATCAGCACACTAGTACCTTTTATTATTACAACCATAATAACCACCAAACTAACAAACACTAATGCCATGGACGCCCAAGAAATTGAGATGGTATGAACAATCATACCTGCAATTATTTTAATCGTCATTGCCCTGCCCTCTTTACGAATCTTATACTTAATAGACGAGATCAGCGACCCACACCTAACAGTTAAAGCAATCGGACACCAATGATACTGAAGCTATGAATTTACAAACTATGAAGACTTAATGTTTGACTCTTATATACTACCAACCCAAGATCTCACCCCTGGTCAATTTCGTCTTCTAGAAGTAGACAACCGCATAGTTATTCCAATAGAATCCCCCATTCGAATGCTTATCTCTGCAGAAGACGTACTACACTCGTGAGCAGTTCCATCTATAGGAGTAAAAACAGACGCCATCCCCGGACGACTAAACCAAACGACCTTTATTGCATCCCGCCCAGGGGTCTTCTACGGACAGTGCTCAGAAATCTGCGGAGCCAACCACAGCTTTATACCAATTGTTGTGGAGGCAACACCACTAAACTACTTCCAAAATTGGTCTTCATCAATACTAGAAACATCATTAAGAAGCTTTCACGGAGAAGCAATAGCCTTTTAAGCTAAAGATCGGTGACCACCATCCACCCTTAATGACATGCCACAACTTAACCCCGGCCCATGGTTTTCTATCTTCCTGACATCATGAGTTATTTATTTAACCATTTTAACAACCAAAACTAACAACTTTAAGTATCAAAATGAGCCCACACAACAAAACACAAAAAAAGAGAAAACGCAGCCCTGAGACTGACCATGAATTTAAGCTTTTTTGACCAGTTTATAAGCCCCACAATACTTGGGATTCCTCTAATAGGACTCGCCCTGCTACTCTCATGATTACTATTCCCCAAAACAACAGGCCACTGACTAAACAACCGCCTATCAGCGACACAAACATGATTCTTCAACCTGTTTACAAAGCAACTTATACTCCCGATTAACCCTAAAGGACACAGCTGAGCTCTTATATTAGCTTCTTTACTAATATTTTTGATCACCCTTAACCTTTTAGGCCTCCTGCCATATACATTCACCCCAACAACTCAACTTTCCTTAAACTTGGGGCTTGCAGTCCCATTGTGGTTGGCCACAGTCTTAACCGGACTTCGAAATCAGACAACCCATGCACTAGGACACATACTCCCGGAAGGCACCCCAACCCCATTAATCCCGGTCTTAATCATTATTGAAACAATTAGCCTCTTCATTCGACCATTGGCTTTAGGGGTCCGACTAACGGCCAACCTAACAGCCGGACACCTGCTCATTCAATTAATCTCCACAGCAGTATTAGTCCTCATACCCCTAATACCCGTGGTATCTATGTTAACAATAATCGTCCTATTTTTATTAACACTACTAGAAATTGCAGTTGCAATAATCAAAGCCTACGTCTTTGTACTTCTACTCAGCCTATACCTACAAGAAAATGTTTAATGGCACACAAAGCACACGCCTATCACATAGTAGACCCAAGCCCTTGACCTCTAACAGGAGCCATCGCAGCACTAATCTTGACCTCTGGTCTAGCAATATGGTTTCACTTTGGATCAATAGCCCTAATAACACTAGGATTAATAATTATACTACTTACAATACTTCAATGGTGACGAGATGTTGTTCGAGAAGGAACGTTTCAAGGACACCACACCCCCCCCCGTCCAAAAAGGACTTCGATACGGAATAATCCTATTTATCACATCAGAAGTATTCTTTTTTTTAGGCTTTTTCTGAGCATTTTACAACTCCAGCCTTGCCCCAACCCCTGAACTGGGAGAATGTTGACCCCCTGCTGGAATCATGCCCCTAGACCCATTCGATGTCCCCCTGTTGAACACCGCTGTACTACTAGCCTCAGGTGTTACAGTAACATGAGCCCATCACAGCATCATACAAGGAAGCCGAAAAGAGGACATTCAATCTCTATTATTAACAGTCCTCCTAGGCCTATACTTCACCGCCCTTCAAGCCATAGAGTACTACGAAGCCCCTTTTACAATTGCAGATGGGGTGTATGGATCAACCTTTTTTGTTGCAACAGGGTTTCATGGCCTACATGTAATCATCGGGTCTTTATTCCTCTCTGTATGCCTCTTCCGACAAATAAAATTTCACTTTACATCAAACCACCACTTCGGCTTCGAGGCAGCAGCATGATATTGACACTTTGTCGATGTAGTATGATTGTTCTTGTATGTGTCTATCTACTGATGAGGATCGTGTCTTTTTAGTACAACCCGTATAAACGACTTCCAATCATTTGATCTTAGTTAGAACCTAAGAAAAGACAATGAACCTAATCTCACTAATATTAGCATTTACAATAGCACTATCAATAGCCCTTATCACTGTGGGATTCTGGCTCCCACAAAATAACCCGGACACAGAAAAACTATCCCCATATGAATGCGGCTTCGACCCTATTGGCTCAGCCCGATTGCCATTTTCTATCCGATTTTTTTTGATTGCTATTCTCTTCCTACTATTTGACCTGGAAATTGCCCTTCTTTTACCAGCCCCTTGAGCATCACAAATATCAACGGCAAACACACTACTATGATCAACAGTAATTTTAATTTTACTCACACTGGGACTAGTATATGAATGAGCACAAGGCGGCCTAGAGTGGGCCGAGTAAGTATTTAATCTAAACAAGAATACTGATTTCGACTCAGTAAATTTTGGTTAAACCCCAAAAATGCTTTATGTCATCAACACTATTTACAACCATGTCGGCATTTACGCTAGGCACTACTGGACTTATACTTCATCGAACACACTTCTTATCCGCCCTTCTATGCCTAGAAGGAATGATACTTGCAATATTTATCGCCATCTCCGTATGAACTACACAAATAGGCACCGGATACCACTTTTTAACGCCAATGCTGCTATTAACCTTGTCCGCATGCGAAGCAAGCACCGGACTCGCCCTTATGGTGGCCACAACACGAACTCACGGAACTGACCACCTAAAAACCTTAAACCTACTGCAATGCTAAAAATTTTAATGTCAACCATAATGCTTCTCCCACTGGCCTGACTAGCCAACCCTAAATGACTTTGAACCCACTTCCTGGTAAACAGCTCTATTATCGCAATAATAAGTCTTATCTGACTCAACCTTCCATTTGAATTTTCAACCTTTACAAATATATACATGCTAGTAGACCCAATTTCATCCCCCTTGTTAGTATTAACGTGCTGACTTCTGCCATTAATAACCCTAGCTAGCCAGAATCACTTAACCCCTTCCATGCGCGGCCGATTTTCGCCCTGTGCGAGGCGTTTCATTAAGCGGACGGGTTCATGACGAGCTCAGCTCGTCATGCGCACACGAGCACTGCGCAGCATGACGAGCTGAGCTCGTCATGAGCATGGAAGGGGTTAAAGACAAACCCGCTGTCCCGACAACGAACCTACCTGGTCATATTGGCCATACTCCAATCATCCCTGATCCTAGTCTTCTCTTCAACAGAGCTTATTATGTTTTATATTGCTTTTGAGACTACACTTATTCCAACACTAATCATCATCACTCGCTGAGGGAATCAAACCGAACGACTAAACGCAGGAACATATTTTCTATTTTATACCCTGGCAGGCTCCCTCCCCTTGCTTGTTGCACTTCTCATCCTCCAAGCCTCTTTAGGGTCGCTCTCTTTAACCCTGGTTAATATTATAGAACCAATAATAACACAATCCTATACGGATGAAATTTTATGGTTCGCCTGTTTATTAGCATTTATAGTCAAAATACCACTCTATGGCACCCACCTGTGATTACCCAAAGCCCACGTAGAAGCCCCTGTAGCCGGGTCAATAATCTTAGCAGCAGTTTTACTTAAACTAGGAGGATACGGTATTATTCGAATCACCATTATTTTAACCCCCCTAACAAAAGAAATATCATACCCATTTATAGTCTTAGCCTTATGGGGGGTGGTAATAACTAGCTTAATCTGCATACGACAAACAGACCTAAAATCACTAATTGCATACTCATCTGTAAGCCACATAGGCCTGGTTATCGCTGCCATTATAATCCAAACGCCATGAAGTCTCACGGGGGCAATTATCTTAATAATCTCACACGGACTTCTCATCCGCCCTCTTCTGCTTGGCAAACTTAAACTACGAGCGGACACACAGTCGGACCCTACTATTAATAGGCGGGGCTCAGGCAATCCTACCACTAATGGCCACCTGGTGACTTCTTGCGAACCTTTCAAATATAGCCCTCCCCCCCACAATAAACCTGTGGGGAGAGCTTACAATTATGGTCTCGCTATTCAACTGATCTCCTCTAACAATTTTGATCACAGGAGCAGGGACCCTAATTACAGCTTCCTACACACACTACATATTTCTAATAACACAACGAGGCCCAACCCCCCAACATCTCAACCCAATCAACCCATCTTACACCAGAGAACACTTCCTAGTCGTAATGCACCTAATACCAATACTGCTACTAATTTTTAAACCCGCCCTCATTTCGGGGGCATTCTCATGTGCACATAATTTAAAAAAATATTAGATTGTGATTCTAAAAATGAAAGTTAAACCCTATCTGCGCACCGAGAAGAGCAATGAAACACAGAAACTGCTAATATCTGACCCTAAAGTTAAAATCTTTAGTCTTCTTAGCTTTTAAAGGATAATAGTTATCCATTGGTCTTAGGAGCCAAATACTCCTGGTGCAACTCCAAGTAAAAGCTATGAACCAAACACTAATATTTAATTCCTCATTCGTTTTTTCCTTGGCTCTTCTAGTCTTACCTTTAATAATATCTTTTATAAAAACACCAAAAACATGGCCAACTTTAGTAAAAACTTCGGTAAAATACTCTTTTTTACTGAGCCTATTACCCTTGTTTATATTCATAAACTTAGGCCTAGAATCTACAACAATTAATCTTTCATGAATAGAAATCTACAACTTTAATATCTCATCTAGCATCAAACTTGACCAATACTCAGTACTATTCTCCCCAATCGCCCTATTTGTCACATGGTCAATCTTGGAGTTTGCTATTTGATATATACACTCAGACCAAGAAATTAACCGCTTCTTTAAATACTTACTAGCATTTTTACTGGCAATAATAATTCTAGTATCCGCCAACAACATATTCCAACTCTTTATTGGGTGAGAGGGGGTGGGGATTATGTCTTTCTTACTAATCGGCTGGTGACATGCCCGAGCGGACGCTAACACTGCTGCCATACAAGCAGTGGTATACAACCGAGTCGGAGACATCGGGCTGATTTTAAGTATAGCATGACTATCTATAAACCTAAACTCATGAGAACTACAACAAATATTTATCTTATTTGATAAAGACTCTATTGTTCCACTTTTAGGCCTAATCTTAGCAGCAACAGGAAAATCAGCTCAATTTGGGCTTCACCCGTGACTCCCCTCTGCCATGGAAGGCCCTACCCCAGTATCCGCCCTACTTCACTCTAGCACAATGGTTGTAGCCGGGATTTTCCTACTAATTCGATTTCAACCAATAATCGAACAAAACAAATCCGCAATCTCAATTTGCTTGTGTCTCGGAGCCCTGACAACTGTGTTTACAGCCGCATGCGCCCCAACACAAAACGACATCAAAAAAATCGTAGCATTTTCTACATCAAGCCAACTAGGCCTCATGATGGTGACAATTGGCCTTAACCAACCACAACTAGCTTTTTTCCATATCTGCACACGCGCCTTTTTTAAAGCAATACTATTTTTATGTTCCGGGTCAATCATTCACAGTTTGAACGACGAACAGGACATCCGAAAAATAGGAGGTCTACAAAAGATGATACCAGTCACTACTACTTGTCTCACCATTGGAAGCTTAGCACTCACAGGAACCCCTCATCTATCGGGCTTCTTCTCTAAAGACGCCATTATTGAATCAATAAACACTTCCACCCTTAGCTCCTGCGCCCTAATCTTAACTCTTGTTGCAACTTCTTTTACTACTGTCTATAGTTTTCGAATTATTTTTTTCTCGTCAATAAACACCCCGCGATCTTCTACAATACCACCAGTTAACGAAAACAGCCCCCTCGTTATAAACCCTATTACCCGACTAGCCTGAGGAAGCATAATTGCTGGTATATTGGTTATTAGCTGCACCATTCCTATAAAAACACAAGTCCTTACTATGCCAATAGCCTTAAAGCTTATAGCACTCCTAGTTACAGCCCTAGGCCTTATTATAGCAATTGACATCTCAAACTTCTTATCCAAACAAAAAACACACCTTCACAAATATGTTAGCCTTCTTTCCGGCGGTCTTTCATAGAGTTTCACCAAAAACAAAACTGAACTTCGGACAAAACATTTCAACGCACATCACAGACATGCTATGGTACGAAAAAACCGGACCTAAAGGGGTGTCAAGCCAAATGCTGCCACCTGTCAAAACCACAACAAATCTTCAGTCAGGCATAATTAAAACGTATATAATAATCTTTTTAACCAATATTTTACTAATCTTAGCACTATCTTACAGCCCGTAACGCCCCCCGTGACACCCCCCGTGTCACCTCCAAAACTACAAACAGGGTTAAAAGAAGGCCCCACCCAACAATCGCCAATAAGCCTCCCCCAGAAACATACAACCCGCCAACCCCACCCCAATCAAACCCAACTACATCAAAATCTACACACTCCCCGCTAAACAGACGCTCAACAGAATAACTGCAACCAAACCACAACCCCCCAACTAGTAACAAAACCACATAAACACACACATACACCACCACTGACCAACTACCTCACGCCTCAGGATACGGCTCAGCCGCAAGTGAAGCAGAATACGCAAAAACAACCATCATCCCCCCCAAATAAATTAATAATAAAACCAAAGACAGAAAAGACACTCCAAAATCTACCAACAAGCAACACCCACTAATAGAGGCCAGAATTAAACCAAAAGCCGCAAAATAAGGAGAAGGATTTGAAGCTACAGCAATTAAACCAACTAAAATGCCGATCATCGACAAAAAACCTAAATAAATCATTATTTTCACCCGGACTCTAACCAAGACCTCTGACCTGAAAAATCAACGTTGTGTTCAACTATAAAAACAATGGCCCACATTATACGAAAAACTCACCCACTACTAAAAATCATAAACAGCTCATTTATTGACCTCCCAACACCGTCAAACATCTCATACTGATGGAACTTCGGCTCTCTTCTTGGAGTTTGTCTGATTACACAAATCCTCACAGGTCTTTTCTTGGCAATACACTACACAGCAGACACACAATCAGCATTTTCATCTGTTGCCCATATTTGCCGAGATGTTAACTATGGCTGACTAGTACGAAGCACCCACGCCAACGGAGCCTCACTATTTTTCATTTGTATTTACCTACATATTGGACGAGGCCTATATTACGGATCATACCTGTTTAAAGAAACCTGAAACATCGGCGTGATCTTACTATTCTTAGTCATGGCAACTGCCTTTGTCGGATATGTCCTGCCATGAGGGCAGATATCATTTTGAGGGGCCACAGTCATCACCAACCTTCTCTCTGCTGTCCCATATCTAGGAGACTCTCTAGTACAGTGAATCTGAGGCGAATTTTCAGTAGACAAAGCAACACTTACACGATTCTTCGTATTTCACTTTTTATTCCCATTCTTAATTGCAGGAACAAGCATCGTTCACCTGTTATTCCTACATCAAACAGGATCAAATAACCCAACAGGAATATCTTCTAATCAGGACAAAGTTTCTTTTCATCCGTACTTCTCCTACAAAGATGTCTTAGGATTCTTGCTCATACTGCTTGTTTTAGTATTAATTTCCCTTCTAACACCAAACCTACTTGGAGACCCAGAAAACTTTACCCCAGCAAACCCACTTGTCACTCCACCACATATCCAGCCAGAATGATATTTCCTATTCGCCTACGCTGTCCTCCGGTCTATCCCTAATAAACTTGGAGGGGTTGTAGCACTTCTTATATCCATCCTAATTTTAGTGATAATCCCAATACTTCATACATCAAAACAGCGAAGCCTGGCATTCCGCCCTTCATCTCGAATTTTATTCTGGTCTCTGGTGGCAAATACCCTAATCCTGACCTGAATTGGAGGTAAACCAGTAGAACCCCCATTTATTGAAGTCGGACAAGCTGCCTCAATCCTATATTTCTCATTATTCATTATTTTAATCCCACTAATCAGCCTATGAGAGAACAAGCTAATAAAATGATGCCCAGATAGTTTAAAAAAACATCGGTCTTGTAAGCCGAAACCAAGGATTAACCCCCTTTCTGAGTAACCAAAGAAAATACTACCCTTAATCCAGGCTGCGCCAAAGCTAAGACATCGTAACGAAGAGAGTCGTCCTGATTCTTAATCCAGGCTACGCCAAAGCTAAGACATCGTAACGAAGAGAGTCGTCCTGATTCTTAATCCAGGCTACGCCAAAGCTAAGACATCGTAACGAAGAGAGTCGTCCTGATTCTTAATCCAGGCTGCGCCAAAGCTAAGACATCGTAACGAAGAGAGTCGTCCTGATTCTTAATCCAGGCTACGCCAAAGCTAAGACATCGTAACGAAGAGAGTCGTCCTGATTCTTAATCCAGGCTGCGCAAAACTGAGACATCACAACAAGTGGAACATCTTAAACGCTTAATCCAGGCTCCGCCTAAACTCAAACACCACAAGACAAGGAAGAGCCACCTTAGACACCTAAATCCAGGCTCCGCCTAAACTCAAACACCACAAAAACCCTGAAAAATTTAACAGCCACCAGCACACACATAATATTTTTATCAAGGAGGAAAGATTTTAACTTCCGCCGCTGGCACCCAAAGCCAAAATTCTGGGCCTAAACTACCCCTTGACTTACTTTCCCGTAATGTTTGTAACGCGGAGACATACTATGTTTAATCGTGCATTCATCTACTTTCCAAACGCCTTTGTTTTAGTATTATTCTGATTTTTAACCTAACCCTCAGGCGAGAAACCACCAACCCGACCCTCACGATACTCGTTTCGAAGTTTCAAGGACCTCAATTGTAGAGTGATTGTCTATTAATTATACTGGCAGCTGGTTATGAATCTATGAGCATTCCCGTAGAGTTTCTATCATTTATCTTTAAGAGGCCTGAACGTCTAAGTATCATTTAGTAACTAGATGGCACATGCCGAGCATAACTGATCTAAATCACATCTCTCACTTTTTTTTCTCTGTGAAGTCAATTCCCCATAAAGTCTTGAGCCGGCACCAACGGCCTAAATCTGAACATGCACTGCAATTGTAAAGTGACAAAATATAAAACTGCGGATAATATGTTTATGTTATAAGGACATAATATCTTTTTCCCTCTAAAGCAAGGGATATATTCTTTTTCCTGTTTCCCCCCGGAGCTTGTTTTTCTAAGAATATAAAATTTGAACATTATCTTTTTTTTTTTATGGATAACCCCCCCACCCCCAAACAACCGTCTTATCAGTATGCGAAACTTTTTAGCCAACCCCAAAGCTAAAAAGACCTACATACTTACGACATAAGGCTTGTACTAGAAAAATGTGATTTTTGATGAATTAAAACTTCTATATACAGTGTTACACTGTAAGTTAATGTAGCTTACATAAAGTGTGGCACTGAAAATGCTAAGACAGATTTTAAGACATCTCATAAACACAAAGGTTTGGTCCTGGCCTTACCGTTAATTTTTACTACGCTTATACATGCAAGTATCTGCCCCCCCGTGAAAATGCCCTATACTACCTATAAGTAGAACAGGAGCAGATATCAGGCACCCATTCTGCCAAAGACATCTTGTTTAACCACACCCCCAAGGGAACTCAGCAGTGATAAACATTGAACAATAAGCGACACAAGCTCGAATCAGCGATAGTTAACAGAGTCGGTAAATCTCGTGCCAGCCACCGCGGTTATACGAGAGACTCAAATTAATTGAATCGGCCCAAAGAGTGGTTAGACGCGAAAACCTAATAGGGCTGAAAACTAACTCTGCTGTCGTACGCAAAAGTTAAAAAAAAAACAACATCGAAAGTCGCCCTACAAATACAACCTTGAACCCACGACAGCTAGGAGACAAACTGGGATTAGATACCCCACTATGCCTAGCTATAAACTTTGATTCATCCGCCCGAGTACTACGAGCAACAGCTTAACTCAAAGGACTTGGCGGTGCTCCACACCCCCCTAGAGGAGCCTGTTCTATAATCGATAATCCACGATAAACCTCACCATCTGTCGCTAATACAGCCTATATACCACCGTCCAGCCCACCCTCTAAGGGCCCAACAGTAGGCACAACTACAAACGTAAAAACGTCAGGTGTAGCAAATAAGACGGGAAGAAATGGGCTACATTTTCTAACCTAGAAAAACACGGAAAAGCTTGTGAAATAAAACTACGAAGGAGGATTTAGCAGTAAAAAGAAAAAAGAGCGTTCTTTTTAAACCGGCAATGGAGCGCGCACACACCGCCCGTCACCCTCTTCAGGTACTATATAATAGTAAATAAAAAAAGACAAAAAAGAAGAAGAGGCAAGTCGTAACATGGTAAGTTTACCGGAAGGTGAACTTGGAACATCAACTTATAGCTTAATCAAAGCATCTTGCTTACACCAAGAAAATACCCGTTAAACTCGGGTTAAATTGAGTTATAATTCTGGCCTAAACAACCTAAGCCTACCAAAAAGCCAAATAAACCATTTAATCAAAGAGTATAGGTGATAGAAATTTTTTAAGAGCAATAGAGAAAGTACTGTGAAGGAAAGATGAAATAAAGCTGAAATAGATAATAAAACAAAAGAAAGAAAAGATTAAACCCTCTACCTTTTGCATAATGGTCTAGTAAGTCTAACCTAACAAAAAGAAATAAAGTCAGCCCCCCCGAAACTAGACGAGCTACTTAAAAACAGCACTATTAGGGCCAACCCGTCTCTGTGGCAAAAGAGTGGGACGATTTTTAAGTAGAGGTGAAAAGCCTAACGAGCCTAGTGATAGCTGGTTGCTTGAGAAATGAATATAAGTTCAGCTTAAAGCACTCTAAATTTAACAAAAAATAAAAATAGCACTTTAAAGTTAGTTAATAGGGGTACAGCCCTATTAACAAAGGACACAACCTACACCCTGAATAAAGATTATATTAATAAAAGAAATTAACCGTGTAGGCTTAAAAGCAGCCATCACAAGAAAGCGTCAAAGCTCAGCTTAAACCCCCCCTTATTATACGAATAAAAAAATCTAAATTCACAAAAATATCAAGCCTATCTACTTAGTAGATGAGTTTATACTAGAATGAGTAACAAGAAAACATTCTCTGTATGCAGGCGTAAATCAGAACGAAAAAATCACTGATAATTAACGGCCACAAATATTTAACTACAAGAAAGACATATTTAAACAACCGTTAACCCGACACAGGAGCATTTAAGAAGATTAAAAGATTAAAAAGGAACTCGGCAACCAAGAATTTCGCCTGTTTACCAAAAACATCGCCTCTTGCTACACCCAGTATAAGAGGTCTCGCCTGCCCAGTGATAAATTTTAACGGCCGCGGTATCATGACCGTGCAAAGGTAGCGTAATCACTTGTCTTTTAAATAAAGACCCGTATGAAAGGCAAAACGAAAATTCAACTGTCTCTTTAATCTGATCGGTGAAATTAATCTCTCCGTGCAGAAGCGGAGATAACCATATAAGACGAGAAGACCCTATGGAGCTTTAAACATGAAATTAACCGCACAACACCAACAACCAACAGGTAAAAAATAAAAATGTGTGGCCATACCCTGAGTTTTCGGTTGGGGCGACCACGGAAGAAGAAAATCCTCCGAGATAAATAACTTAGAACAACACTTCAAAGACTAAGACATTTACTATAAAATGATCCACTAAGTGACCAACGAACCAAGTTACCCTAGGGATAACAGCGCAATCCTTTCTAAGAGTCCATATCGACGAATGGGTTTACGACCTCGATGTTGGATCAGGACACCCAAATGGTGCAGCCGCTATTAAAGGTTCGTTTGTTCAACGATTAAAGTCCTACGTGATCTGAGTTCAGACCGGAGTAATCCAGGTCAGTTTCTATCTATAACAAATTTTTTCTAGTACGAAAGGACCGAAAAAATAGAGCCTATTGTGAACAACGCTCTTATATTACTGAAGACAAATAAAGTCCTACAAAAAACACACCTTTAAAATAAAGGACAAGTTAAGATGGCAGAGCCCGGTAATTGCAAAAGACCTAAGCCCTTTCAACCAGAGGTTCAACTCCTCTTCTTAACTATGTACGCCACCTCTATATTTTTAAACCCCCTACTATATATTGTACCAGTTTTATTAGCCGTAGCATTCCTGACTCTTGTTGAACGAAAAGTCTTAGGATACAGCCTACCTGTGCCCCAGATTGCAGTGAGCAGAGTCCAGCAAGTGGTAAGGAGGCAGACTAGTGCTGTCTCTTCCCTCCTCCAAAAAGTTTTTTTTTTAAAACGATTTTCCCTTTCTGTGATTACTGTCTTTGCCTGTAGTTGTTACAGTTTAAAAATGTAGTTTTAACCTGCCTGTGATTGTATATTTTATCACCTGTTTTGTGTGTTAAACTTGTGGTTTTCCTGCCCATGATTGCTTCCATTTAACGTGTTGAATTGTGGGATTTGCAGTCCAAACTCTGTAGTTTGTCGCTCTCATTCCTGGTGACTATTGAGTTTTCCCTCCAAATTTCTCCTTTGCTCTGTGCTAAGACCTGTATGTTAAACAGTGCACCCCCAGCCACCATTTTGTGTTATCAAGCCAGTGAAACCAGCCCCCCCTGCCTCCCCCTCCAGCAACAGGGATTTTCTACATCAGAGGGTGCTTCTGTGAGCTGTTTAAACTGTGTTTAATAGGGACTGTGCACTTCTGTTTTTTGGCCAGGAGAGGGAGTAAAGTTGTATTCAAACAGTATTGTTAGATTTCAAGTTTGTGAGGCCTTTACCTGCAGAAATCCAAAGTGTGGATTGAGCCTGTCTGTCTCCTAGGAGATTCTGGACAGGAGAAGCAGCCTCCACCCCCACCCCCAGGCCAGCAGGCCTAGGACTGGGGATTGGCTATTCAGCTCCCAGGCAACTCTGAGCCCTCCCCTCACACCTGCCCAGGTCCCTTAAGGCTTTGCTGGGTGCACCCCAAATCATTCTCCTCCATCTTGTGAGTTGCAGCCTACCTTTGCCCCAGATTGCAGTGAGCAGAGTCCAGCAAGTGGTAAGGAGGCAGACTAGTGCTGTCTCTTCCTCCTCCAAAAAGTTTTTTAAAAAACGATTTTCCCTTTCTGTGATTACTGTCTTTGCTCTGTGGTTGTTACAGTTTAAAAATGTAGTTTTAACCTGCCTGTGATTGTATATTTTATCACCTGTTTTGTGTGTTAAACTTGTGGTTTTCCTGCCCATGATTGCTTTCATTTAACGTGTTGAATTGTGGGATTTGCAGTCCAAACTCTGTAGTTTGTCGCTCTCATTCCTGGTGACTATTGAGTTTTCCCTCCAAATTTCTCCTTTGCTCTGTGCTAAGACCTGTATGTTAAACAGTGCACCCCCAGCCACCATTTTGTGTTATCAAGCCAGTGAAACCAGCCCCCCCCGCCTCCCCCTCCAGCAACAGGGATTTTCTACATCAGAGGGTGCTTCTGTGAGCTGTTTAAACTGTGTTTAATAGGGACTGTGCACTTCGTTTTTTGGCCAGGAGAGGGAGTAAAGTTGTATTCAAACAGTATTGTTAGATTTCAAGTTTGTGAGGCCTTTACCTGCAGAAATCCAAAGTGTGGATTGAGCCTGTCTGTCTCCTAGGAGATTCTGGACAGGAGAAGCAGCTTCCAACTCCCTGGGCAGCAAACCTTGTCTGAGGTTGCTGGGACCTTATATAGTCTGCTAGTGGCTGCTACATGTATACACTGATTGGTGGTTGTATCTGATGTTTCTATTGGTTTGAGTTAGTGTCCTCATTGGTTGGGTATTTGAGGGTTCTGATTGGTTTCTGGATCTGTGATTCAATCAATGTAGGGTTGGGACTAGGGCTAGGGTTATGATTTCTATTGGAAGCAGGGACTAGGGCTTCCTGTGTTATTGGTTGTTGGGACTAAGGTGGAACTAGGACTAGGGTTAGGCCTTTAATTGGAAGTAGCGATTAGGGCTTCTGGTGTTATTGGTTGCTGGACTAGGTGTGGGACTAAGAGTAGGGTTAGGCTTTCTATTGGAAGTAGTGACTAGGGCTTCCCGTCCCATTGGTTGCTTGGACTAGGGTTGGGACTACTGGTAGGGCTAGGGCCTCTATTGGACATAGAGATCAGGGTTTTTTGAACTGATTGGATGCTTGGAGTAGGGCTAAGATTGGCTGTAAGGTCCTGATCTCCTATTGGTTCTAGCTTTTAGGGCTAGTGTTGTGATTGGATAGTATTAGGGCTAGGGTTCCCATTGGCTGACGGGGTCACCTGATTACTAGGGGTATCAAAGGCCAGGGTTAGGGCGTCTCAGCCCGGGCGTCGAGGCTAAGGGCAGAGAGGACAAGGGTGAGTGCCTGTTTGAGCCTGTTAAGGGCAGAGAGGACAAGGGTGAGTGCCTGTTTGAGCCTGTTAAGGGCAGAGAGGACAAGGGTGAGTGCCTGTTTGAGCCTGTTCGAGGCGGGCCAGGGCCAGGAATGCTGCCCATCTTCCCATTAATTAATGTGTCTATTACTTTTCTCCTGAAAAAGCATATCTAATGCACTACCCTATTTCACATCCGCTACCTCTATCAATATTTTTAATCTGCATATACTTACCTCCTTTATGCATCTATATACTCTCAATGTACTTATGGATCTATATATTTATCACTTTCTTCTAATTTAGCATTTCCAATGCACTACCCTATTTCTCAGCCTATACTTCCCTCAATATATCTTCTAGCCCAACTTTTTGACTCATCTCAAACTTCTTTCTACTACTTTTTCCAATTCACTACCCTATCTCACCCTAAACATCTATCACTATATCCTCTACACCCACTCTCATTTATCGCAAACGCCATACCACTACTATGTTCCCCAAAATAACCCTTTCTTGACTCTCTCCTACTCTACCCCTCCTTGTATCTTCTGACACCTCCTTTACTGTACCAATGCCCAAGACAAACCTTTCTAAACTCTTCCCTCTGACTCTCCCCTCCAAAAACCCTTTTTACTCATCAAAAAGCCTCCTCCTACTGCTATGACCTACAAAAAGAAATCCTTCACTCTTCTATCCCACAACTATCCTTTTCAATCAAAATAACAGACTAGCATGTTCACTTCACTAATTCCATATTCCACTATACTAATTCACCACTAATCCTTTATGGGTTCCAGAGTAGCGTGCTACTCGCCAACAAAGCGCTTCAACACCCACCAGGGGTAACAGGCGCTATATGAATGCAAACCTTTCTTTCCCTTCTATCCCTCCACTATCCTTCTCACTCCAAATAACTGACTAATATCCACCACTCAAATTACTTTCATATTTCACCATACTAATTCACCACTAATCCTTTATGGGTTTCCGGAGTAGCGTGCTACTCGCCCAAAAAAAAAAAAGCAATTCGACACCCCATCAGGGGTTAGAAGCGCTATATATATGCAAACCTTTTTTCCCTCTTCTATCCCTCCGCTATCCTTCTGAATCCAAATAACTGACTAACATATCCACCACTTAAAATTTACTTGCATGTTTCACTATACTAATTCAACACTAATCCTCTATGGGTCCCGGAGTAGCGTGCTACTCGCCGAAAAAGCGCTTCGACGCCTCGTCAGGGGTAGTAAGCGCTATACAAATGCAATTACAATACAATTACAATACAATAAGGAGATCTGATGCAATTTACCTTTGTGGAAGTCCTGACAGCACTCAAAATTAAGTACATTTCTGAAGCCCCACTCATCTCATGTTGCTCTTCTCTCCTATCGTTCTACATGATAGCCTGAAGATCCCACACTTTCTTGGCTTGTCATTTTCTGCGATAACTACACACTTCAAACCATCCATTGAATGACGGTTGGGGCAGTTAAGTCTTGATCCTATGCTCACTACAATGTTTCAAAGCCAACTTTGCACAGTCGGTATAATGTCTCCTGATCCATTTTCCCTTATTACTGTACTCTGCTGTTGTATCATACTTACTCCATTAATGTCCTACTTCTACTTCTGAAACCATCCTGGTACCTCATCTGTTATATAATAAACTGCAAAAGTAAAACAAATAATAAAATATATAGAATTCTTAAAATGATGTGTAGTCATTAATGGTGGTGGCCACTTAAATGAAAAATAAAACATGGACTATAACAGAAAAAAGGTGCTGTAATGTGGCAAGCAAGATCAGGAACTTAAGGGACTTCTCAGAGTCTGATGGTTCTAAGTCCACAAAAAAGCCTATTGTAGCTGCTGCGTAAAGCTTAGCACGAAGGCTACATTTAATTCTTCCCAAAAAGGATTTTTAAAAGTGTAAAGATTCAATGGTTGTAGCATTCCAACCATTCCGGTGTTAAGAGGTATGCTTTTGAACTCTTCAACAAAGAAGAAATCTCAACTTTCAGGGTATTCACAGACAGGTTTACTTCTAGGTACTCAGCATCAAGGAATTAGATTCTAAAGAGGACAACTCCATCTTGCTGGACTTCAAGGCATATGCCATTAGTGGGTTTGATTGAAAGGCCTTAGACATCAAGCAGTTCACTGTAGAGAAGTTTGTTACTTGCTGTAAAAAGACTTCCTCAAATAGAAGGTCTACATGCCCCTTAAGGAAGCTCCCAAGAAAAAGACACACTCACTAGGCTCTTTCACAGTAGGAAATGTCAAGGAAGAAGCCCATACCAACTCCTTGAAACTGCAGTCTGAACTAGCCCATCCAAACCCCAGGCCCTGCAATTAAACATGTTGAGTTGTCATGGTGATTATACACAACCATTTCTACAAGATCTCTTTCTAGGATTACACACTAATTTTTCCGTACTTGCTGACCTGAGAGGTGGGCATGAAAAAGCAGAACATACCAACAAATGTCCTCAAACTTTTCTGTTATATTTAAACCTCTGCAACAGAGGGTCCCTGCTAGACTGTTGACACCATTGGTTTTAAGTCTCATCAAGCAGATCATGAAAATCCACTTGACACCATTTACTTTCGAAGGCAGCAGCTCCTTGCCAAAAATTAAAAGCCAGCAGACCAAGGCCCCATTTTCCTTCAGTCAGATATGCCAACTGATTTCCACTAGGCCTGGGTGGTGAACTTCGCTCCGTTCGCGGAGTTTTCTGCACTCCGCAGAGCTCGCGGAGTGCAGAAAACTCCGCTTCGCGATGCAGCAGAGGTTTTTCCCTGCTTGCGTTCGCCAACGGTAAGTTCGTGATCGCGAACGGTAAGTTCGTGAGCGCGAGCTGCCGCTGGGGTAGAATTTCTACCCGAGCGGCAGGAATACTAGCACAAACTGCAGTTCGCACTGCACTCCGCCACTCGCGGAACTTTGCAGAGTTTTTTTGTAACTTCGCGGAGTTCCGCGTAGCAAAACTCCGCGAACTACGCCCAGGCCTAATTTCCACACTAGCTCAGCAGTGAGAAAATGCTACATGGCTTCAACAACATAGTTGGTGTTGCTGTAATAGGAGCCATAAACAGATGCCATTGGCAGAAACAAATGATGCACTTCAGCCACGGCAATGGAGATATTAAGTTACACTGACCTCTTAGGGAGGAAGTTAGATTGTGGAACGCAATGCTATGTTTTTCAAAGGCCCTCCCAAGAGACAAGAAGTAGGACTTCTTGGGGGTGGTAAATTTTCAGCCAAGTCATCAATTGCTCTACAGATGCAGCTTCATAGCTTAATGATATGGCATCATTATGTGCCGCCCAGTCTGGCTTAAACTCAATGCATGATAATGTGCAAAAAACATAATGCTTCTTCTACAGAAAATACTCTGTTCATGTGCTTATGACAAGATGAAAGCAGAAATAAACACTTTCAAATCTGTAGAGCCAAAAAGGAAGGAGTGCCCCAGCTCCTGCTAATAAGCTTAGGAAATATGCCACAAAAATGAGTATGCTTATCAATATAGAAGGTCTACATGCCCCTTAAGGAAGCTCCCAAGAAAAAGACACTCACTAGGCTCTTTCACAGTAGGAAATGTCAAGGAAGAAGCCCATACCAACTCCTTGAAACTGCAGTCTGAACTAGCCCACCCAAACCCCAGGCCCTGCAATTAAACATGCTGAGTTGTCATGGTGATTATACCCAACCATTTCTACAAGATCTCTTTCTAGGATTACACACTAATTTTTCCGTACTTGCTGACCTGAGAGGTGGGCATGAAAAAGCAGAACATACCATGCTAGTGGCAGTATACTCCATACCTGGATCACCAGAAACCTTCATTCATTTAGAAGAAGCCTATGAGGGGGAGAGGAGGCTAGCATCCATCGTACTCAGCAGCAACGTCCATTTCGTTATCAATAGAATGATGTACCAGCATTATCCACTTCAGTGGGAGAGAGCAAGAGGATGGGGGGCGGGGGGATGGGGAAGGCCGGGGTGTTGGGCTGGAGCTTTGCCAATTACCTGGAAGTTAACCCAAAAAAAAAAAAAAAAAAAAAAAGAAGAATTAGACAAATGGTTGTCACTACAGTGAGGAATCCCTATACCCAGAGTTTCAAACATGTCATTTTGCCATAGCAAGCTATCTAACGAGTACCCAAGCGTCAAGTGAACGGAAGTATTTATGGCAACATAAGGAATAGAGATTCATCATTGACCTAAAAACAGCGAACACGCTGATCACAAAGAAAAACATTCAGTCTGCTGGCACGTCTTTGGATTTTCCTATAGTCCCAACAAGTAGGTTGAACATATATATATATTTTACTTTTATGCAGCACTGTATGTCTCCTTTCAGATAGCTTGAAGCACTTCCAGTGAGCATGAGTCTGGATAGGAGGAGCTCCAATGTTATATTGTGCTGATGATTCCTTATTTAATATATGCCACGAACCTGAACTCGGCTCGCCATGGCTCAATGGCCTCCTGCATATTCTTCGTATCGCATAACAGACTTCATGAAACAAATGCACAAGTGCATACAGGACCGGTAGTGAAGGAACTGGTAAGACAAATTTATGCTTTCAATAGTAGATCTACAATGTTTACTGTGATGAACAAAGACCATTTGCCATCTTACCAAGAACTTACAGCTGGGCTTAACGCCTGCCCATTGCTTACCATTGGCTGGCTTTTTAGTCAAACTTCTTGCTTGCTTCTTACTTGATGGCTTGCCTTGACCATCTTGTGTTTGTCTCTTCCGTGGAGCATATTGACTTTCATTGTGTCCTTCCACTGCTCACTTTTAGGAAACTACTTTTTTTCACTCCACAAGATTGCATGTTTTTTAGCCGACTCCCTAATGTCCTCCTCTGTCACCTGTTCAGTATTGCTCACTCATCCCAGTGCGTGTCTTCTCTTCATCCCCATGAAGCTCGCTGATTTTTTTGCTTAAGTAAGTGGATGTGTTTTCCTGCCGTCTGCCTTGTGGGCTTCTCTCCATCTTCTGCTCTGCTGGTCCATGTGCTTCTCTTCCCCACCAGACGTTCCATGCTGCTGTCTCCCGTGTGCTTCTGTAATGTTTTCTCCCTATGTGCTTCTCCTAACACCTTCTGTGTGCTGCTTTTCCCCTTCCTCAAACCCACCCTGCAACACCCACATTCCTTTTTATTTTTAAATGAGGCTTTTGAGCTAAAGCAAAACTCTATTTTTTTTTTAATTTACCGAAGCAAGTGGCACCCGCTATCTTGGATCGGTAAATAAAAAATTAAAGCACACTGTGCTGGCGACATTCCGCTGGTGCGTACAAGTGTTCTGATACATGCACGCATCAGTGGAATGACGCGACCACGATTGAGCACTCTTTTTGGGGGATACTGCACAACGTCCAGACTCTGTACACCACCAACAAAAGTAACTGGCAAAGTCAGCAAGTCCAAAAGGTTAGACCTATTGCTTTGCCAATATTTATCGTTACATAGACTTTTATTATGGGAACTATCTGAAGGCTTCCTATTCGTGTATATATATCAAAACCATACCCTTTCAGGCATTAAGTGCTGCATACATTATTCAAAAAAGAAGCCTGGAAATCTAGGTAGTTCCCAAGTTTAGGTGGAGCGCAGACCCTGTAAAGAGCAACCTACAACACTAGCGACACTCAGCATTTGCTCAGCTCAAATGTCTGCCTTTCCATCAATGGCTATGTGCTAATCCTATGCTTAAACAATTTGATAGAAAATCGGGCACTTTAGGTGAGCAAATTCAGAGTGTCGGTGTTTTAGGGTGCTCTATACAGGGGCTGCTCTCCACCTAAACTTGGAAACCACCCAGAGTTCTCTGCTTCTTTTTTGCATAATTTATGAGGCACTCTGTGTCTGAAAGGGTATTGTTTTGACCTATACTTGGTGTTGTTCCCTTGTGTCTGGACAAAGCTAAACCTCTCTGACGCGCTAGAATGATAGCAAAACAAGTGTCAGGGGTTGCCATTATTAATTACAGGTTGGCTTGGAAGGTATTTTACCATTCCAAAGATGTAATACCATGCCTGAAGTGGTAAAAGGCTTTTGTCATTTACAGCTCGGCGTGGATGGCCCGGTGTGAAGACTTTACTGTAGAAATTGCAAATTACTTTGTCTCTTTCTATCTCGGCGTGGATGGCAATGTGCTAATCCCAAGCTTAAAAACTTTGATATAATGCCTATCCAAGCGGGTCAAGGCTCGCAAGCAGGAATCGCTGCCAATATATCCAGAAGAACCTGCCCTCACTTTGCAGCAAGCAAAACGAGCCATTACGCGTTTCGACCTATACGGCTCTTGATCACTTGACACAGGGAGTGATCAATTTGTTTAAATACACATACATATAAACAGTGAAAACAGACTCAACGGACATCATACCAAGGATAGAGTCGGGGGGGGGGAGAGGGGGAACACTGAGTGGTCCCCTTCCCCTCTGTTACGGAGGTTGGGCCACAGGGGATGGGGTTCCCGGGGCTGAAATTGGCCCAGGGCAGGGGGGCTGCGTGCCCCCTCCCCCTTTTCACCTACAGCCAGGCCCCAGGAGATGGGGTCCCTGAGGCTGAAATCGGCTCGGTTGGGGTCCCACTTGGCCCCCCTCCCATGTTACTAACATGAAGGGGCTCTGGGGAGGGAAGCCATGTGCACCCCCCTTCCCTATCAAAAAACAATGAAAAAATAGGGGGGGGGAGGAGGACAATAAAAACCCCAATAAACAATTGCATGAGATCATGCTTGTTTTATTTTTTTGCTGCGAATATTCGGCAAATTCGCAGCAAATCTTTTCTTTTTTTAAACACAAGTTTCTGGCCCCAGGCCGGGTCCCTGTGGGACTCGGCCACTAGGCCGAGGGGGGGGGAGGGGGGGGTCAGAGTATTTTTACCTTGCCCCCTTGTGTTTTTTTGTTGTGTTTCTTGGGACTCGGGTGAGTCCCAAGTCCCAAGATGGCTGCAATCACTTCCTGGTTAAAGTGGTGGCAGCAATCAGATCTCACCTTGAGATTTGTCGGATGCGTGTCCCTTCCGTGGCCCTAGATATACATTTTTTTTAAATTTCTTAAACACTATTGAAGGAATTCACACCATATTACAAAAAGCACTCTTTCTGGACCATGATCTAGCTTTCTGCTAAATTGGGCGTAATTCCGTTCAGCAGTTCAGGCTGTAGTCATGTTCAAAATCCCAATGGGAAACTGCATGGGGTAAAAGCCCCCGCTTGATGAATAACCCCAAAACTTTCCAGACTGCAGCTGAATTGACTGACACTAGTTTTGAAAATGTTGTTTAAAATTGTCAAACGGCACTAAAGTTGTTAGCAAAACAAAAAACGCTTTCCTATGAAATCTAGGTCCCAACTATAAGTACCTACTGGCAACCGCCAGTAGGTAGGTATATATATATATTATTGATCCATTTGCCTTCACAGCGCCTTAATTCCAAAGTCAAATATCAGCATCTGAGTGGTTTTAATCTAGGTTTCCTTTTATTTTTTGTGCGAGTCCCAAGACATTCAAAAAGCACTGAATGATTAAAAATAAAGTGACCGACGTGTTTCGGGTGAGATATAGATAGATGTGATCAAGGCTGTGGCAACACGGCCGAAACGCGTCATGCTGTTCTTCACGTAATAAAGAACACTTTTTGAACTTTCAGCACATTGTGGTCTGTACCTGTTTTCCGAGGAGTTGGAGTGACGGGATTGTGGAGATATAGATATATATTTTACGAAGGCCCCACGTGGGCTGAAACGCGTTATGGCGGTGGTGGTGTTGGGCATGTAATAAACACCGAATTGCACCATCATTTGGGTTCGCTTCGTCTGTTCAACGGATTCCTACCTTGGTAGAGAGACGATTTTTACTATATATATATATATATATATATATATATATATATATATATATATATATATATATATATATATATATATTCGCTCCTCTTTCTTTGGTTACAAAGAAAATCAGCACTCACGGGGGCGCTTGAAAACGTTATTATACAGCAGCAAGCAACAAATGCGTTTCGGCGATCTTCTTCTTCAAGTGATAGAAATAAACTACAGTACTATGGTCTGGATTTTGTGCCTATGAGTGTGAGAGGAGGGGATAGAACTCGCAAATTGCGTAGATTGGAGTCCCGCTATATTATAGACTTGCTCACCAAATTCCCGAGGGGATTAAATAGTGGGGAAGAATTGGCTTCACATTTAGGTTCATGATCTGTCAATTTATGTGATTTGGAGCGGATACTAAGGCTTCATCTCATCACGCTGTGTAACTGGTTTCTTAATTGTGTATAAATATTACAGGTAATCACCATAATAGTGCATTAACAAGAGTTTGAAAATTAGGGACATTAGCCGATCCACGGCAAGATCACAATATACCACGGTGCATACTTCTGCTCATGCCGATAAACGGCTGCGAATATTAATGAAATGTTTTCCCGTTTGATCAATAAAAATCTATATGAAATGTAGTGATTTAGATAAAGAGAAAGAAGACTGTGGTGGAATATAATGTAATCTAAAAATGAATTGAGCAGCTCTGTATAAATTGTATATGTATATATGACATTACAAAATAGCGCTCATGGTCGCGCAATTGCGCTGGTCCCTTCTTGATTGTTATGCACAAAGGAAATGTTTTTTAAACATGGTCTCTTCCGGTGTGTCAGTAACACCGAAGAAGGCAGATTGCCGAAACGCGTTTGTTGCTTGCTGCTGTATAATAAAGTTTTCAAGCGCCCCCGTGAGTGCTGATTTTCTTTGTAACCAAAGAAAGCTGAGCGAAAATAAATTGCGGAGTCCACGGCCGCACACACGCACCCGCACGAGAGTGCTTCACATGGAGGTGGAGTGTGATATAGATATATATATATCCAAACACCATCCTACTCCACACCGGAAGAAGGCACGCACTCGAGGCTGTTGGAATAAGGCTTCCTTTATTTCATCGGGTCTCCCTCGACCCCGCAACTGAAGAGACGCGTTTTGGCTGTCAAAGCAGCCTTTCTCAATCTGGCGAGCGCCATGAACATGCAAACATTTATAGCCCACCCCCCTAATAGGCATAGAAGAAAGTACTAAACATAGAAGAGAGAAATTACATAGTGCAGTGTAACTTTTTACACATATCGAAATGCTCAGAGACTATCATACAATTGAAAGCTATGGCTGATGAAGCATGATATTATTGAAAAACATACCCATGCAAAGTGCAACATATTTTAGTGCAAATTAAATGCGTGGTGCATAAATAGCCTACATTGCCACTGATGATACACTCGAGCCTCTTAACAAGCACACGGAAAAACACGTGTTGCCTGCCTATGGGTAGGGCTAATACTAACAAATACAACAGTGTGTTTATGTGCACCCCAAAATCCGGCACTCACCCCTTCAGGGAATAATGCCAGAGTAAAATGCATGCATCTATGCATCCATCTATGCATCCATCTATGCATCTCCCCCTCTCCCCCTCTCCCCCTCTCCCCCTCTCCCTCTCTCCCCCTCTCTCTCTCTCCCCCTCTCCCTCTCTCCCTCTCTCTCTCCCTCTCTCTCCCTCTCTCCCTCCCTCTCTCCCTCCCTCTCTCTCTCCCTCCCTCTCTCCCTCTCTCTCTCTCCCTCTCTCTCTCCCTCTCTCTCTCCCTCTCTCTCTCCCTCTCTCTCTCCCTCTCTCTCTCTCCCTCTCTCTCCCTCTCTCTCCCTCTCTCTCCCTCTCTCTCCCTCTCTCTCTCTCTCCCTCTCTCTCTCCCTCTCTCCCTCTCTCTCTCCCTCTCTCTCTCCCTCTCTCTCTCCCTCCCTCCCTCCCTCCCTCCCAAATACACCTCTACCCTTAAGCAGTACATGTCCACCATTAAAGTCTTGATGTACATGTAAGATCAAGATACATATTTCCTTTGAAAATGATAAAAGGAACTGGATGGAAAAGATCCTCTTCACCCAAGGCAATTACTCGTGGCATTTTACATCCCCTTTCTTCTTTGTTCACTGTCATAGCAGACATACTAACTACACAACTGACTAGCCTTCCCTCTTTCCAAATGTTCCCACCTTAATCCCCATTCAAAACAAGCATTTGCAATGCAATAGGTCTCGCATTTACGCGAGTTCAAGCTATTGGCACTGTAAATGATAATGCGTTTTTTTATGTTTCAAAAACCAAAACATAAATAAAAGGCATTGTCATTTACAATGCCAATAGCTCAAACTCGCGGACATGCGAGACCTGTTGCATTGCAAATGCTTGTTTGTGTTAGCACTTCGAATTCACTACTTTGGCATAAAGCACATAGCAAAAAAGAAATAAATATGTGGGTAGTCAGTCAAGAGACATGAAAGCGTCTTACTCTCTCAAGCTCTGCATGTACGCATGGTATACATCTTTGAGGCTGTTATTAAACTAATCACGACCATTTATGTAGCACTCAATTCAAATCGAATCATGTTTTAAACTTAACAACTGGTGTTCTTTAATACACAATTCATGTCATCAATTAAATTAATCTTAGACGGACAAAGATTGAGTTAAAACTTGCAGGCAGCAGGTTTCAGTAGGAACCAGCGCGATATTTGACCAGTGTGTGACTGTCTGCGGGCTGCACAAGAATCTCTGCCACAGGAGCATTCCCTCACTGAGCTATATATTGGCGAATTAATCGGACTTGTAGGTCACCCACGGTGCTCTGCGACAGGCTCATTTAACAACTATGCTATTTTATGACTGTTCACAGCTGTGACTGGCTGGTTGCACATGGGTCTGTCTGGCATGTGATTTGACAACCTGAGCTCTCCTCTCACCGGCATTTTATCCTGAGGCTTGCCTTGTGCAATGGATCTCTGCAGCAGAAGTCTGACGCCTTGAAGCTGGGATAAAAAATGCGGGGTGTTTGCAACCAGTAAGTCAACCAGAGCAGGTTTCCTACCGCATTTCTTCCTGGAGCAGTTTGTGTAAAGCATAAAATGCGTGTTTGCTGGGAGAGCATGGTCTGACTCATAATGACTTCATGCTTCTTCGAGATTCTGCCGTTCTTAACTCCGCCCACTTTCTGCGGCTGCGGCGCTCCCGCCCCAGTGTGTGGGTTCATGGAGTAACATTTTCCCGTTTCCTGCACCTAAAAGGCAAATACACCAAAACGGTGGCGTACGAACTTTAGCCTGCAACATGACGTACTTCTCTCAAAAGTGCTGATCTGAAGACATCACAAGATATATTGCAGCTTTATGTGTTGCCTAGGGTGTGCAAAGTTCCGGGACCGACTGACTGGCAGCTGTGCAAAACAAGCGCTCGCCAGTCAGCCGCTGTTTATTTTTGCATCGCGCTTTCACTTTAAAGTGAAAGCGCGATGCAAAAATAAACACGCAGCGCCCAGTCTCCTTTTGAGACGGCCCATCCGGACTGGATCGCAGGGCTTGTTTACATAACACGCCTCTTGCAATAAGAAACTGCTTCACGGCAGCCATGAAGCAGGCGATCCAGTCCGGATGGGCCGGACAAAAAAGTGAAAAGGAGGCACCCCAGAAAGCTTATTTCCAATGGCAGGCCACCGTTTACCATAAACGGTGACGCAAGCCAATGGAAATAAGGGGCGGGGCTTCAAGCCCTTCTCTCAAAGTCCTTCTTGACAATAAATCTCGCCGAGCGAGCTGCGCAGGTGTGCACCAACGCTAGGCGAGACCTAAACATATCAGTGAAGACAGATTGAAGGAACTTTGAGGTCGAACCTTAGTTGGCTGAAACACACTGAAATCGGATGCAAAAAACTCCAGAAAAAGAAAATTCAGAGGAGAGAAGAAGCTGCAGCTTAAGTGAGCCCATAACTTTAGCAAGTGTCAGATACCTTCTGGAAGTGCATCATATTTATAGATTTCATAAGGAATTAAATTAATAGACTTCAAAGACAAGGCAATCAAGAGTTGATTCACTAGGACCCAAACCAATTCCAGCAACACCGGGATGATATTTGGTAGGATAAGTAAACAAGCATTTGCAATGCAATAGGTCTCAAAGTTACCAGAGTTTAAGCTAATGGCATTGTAAATGACAATGCCTTTTATTTGTTTTTAAAACGAAAACAAAAATAAAAGGCATTGTTATTTGCAATGTCAATAGCTCAAACTCGCATAAATGCGAGACCTATTGCATTGCAAATGCTTGTATTGCCTGGGCACCCTCCTCATCTCAAAGCCTCGTGGGCAGCCCCGTCAACTCTTAAAATTTGAATTCCACTGTTGGAGGTCCTTTGGCCAAAGTTGCCGAAATGCGCACCGTTACAGTTATGTGTAGGGGGGTGTAGGAAAAGCTGAGCACATAAGAGGTAAACACGAACATGGGAGAACACGAAAACAGTGGAAACGAGGGACACATCGAAAAGGAGGCTGCAAGAGAAGAAGCGGAATAAAGGAAAATACAAAGAGTAGGAGAGAAGGTGAGAGGTATGTTAAAAGGCTATTGATGGAGAGGAGAAAGTAGGAGGACGAGAAGAGCAGGGGCAGGGAAAATGGGTGTAGAAACAAAAGGCAAATGGCAAAGTGAGAGAATAAGACATGGATGGGAAATAGTGATGTTGAGATAGAGGGGAAGAGAAAAGCAATAAGAAAGGGAAGGAAGCAGAATGAGGGAGTGGAAGAGAGGGGTGTGTCAGAATGAGACAAGAATTAATAAGTAGACCGCTTGGGCCATATTATAGAAACGTTGGAGTGCTGCCAAAACAGTATACAATAATTTTGCACTGTTTTTACTATGTATCTAATAAAAATAGTCGAGTCTAGGCGAAGGAAGACGAACAGAAATGATGAGAAAAGGGGAGATAGAAGATTAGAATTTTTTAGAGGGGTTGAACTGGCAGATTAAAAGTGTGAGGCAGGACAACGGAGGAGAAAGATGGACAGGCGAGTCAGAGAGGTCACGTGTATGTCTGCGAGTAAAAGAGAACACGTGTGTGCAGAATGAAAAGAGACCAGTGCTGGAAATGGGGGGGGAAAAAAATACACCGGGATACCGTAAATAGGGGTAAGCATAAAAGGGGTGGGGTCACAAGGGGCAGAGTCTGACTGTCAGCGTATACACTAAAAAAAACCTGCAGCATCTAAATAAATTTGCAACAAGGACCAACTATTTGCTCAGCCCCCGAGGGGTTGCAGCTCTGAACGTACAGTACACAGAAAGCAGTGCAGATGACTGTATCGGTGCCTGCAAATTGCACCGGATCCGGCTCAATAATGACTGCCGGACCGGATCCCCGTAGATCTCAAACCCCTCCCCTCAACACTAGAAGAGAATAAGAAAGAGAGAGAATAAAGTATAAAGAGAAGGACGATGTGAGAGAGCGGGAAGAGAAGTGAGAAAGAAACGAAAGAAAAGTGGGGAATTTGGAAGGTAACGAATGAGAACGAAAGGAAGCCTAAAAAGAGGCTAAGGGAAAGACTTCAAGAGAGGGGTTGCAAAGAGGACATACAGGCGAACATAAAGGCAAGATTGAAGACGGCGGGAAAGTGGAAGGGGCGAGGTAGAGGGGAGGAGACTGAATTGAGGGAAGACAGGGCAAGAAAAGGAGGTGGTCGAGGGAAAGGAGCGACAGAGCGAGAACATTGGAGGGAATGAAAACAAGCGCGCGCGCCTCGCACTGAAAGTTTAAAAAAAGGCGTGCAGGCTGCAGCAGTAGGGACGTCAGAGAGGGAGAGAGAGGCGGAGGGGTGCACCCGCGAGTGGTGCGCGCGCGCTTGGAAGAGCAGTCTGCTCATTTTCAAGCATTGCACTCGTGCTTGTGGCGCGCCCCTACTCGCTCCCGCAAGGTGGATGCCGCCACAAGCACGAGTGTGTGCTTGAAAATGACCAGAGCGACGGCTAAAGGTCCTCCTATGCAGCGCATGCGGCGCGCTGCGTAGGCGAGACCTAAAAACTCAGAAAAATAAGAACCAGAAGAACATCAAAAGTCATCCCCGTCATTCTGAATGAATATATGTCTTCTAGGTTGGCCTCTATATAATGAATCTAAAAAGATGCAATGCTGCTACAGAAACAGGTGTTTATGGTATCACAAGCATTCTGCCAAAAATGTCCTCAGGCCTATCTGTTGCTTATCAATGAGCCAGCACTGAAGTTTTAAAACAGTAATCTTTTTTTTTTTTTTTAGCAGTAGCCAGTGCAGGGCCAAGAGATGAGCAACAGGGACACCACAGAGAATTTTTGACAAAAGGCGCGCAGCCACATTCTGTATTACTATGCAACCACTTAATAAGACAACCCAGTAGGCTCAAGAACAAGTTAACGGTCCAGTCTCGAAGTGCTACATCCATGGACCACAATGTTTCCAGGAGTGAAACACCAAAACAAAGAAATTTATTAAGGGCCTGCAGCACCGCAAAACATGAACCGACCATAGCGACAACCTGGAGCTAAAATGAGAGTTTGATCAAAAGTCACTCCCAAATTCCTAGCCACTGTAGCAGGTAAAGAGGGAGGTGGCAAGGTGACTTGCCTGCAGTTTTCCCCAGTATAAGGAAGGAGAAAACAAAACAGAATTTATCTTGTCTGAGTTACACTTATGGTTGCAGACACACATCCAATTCAATACCAACACAAGACAGGATTTGAAGGACTCCTGGGCTGCTGACGACTCATTCCCAAATGAGAGGAACAGGTGTGTGCCATAGGCATAAGGAATTATCTTAGCACAAAATGACTCTACTAAGGGGCTCACTGAGGACATATAGGCATTAATTAAAGTACGGCTCAAAGATGAGCCCTGTGGCATCCCAAGAATAAGAGCCTTAGTAACGGATGAACAAGATGCCATCCACACAGCCTGTCCTCTATTTTCCTAGAAAGGATGAATTCACTCAAATACCCGACCTCTCCCCCCCGACTCCAATATCCACAATGCTCTTGAGGAGAACGGGGTGGGAGCCAGTGTCAAACGCCTCCGAGAGATCTAATAAATTCAAAGCAGCATTTTTCCCTAACGTCAACTTTATGGATTTGACCACCTCCAAAAGTCTGTATCTGTGTTGTGATGGGGCTGAAAACCTGACTGAAATGGATGAAATTTCATGAATTGTTCCAAATACTCTGAAAGCAAAAAAGAGCTAGGTGACAGAAGACAACTTTCTTCATTCTGAGGAATAAGTCACTTTTATGCCATTCAACAGAAAGCGACAGTAAAATGTGAACTTCTAGAATCCTCATACCGGGAAACACTGGGATTCCTGGCAGACGGTCATATATGACTCTGCATACTCTGCATCAGCTTTCCCAAATGTTTGTCAGAGGGATTGACGCCTGGGACGGAGGAATTATAGCACTGGAGCTTTAGAAACACATTTGTATCTGTATAACCAATAATCTGAACATCTACAGTCAAGCATCCGTAAACCAACAAGGCAGCGGTAGCTAGCCTTTAAGGCAGTCAGGTTAAGTTAAGAGTCAGTTAAAACACTAACTATAACAATAAAGGGTATTTGAGGTAGAAACTGACAGCCACATCCAGCTATCAGCAGACATATTTAACCCAAAGAAGTAGAGGGACAAATATTTTCAGCAGCACTAAGTGCTGTCCTTCCTCTGGCTGGGTCACACTCATAAGGAAAATAATGCTTACTTGTGTAACGGAGATATTGGAGGCAAAGCAATCATCAGAAAAAACCTCCCATGTTGTGCACTGCAGACACAGGTTTGGAAGGAGGACCCAAGCATTCAAACTACTACACTGAGCAGATAGATCTGCTTACCGTCCATTGCTTTATATCATTCAAACAGCTAGAGATGTTTTATTTAATCAGTGGATGCCTTATGGCCTAGTTCTTTTTTTTTTTTTTTTTTTAAAGAACACAGATTCCAACCGAACTATAGGACACAAACTATTTTAGGTTTTTGACCTTGAGGCCTTAATAATGCGTGAGGGAAGTCCTTCCAGTTGATCTATACTACTGTAGTGCAAAACGAATGCATTAAAGTGACAGCCACTTGAAGACTGAGTGACTGGTACAAATCATTCCATTGGTTAAGAGAGCAAAACAAGAGGTGAAAGCCGATACAGTCTTGACGAAGGTACAGAACAAGCATTGGCATAGCCAATAGGTCTCGCCTTTGGGACCTTATAAGTATTTAGTTATGCAGCAGGTCCCAAAGGCGAGACTTATTGGCTATGCCAATGCTTGTTATTCTGTTGTGCTGGCCACAGTGCTTTGTAAGTATGCAGTGCACTACCTGAAAGTACACATTGCGCCCCATTGGATGTATACAGTTCACCTATGGTACAACACAATGTACCTCACCGGCACTATGCGGGTGGCCAACAGCCCATTGGCACTTCAGAAACCACCTCACTGGTGCTGCATCAATGTACATGATGGATAGCACACGGTGCACTGCGATGGTACCACACACCGAATCCTCAATGACACTATACAGTGAACTTCATTGGCACTACTCACTGCACCACGTTGGCACTTTATAGCGCATCACTTCCACAACACAATGCACTTCATTGGTACAATATAATGCACCACACCGGCCCCATGCAGTGTACCTCCAGGACACTAACCAGCGCGTCTCACTTGCATTAAACAGTGTACCTCATTGGCGCTATATAATTTACCTCCCAGGCGCTACGCAATGCGCGTCATTAGGGCTGCATAGTTCACCTCATCGGCGCTACCCTATGCAACTCATTGACAACTAAAGAACGCTCCTGGCTGACACTAACCAGAGCATCCGACGAAGTCCCTAACTGGCCCTCCACTGTACCTCACAGCAGTATAACGTTCAGCAGCAGGTCAATAGCGCTACAATGTGACCCCACACCCATCGAGCCGATGAAGTCATGTGCAGGGTTCACATACTTTTGCCCTTGCCCTGGTACTGCACTTCCAGCACAGGCTGCCTCTTGCAGCAGGCCTTGAGCAGGGCGCACTCGTCCTTGTAGGTCTTTCCGTCCAGCCCGCACAGCAGCCCCTTCCAGGTCACGTTGGAGCAGTCGGGGGAGCAGACGCACGGTTTGGTTTGTACGGTTTGGGTACAAGAGGCAAGCACAGGGAGCTTAAGAGATCGCACAAAGGGTGGCAACTCTGTCGAATTGGCGCCGAACAGCTGTAAACTCTGCAGAAAGCACATTTAAACGAGTGGTACGCGCGCGCTATAAGTTAAAAAAAAAAAAAAAGCATATGGCCCCTGCGCGCCTGTAGACGCTGAGGGCATGTCTGGCGTTTCCCTTGCGGGAGCGAGCAGCAAGGCGCGATAATTGCTAACAGATTGCGCCGCTGCTCGCTCCCGCAAGGGAAACGCCAAACGTGCACGCGTTGCAATAGAAAGCAATGCAAAACGTGCACGCTTTTAGCCAAAATGCTGATCGATTCCAAAAGGTCCCCTCCTATGCAACGCATGCGCACTGCGTAGGCGAGACCTAAAAACCATGGGGACCGATGTCAAACGCGTGTTGGGACTACTTGCTTGAGTCTACTACTGCGCTGTGTACATGTTTGCTGCCATATTTAATATACGAGAGCATTTTTCTAGAAGCAAGATGCATGAACATCCGAGGATGCATTAGATTTAAATTCATGTTTTCCAAGTACACATCCCAGTTCATGCAATAATTTACTGCCGAATATTGGGAAGATTACCATTGGTGCATAACTCCGTACTAGCCTATAAAATTAATCAGAAAATCATTTAAGGAAAATATATAATGGTAATTCAAGCACCTCCTATAGCCCCAGGCCAGCAATTAGAATTTTAGTGGCAAACAGCTATCCAAGATCAGATGACGCACTTAATATTAGAAATTATTGCCTATAGTAGACTCAGGAGTAGGGTTACTCGGTTACTCACTGGGACGCTACTTTCCAGCCAACTTTTATTTAACAGATCAGACTTTCTGGAAGTCATGGTCGTAGTTCGATTAAATTACTCAGTTGGACTATGGCACCTGATACAAAGGATTTAAAAAATAAAAACTCGAAAAGGGGGCTTTTAGCTCGGATATTACTTACTATTGGTTGGCTTCATCATCACGCTTATTTACTTCCGTCTCATTGATCACTGTGTGCTAGTTCCACTTCCCCTTCCGAGGTTTATCCCTTCCCTGGAACACGGACCAAGTACTGATTAAATGTTGCTTTATTAGTTTTCTTCCGCTGCTTGCACTCAGATTCAGGTACTTTATTTTCTACTTGCTTACCCCATCCTTGTTCCATTGTTTCTTGCCTGTTGCTGCCTGCCATCCGTCATGGTTATTTGCACCCCCTCCCGTCGTTGCTCTCCTCCCCTCACTTCCCTCTCCTGTCGTTTGTGCTTGTTTTTTTAGGCCCACGGAAGGGGGCAGGGGGGGAGGGGGGTAAGTGATTTGGCAGGCGGCCATCTTGCATCACTTCTAAATTAAATTACACAGAGAAGCAGGGAGACAGTCCTACTAGAGATAACTAATGTTACCTACTGAAATCAGGCGAGTGTTAATTGCCAATATGTGCGGTCATATAAATAAAAGTAAATAGTGAACTTCTCGCCATTAAGTGCTGAGAAAGCTAATTTCCAGTATACATGCTTACAATGCCTAATTACAGTGAGCATGCGCTATAGATCAGTATCTCTGTTCTGAAACTGCTAGGCTGATGCCAGCCTGAATAAGATGCAGGTGGTGCACAACAGATCGGTGCTGCCAGCGGTAAGAGCCTGTTACTTTTTGGATAATTATAAAGGCAGAGTTTTGAGTGCGTCTGTCTGGCCTAGCGTTTTGTCTCTGTGTTGCATACTGTAAAAGTGAGAATCTCAGCTGTTCCTCCTAATCAGTTATCCTGTTTCATGGGCTGTTCGGAGCATTCGTAAAATTGCAATAAGCAAGAAAGAAATGAAAAGGCAAGATTCAGATAAAGTAAGTGCTAGTGATCCTTAAAGAAGCTTTAACATAACAAAAACCAAGTTTCATTACTTCACTGACACGACAAGTGACAAGCGGTGCCCATTTTGCTTTTAAAACACCCACAGCAGGACCGGACTGACGCTGGCTAGTAAGTCGATGAAGACATTTATGTAGCTCAAAATAAGCCAACAAAATCCATTCCAGGGGCATGTCGCAAAGACTAAAGAGCAGAAAAAACTGGCTGAAAGTGGACCGACAGTCTTCTACGACGCCCAGGTCATATTGTTCGGGGTCAAGGGCCACAAGTTCATGTGTATTTTGTCCTAGGAACAAGTAGGCTCAACCCCCTACAGCACAAACCCTTTGGCTGTCAGTCTACAGTACCACATTATGGATCAGGGAAGGGCATTGTCTTCAGTTAAGTTAATATTTGTGTCCATGTGTTAATGCTATTCAAACTTGTATTTATGGTTCATTAATGCAAAGCCTTTATTATTAGGGCAAGTGCTCTACGTAAATTTTGTACGTTCGGACTGCACTACTGAAAGTGGTTCCAGTATAAAATGTGCACACACGTTTTTATAGTTTAGCAATACGAGGCTATGTATAATACTCCCAGAATGCTCTCTAAGAAGCAAATATTTGCAGAAGCTTAAAAGCAAGATTGATGATTCTTTGCTTTCTAAATAAAATGTCCACAAAAAAAATGCAAGTAGAAAAAAAAAACATTTTGCTAAACTACTGTAAAGTTTTAGGTACAATTTCTTTGAAGCATCATTTAGTAAAATGTGCTTATGTATGCTAGCATTTCCCAAAACTATTCATAATGGAAAGTCAGTGTAACCAGTTTCAATAAGATTATGGGAAACATAAAAATAAACAAACCATTGGCAAAGCCAGTAGGTCTGAAATTGGTGGTCAGCCTTTTGGTTTTTTCAATCCGGGTCTTGTTTTGTCATGGTTTTTGTAAAACCTTATTGGTGTGGAAGCTGCTGGGCCCTCACCGTTAAAACGAACACTGGCAAAAGCAAAAATTGTTTTTGGTCACAAAAAGCACACATTGTCACAGTAGTTCCTGGCACTGGAAAAAAACGACTGTGTGCCGATATGCTCCTTGTGAAAGAGCAGAATATGGTCACTCACAAAGAAGCGGGCCAATAGACAGAGAGAGGCAGAATTTTAATTAACACAAAAGGCCATGGTTAACACCAGACCTAATTTGGGGACCAATTATTAAAGAAAGTCTCAAAAATGTACCCATGGTATATGTCCTTGCATTAAGTGCAGATTTACGGCTTTCGTAAATTCACAAGAATTTGCAAAAGTAGGCCAAGAAATAATAGTACTCCGAGAAAATATTTGTGAACTGCATTTTAGCAAGAGCAAATATGCATGTATAGATTTGCTCATGCGAAAATCTGTGGTGTTTGCAAGTTCACTTTCCCTCCAATCACTTTTTTCCCATTCCTGGAAGAAGTTTTATGTATGCCATTTTCAGGAGTAAATTTCCAACCTCCATCAGTATGGGAAAAGATTAGAGAAGAATTGGTGAAATTATTGCTTCCCACTACCTTCAGTCCCAGTATGTAAATCTGCGGAAACGTGGCAAAATAATGGAATTGCTTGTATTCAAACTCTATGGTGTGAGCCCTGGCATAATCAGAGCTCTTATATAATGAGATTGCTGCCATAATTTGTAGCCACATTACATGGCACAAAAGGGGCAAGTGGATTTTGTTACAGGACAAGTAGATTTATGAAGCAACCTGCCCCATGGAAAAGTAGATAGATATTTTATTAAATTCCACATCCCTGTTATACGTATACCTGTCATCTTTGTTTGGCTTTAACACATCAGCAGTGCGCACAGAAAGAGTGTAGTTTGATTTTCACTCGGAAGGTATTTGTTTTGTAGCTGTCTTCCAAATTTATTTTACGAGTGGAGGCTGTCAAAAGAGGCCCGTATGAGCACCTGTTTTTTTGTACTGCCAATGCCAGGACCTGGCAGAACGAGCCCCAAATAAAGCTTTGGTATCGAGCGATTAGGTTCTATAATAAATGTAAATACCTCTTCTGTACATCGCTGCGGTGCCTTGGAGGCTGGATCCGCACTTACGATAACTGCGTACATCAAAATAAGTAAAGTTTACTTCACTAAAGAGAACCTGGTTTCGTTACTTTCTGAGAACTGAAGACAAGAAATCCAGTATCTGCTGCCCTGGCATCTTAAAGAGCATAAGAGCTCACTTTAGTGAACTCTTCAGCCCATATGTTAACATCTAGCTGCACCTTTTAGTGTAGATAGACTGTTGGATTGTCTTGCTTCTGTTGCAGTACTCATCTTGTTTAAGGCCCCATCTTCAGGTTACCCAATATGTGAAGGAACTCTCCAACCCCAGCTCCAACACCAACGACATCCCACCATCGCAAGACCGGTGCGACTCCCTCGCCACCTTCTTCCATCGCAAGATCGCAGACATCCACGACAGCTTCAACAACCTGGCCGCCCCGACAGCCACCGACACCTACCGACACCTCAGACCCCACGGCCGCCACCCACATCGATCCCCTGCTCACCTGGACCAACATAAACGACGACGACACCATCAAAATCATGAACACCATCCACTCCGGATCTCTGTCAGACCCATGCCCACACCACATCTTCAACAAAGCTAGCGCCACCATCGCACCCCATCTCCGCAAGGCCATCAACATCTCCTTCGAGACCGCGACCTTCCTGGAGAGCTGGAAGCACGCCGAGATCAACGCCTTACTCAAGAAACCCAAGGCGGATCCGAAGGACCTCAAGAACTTCCGGCCCATCTCCCTGCTCCCGTTCCCGGCGAAGGTCATCGAGAAGACCGTCAACGGACAACTGACCCGCTACCTCGAGGAGAACAACATCCTGGACCCGTCCCAGTCCGGGTTCCGCAGCAACCACAGTACCGAAACTGCCCTCATCGCCGCCACCGATGACATCAGGGCCCTGCTGGACAACGGCGAAACCGCGGCCCTCATCCTCCTGGACCTATCAGCCGCCTTCGACACTGTCATCGCACCCTACGCACACGCCTCCACAACGCAGGGATCCGAGACAAGGCCCTGGAATGGACCACCTCCTTCCTCTCCGGCAGAACCCAGAGCGTCCGCCTCCCCCCTTTCCGTTCCGTAGCCTCCGAGATCATCTGCGGCGTACCCCAAGGATCATCCCTCAGCCCGACACTGTTCAACGTCTACATGGCTCCGCTCGCCCACGTCGCCCGACTGCACGACCTCAACATCATCTCTTATGCCGACACCCAGCTGATCCTCTCCCTCACCATGGACACCCTCACCGCCAAATCCAACCTCCACGAAGGAATGAAGGCCGTCGCCGAGTGGATGAAGAACAGCCGTCTGAAGCTGAACTTGGACAAGACGGAGGTCCTCATCCTCGGCTCCTCCACCTCAGCCTGGGACGACTCCTGGTGGCCGACCGCACTGGGAGCAGCACCGACACCCACCGACCACGCACGCAACCTGGGGTTCATCCTCGACTCAACACTCTCCATGACCAAGCAAGTCAACGCCGTCTCATCCTCCTGCTTAAACACCCTCCGCATGATCTACGGGTGGATCCCCACTGAAACAAGAAGAACGGTCACCCAGGCCCTCGTCAGCAGCAGGCTGGACTACGGAAACGCCCTCTACGCAGGAGCCTCGGCCAAACTCCTGAAACGACTTCAACGCATACAGAACGCCTCTGCACGCCTGATCCTCGACATCCCTCGCCACAGCCACATCACACCCCACCTGAGAGACCTGCACTGGCTTCCCGTCAACAAGAGGATCACCTTCAAGCTCCTCACCCACGCACACAAGGCACTCCACAACACCGGACCGGCATACCTCAACAGACGGCTCACCTTCTACACCCCGAACCGCCAGCTCCGCTCCGCCGCCCTCGCCACCGTCCCCCGCATCCGAAGAGCAACCACCGGCGGCAGATCGTTCTCCCACCTCGCCGCCAAGACCTGGAACACCCTCCCCATCCTCCTGCGACAGACCCAGGATCTACTAACCTTCAGGAGGCTACTCAAGACCTGGCTATTCGAGCAGTAGCAGCCCCCCCAGCACCTTGAGACCCTCACGGGTGAGTAGTGCGCTTTACAAATGACTGATTGATTGATTTTTAACTTATACCGTGTGTGAATCCCCCCCAGGATAGTTACCTCGACGCAGCTCAGACTCACAGGCAATAAACAAAACATCTAGACCATAAACAGATCAGTCTTTAGACGTTTTCTGAATATAAGGTGATAAGTACATTTCTGCATTTGTAAAGATAACTGACTCCAATACAAAGGGGCAAGATAAAAGAAGGATCTGCCACCCGAGTGAGATTTTCTAATCTGTGGTACAGTAAGAAAAGCTTTATCTGTCGATCTTAAAAGTCTGCCTGGCTGGTAGGGTGTAAGCTTCGAAAAAAGATAGCTTGGGCCTCTGCCATTTAGAGATCTGGGTGTTAAACAGCAGACTTTAAAAATAATTATTTTGTGGACGGAAAGCCAATGAAGCGAGCACTAAAAAGGAGAGGAGGCCGTCCCAGATGAGAGATTCTGAATGAGACGAGCTGCTGTATTTTGGACAACTTGAAGTTTCAATAGTAGTGTCTCATTAATGGAAGCCAGTAGGGATTACAGTAATTCAGGCAACTAATACCTGAAGCGTGAACCAAAGACTTCCTCTCGTAAAGTGGAAGTAGAGGAAAAACTCTTCACAACAGTCGCATCACATAAAAACAGGTGCCAGTGGTAGCAAAAACCTTTTCTTTCATGGTTAGCGACTGATCAAGGTCAACGCCCAGGTTTTTAACAGCCATTTTGGGGATTGGCACTGAGCCTCATTCAGAATTCCCATCTTAAAAACGGCAGCGCCAAGACGCCCATGGGCATTAGCCGCGCTCTATAAATCTCAAAGTCATCAACAGTCAGGGGTCCAGAGCTGTTGAACCTTGCCAAACAGCATAATCTTGGTTTTGCTGGTATTCAAGTGGAGACAGTTTTCTGTCATCCTGGCCGTATTGGCTTGCATCCCGGTTGCAAAACGTGATTTTGCGTTATTTAGACCTTTATCAAAAGAGATTATGAGCTGTGTATCATCAGCATCCAAAAGAGGTTTGAATCCTAAAGCTCTGATGATTTTGGCAAGGGGGTGGAGGAGGGGGGGCATATAAATGTTAAATTGTGTGAGGCTAAGACATGAGCCCTGGGACACCCCCTCATCTAGCTCAATGGTGCACATTGTATAGGGGCCCAGGATGATAGTCTGGGTTCTGTTAGATAAAATAAACTTTTAAAATAAATCAGCATACCACTGTAGATCCGTGCCATGGATGCTTATCGCCTGCAGCCTTTGGAGCAACCCAGTATCAAATGTTGCAGACAAGTCCAACAGCACAAGCAATTATTGAGTATTATCATCAAGAGAATATCTTATATGATCAGTGACCGCAATAAGAGTTGTTTCCGTACTGTACATAGGTCGGAACCCAGGTTGCGATGGGTTCAATACCTTGTTTGATTATAGGTACTCCATGAGTTGATTATTTATTTGCCATTCCAACAGTTTGCTCAATAAGGGAAGCAGAGAGAAGGTCGATAGTTGGAAAGGACCATAGGTGGTAAATTGGCCTTCTTTTGAATAGGTATGACCTGTGCTGCTTTCCAAGCTACAGGGATTTTCCTGGAGCTAATAGATAAATTAAGTAAAGCGCAGATAGCAGGGGCAAGCTGACGGACAATGCCACAGAGATCCTAGCAAGAGTGATGTCTGAAGGAGACCCAGATTTGGCAGATGCCAACGCTTTCTGAACAGAATCAGGCCTAAGTAGTTTGAAATTGCCTAGGCAGCTAGAACTTTGGGAAGGTTGCAGACTAAAATTAGACTCCAATGTCTCTTGCTCATCTGGTCTGGAGAAGTTTCTGTAAATCACATTTATTTTCTCTTCAAAGTGATTAGCAAGGGAGTCACATAGAGGTTGTGACGGCTGAATGTCAGAGCAATAAGCATGAGTGTTCATGAAATTATTAAGGACTTTGAATAACTCTTTCGAGGAGTTACCCACCTGACTGATTTAAAGAGATATGTGACTTCCAAGCTTTTTTAATATTACGATGATACATTGTTAAGGATGCTTTGTAAGCCTCTTTATCCGTCCATTTGTTGGACTGGTGCCATTTCCGCTCAAGTTTTTTTTGCACAGGGCCTTTTCAGTAGTAGATGTAGAACAAGTGTTCAAAGGGGCTAACTTGTCAAACACAGTGTTTAAAGCGGAATGATAATCTGATAATACTTTATCCACATCTGCATCATAAATAGTTATCATAAAGTCAAATTATTTGGCAAAGGAGTCTGGAACTACTTTGTTTGTGCCAGTGTCTCATCAGATTTTTCGTGGCCTTCTTAGTGTGTTCTGGCCCATTTATCATTAAGATCTGAAAGCAAGTCAACGAATGATCGGTCCATAATGTCGGTAGAGGAGCCTCACAGGATAAAGAGGAGGAATTTGTAAAATATTAGGTCGAGGGTTTGGCCTGTAGTGTGCGTAGGTCCTCTAACTTTCTGCTTTAGACCCAACATAGTTAGGTCAGAAAGAAGTTTGCTGGCTCCTTATTTAGTGGAGCTTCCCCGTGAAAGTTAAAATCCCCCAATAAAAGAAATTGTTAAGATGCTAGAACATGTGTGGCAATGAATTCAGTGAGTTGTTGTCTGAAATCTCTTGTGTTCAGGGGTGGGGGCAATATACAAAAGCGCCTCTCCAACAATCTTATGGGGAGAGTTCCACTTCGGAAACCGATATCTAACGCTAACAGTTTACACATTTGTGCAGCCAAAAATCAGCAGTGAAAGTGTGTTCCAGCAACACAAAACAATAATAAACTAAAAGGCTGATTCTGCCATATACATTATTTCAGTTTTCCCCATAACAAAATGAACAAAAACCTCAAAACACCTGCTTAATTAGGGAACAGAGGGGGAAATAGCCCCTCCTGCCAGCCTTCTTGTCAGCTTGCTGCTCCAGTCATTCCCGCCCGCTCTCCATTGTCAGCTTGCTTTCCTAACCTCTCATGCCCACCGTTGTCATCTTGCTGCTCCACCCCCTCCTGCCCACCCTCCACTGTATGCTTGCCACCCAAACCCCTTTCGCCCGCCCTCCTCTGTCTTTACCATATCCAACCCTGCCCCTCCCTTGTCCGTTTGCCTCCCCAGCCCACCACCCTCCATGGTCCACCAACCCACTTTCAGTTTGTTTTTTAATTTAAAAAACAAAAACAGCACATTAGTGCAGGCTGCGTCACAGCGCTTTAAAAAAAAAAGTTTTTAGCAAGGCTAAAAATAATTGCCAAAGCCAATAGCTCAGGGAGGAGAGAGAGCCCTTTTGGCTTTGCCAATGCTTGTTCAACACTTTCAATGTTTCACCAGATGAAACTCTTCTTTACATCCCAAGAAGGGTGACCAGTCATCATTAGGTTCAGCTGAGAATAGCTCCAGCAAATCCAAAACTGGACACCTTACAGACAGGTGAGAGTATATATAGAATCCTTCTCTCTATCATCTGGAATAAAAGGTGAGCATTGTCTAAAATACAGTAACATTGGATTTTTGGAAGCAATGGGACGATCACGTAAGGGGTTTAGATGTGAGAAAATCCGCACACAGTGAGACCATTTTATCCCTCCATCCTTCAACGAATTAATATAGTTCAGGAAATTAGGTATTGCTAGTTTTCATTTCACTTGTGTCCAGCAAGTACGCTGCGGATAAATGCAGGTGCATGTTCTACTTCGACTGTCCACAGGTGATAAACTGGCAGCTAAACAACTTAAGGATCCTATGCAAGAAGCGTGTGCAGCTTTAATTAGGCATAGTCAGATAGGACTAAAAATTAAATGAAGAGCAGCATTTGGTTTTGTTCATCAGCAGATCAAACTAAAGATAGAATGATTAAAATGAAAGGAACTGGAGACAAGGACACTAATTTCGCAGTAGCTGAGAAAAGGGATACTCAAAGGTGGCGTAGAAAAAAGTGAAAGGCATTTAGGTATAGCTATGGCATACTACGTATGAACTAAGCCGTTAGCTATTTCTGAAGAATATCCTGAAAGAGGAAATCTGGGTAGCAGCTTTCTGTAGTAAGTGGAGGCATGCATGAACCAAATAAAAAACAAAAAAAATTGAGGTCAAAGATATGGCCTCAATCCGATGGATGGTTCACCGATGGGGGTGTATGAGTCCTTAGAAGAAGCACAGAAAGCTAGCTGGATGGACCATGAAGGACAAAAGGTCACAAGATCAATATGCAGGGATCAGTACAAGGGAGAAAAGAAACAGTTGCTGTGCATGGGTTAATCGATGCTAATGCTATCAATGCTTAGCTGCAGATAAATAACATGCTTATATGTTGTTTAAATAGAATGGTTGTTTCTTTGTAACCTGATAAATGTGTAACAAAAATAGAGCTGGGTACTGAAAAAGAATCCCCATGATGGATGCGAATGCTCTAAATAATGCTAGGAAAAGGGCCAACATCCTAAATGATGTGGAGTGTATGAGCACTTACTTTATATTGAGTCAAGAAAACCAGCTCAGGCATCAAAAATGTCAAAATCTCAAAACAGACGTTCATTGAAAATGAATAATAACAATAACATTAAAGTACAGTAATCAAGAACGGAACCCTTCTAAAACGCCCAAGATTTGAGGATGAGAAAAATATTAACTGGGTAATGTTCAAACTTCTTTTAGAAAACAATGGGAGAAAAATCACTGCAAATGTAAACGGTATTTAATGGAAATGTATGTTAGTCCTCTTTAAGTCCCAAATTCGGATGACAAAAGCATGTGCAAGTTAAAAATTGGAGGTGGAATCTTATCCCACTCCATATTTATTACGGTCCTGATAACACATCAAGATCATGGAAACAGGGTGGCAGCTTTACAATATGATACACTGATAGAGGCAAACATTTTACATTATGAGCAGGACTTTACATTATAGTACTACATTTAGAAACAAGCATTTGCAATGCAATATGTATCGCCTTACTAAAAGTTTGAGCTATTGGTGTTGCAAATAATGTTTTTATTAGATTTTCTTTTGTTAAACAATATCCCAGCAGTAGCATAAGTAAGGGTGCAGTACCTCATGTGGCTAATAGAGGGCCCTTTACAGCTCCACAGCCCCCCCTCCCCCCAGTAACAGCCTGTGGTACTGTATCCTTTTCTCGCTCCTTGGATTTTATTACTTATGCTACTGCTGGGATATTTTTTAACAAAAAAAACTGACAAACGTTATCATTTGCAACACTAATAGGTCAATCTTTCAGTAATGCAACACCTATTGCAGTGCAAATGCTTGTTTTAATCCGTGATATGTTACTTTTTCCATAACACACATTTGAGTGCCATCTATTAGAGTTGAATCAGACAGTAACATCGAAAAGGTTGAAAATTGTAGCTAGTTAAATGTCTTTGCAACATTAAACCAACACTCTATGTGGGTCATTGCAATATGTTGCTGTATGGCTGATTTCTGCTGCTTTTTCTTTAAAGAAAAAGAAAATAAAGCTTGCTAGAGGCTGGGCATGCACAAACAGCTGAAGCTGTTGTTCCTGTGCCAGCTGGTAAGATCACTGAAAAAAAGGTCGCAAAGATATGGCTGTTCGGTTTTAAGATTTGAACAATTTATGAGTTTGCTGCATTCTGTTCAGAATAGTGTACTGAAAGAAAGTAGCATGTCCTGCATGTAAAGAAAAAAATAAACAATGAATTTGCAACAAGGTAAAAGCATGGCTAGTCATTGCACTGTAAACTATGCATGCAACTGCTGCCTCTGGGGTATTTTTGTGTGAAATGCAGAATTGTCAATGCATGGTGCAAGTTGCCCGTGGAAGGGAACGGAAGTATTAGAGGCCGAGCAAAGTGTGTAAACCGAGTCCTGTCTCTCGTGCACTGTGCCCTTGGCGCGCGGGCACCGTTACGTAGTTACATTTCTCTTCGCGGTCTTTAAACGTCAATCCCGGGTAACATTGACCGCGAAATGAGCGGCCTCTTGTTGAGACTTTGAGCCAAAAAGACTAGCTATGAAAGTAAGCAGGGAGTAAAGCTTTAGATTTCTTCAAAGGCAACTGCACGGGGGCAACCCTGTTTTAAAATAACTCGTTAATTAATTAGCTTCCATCAGATTTATATGTGCGGTAGTTTCAAAACTTTCTACAGAGGCCGGGGCAAAGATTAGTGTAACAGTTTCTCAGCTCCAATAAATGTAACGCACCACTTAATCTAGGACCAGATATCTTGCACGCTATGGAAATGTGGGGGCGTCCACAATCCACATCAGTGATACCCTGCGGCATGCAATGTGGGCGGTGCTAGAGATAGGCAAATAGTGGTGGGAAATAGTCACACGTTATTCATAATGCTGTGAGGTCCCTGGCTGCAACAGAAAGCACTATGAATATGCGGGTCATTCTTTTACAGTTGTGTCACACACAGTACTAGATGCAGGGGCGTCGACCCACTAACAAATGGCCCAGACCTGTCTCCTCTCCTTACTTGCTGTCATGATGTTACACTTTGCAGGAAAACGATTGTCTGTTTTTAAAATAAAATGCAACATCATGCCAGCAACAAAGGGGGCTCCACTGTCTTCTTCCAACTGCGCATGTGTCGCATGTGTCTGCCCACCTCGCACATTCAGTATATAGCAGACATGAAGCACTTGCCTCGGGCAGTGCAGCATGTCTGCTAATGAGGCTTCGGTGGGGCTTATCACTCTTCATCCCGATAACCTATCAGATGGCAAGATAGAGGAGGCAGGCTTGCCTCCAACCCTATCCTGGCATCTGAAATGGCAGTAACTCGCTTTCCAGGTCATGTTAAGCAATGCGGCCCCCGGGGGAAGTAGAGTCGGCAGACCAGTCTTCCCCCGGGGTTTTCGCGCACAGGAAGGACAAGGTGGGAGTTAGGGTCAAGGGGTGGGGTCTAGGGTTAAGGTTTGTAGGGGGCAGGGGAGGAGGTTTCATCCTCTTCCTGCCCTCAGCACCATTGGGGAAGGGTTGGGTAATTTTTGGACCACCCTCCCACCCTACAATTTTCAGGAGTAGGGAGTGGGCGTTGCCCGGTAAGAGCGTGCCAGTTTAGGACAGGTTGAGTTATGGTGCTAGCAGTACTTTGGAGGGGTGGGGAGTCTATGACGGGCATACTCACCCCTCCGGGGAGGGGGATACAGGTGCATGATGGGGGTGCGGGATGCAAGAGTGCGACGGCTGGAGATGCTGGAGGAGGTTGGAAGATAAGTGAGGAATGAATGGAATAAGGGAGGAGGTTGCTGAGTGAAACGAGAGAGAGGAACAGGAGTGTGGGAATGAATGGTGGATGAAAGTTATGAGGTTTGGGGATTGTTTATCAGTTATTGATGTTTTGGTTAAATATTGTGTTAACAACCTTGTCCTAATAAAATGGCCTTTTACGCTAACATACAGCGTGGAGTGGTTATTGCGCGAAAGCTTTCATTCATGACAGCTTCCGTTATTTAGACTGGCGCGCAGTTTGTGGGAGGCAGAATCCAGGGGCAGGAATCACAGAGGCCGACTGAGAGTCCCGAGGTAAAATCGCTTGTGTGTGTGTGTGAGGCCTGCATAATTGTGTGGAGCAGGGTGGGACCTGGGAAGGGCCGAGGGACGGGAGAGATCCCGAACAGTTATTGTCCACGGCGCAGTGCTTTCAGATTACCACCCCCGAGATAAAATGAGGGTTGCAAATGTCAACTCGGAAACAATATTTGCAGTAGGCCAAGGCGAGTGTTTGTTAAACTCGGGCTGCTCCAGGTGAATTTGTCAAGAAGGCCTTGTTCCTAGCATCACGTGGGAGACCAATGGAAAAGAAACTCGTTTTGCAGTGACAAATTTGGCTGATGGGAACTTGGTGCCTTTGTTTAATTCACGTAAAAGATGCATCCTTAAACAACGCTGCAATCGATAACTAGTCGGTGGAACCTCCTGGATGGCAAATGTTCTTTTAACAAATTAAAATGTTGAGTGTGTGTGACTTACTTTGATGCACAGTTTTGGGAAAGTGTACTGTGTGAGTGTGATATAAAATTAATAATGGCTCAGTGCTTCGAAATCTGTGCCAATGAGCTAATTCATCTGGGTTACCTAGGCAGCAGCACTAACAAAACACCATTTTAAATGGAGATAATCAGATGCAGAGATAAAGATCATTATTTAGTGTCACAGGTGAAATACAGTGACCGCGCTCCTAAGTGGAAAGTGACTCAGCCACTTCCAGGCTCAGTTATTCCACATTCCCGCTGCCTTAAAACAATCCCACAGATGCCATTTACCACCTCACTTTTCCCCGCACAGCATATTTATCTCCCCTAATTATAATCACACTTAAAAAAAGCCTATTCTCTCCTCCAGCTCATGGTCATGTCTCTTTTTGTCATATGGTGCGTCCAGGGGAGACAGGCAGGCATAGCCTTGAACACTCTGCAGTCAGCTGTTATATGCCACCCAGGCCCAGTAATCAGTTTTTCACCTTCAAGGAAAATCTTTTCCTCTGCGCATTTTACAATTTGCGTATTCATAGGGTGTTCTCTCACGAGGTGGAAGTGGCAGCTTTGTGTAGCTCTGTTTTCAACTGCACTCGCCCCGTTTGCTCTTGTATTTTATAGCAACTGTAGGACGACAATTCTTTCTAAGCTTGACAGCAACATGTAAAGACAATTTGGAAGTGGTCTCATCCCGTTTCACTCCTTGCAAGTGGCATGTGGGACCTTGGTCTGCGCAGGCACTCAAAACCGATGTGGATGGCATGTATGGAGGATGAAAGGTGCTTTAGACCCAAGCATGAGCCAGCACATGCGTCGCTACCGGGGCGTACATTGCGAGATGTGCACTGGAAATAATTTCCAATGCCAGGGAAAACAAGTACTATTGATATAAGTAATTGATGGCAAATGCTAAGTCCAATCGGTAGTTTTAGAGTGGAAATCGTTCCAATGTATAGATGGCTAATGTAGTCTCTTGCGTTAATGTATTTTTTTTTAAGTGACAGCAAATGGGGTTCAATTACACCTTGGAGATGTGGCGACTTGAAAACGTACGTTTAAAATAAAAAAAAACGTAATACTTGTTCTTTTTAAGGAAACACTATAGTTAATAATTTAAACTGCCAGTTTGTCTAATTCTAATTTCTGTTAAGTACTGCAAAGTCTGCAAGGCCCTGGACATAACAGCAGTAGTTGTATCTGCAATGATAGTATCATATGTATTTTGATATTAAAAAGGTTTGTATCAGTTTTTTGCAATCTTATTCTTATTTCTCATTTTCTGTTTGCACAGTCAGTCCAACACAATATTCTTGTCCCCATGTAAAGCTCCCTGTTCTGTGCTTTTTGCACTGTGCAAATCTTCACATTAAAATTTGCAACAAATTAAAAACACAGGAACAATTTGTGAAATTATATCAAACCCTGAAGGGGCTGAAAGCCTTCCAGCACCCAAAATCAGTGCAAAGCATCAGGGCACTGGGCAATTATTTACATGGTTTGGGGATGAGGCTCGTCAGGGGTTACAACATTGATCTTAAATTTGTGCCTCACCACTTTTCATATCAACCAGCCGACACTGCTAGATTTTCACAAAATATGCACATAGGTTTACAATAAAGCTAATGCTTTCAAAATGTGTGTGTTTAGTAACGAAATTCCTATATAAGGTGTTAGGGAAAGGGTGCAGTACCAGAGACTTACTAGGTGTCCATAGGATACCTAGTAACAGCCTGTGCTAACTGCACTCTTTCCTTGAGAGCCGATATTTAAATTCCATTACCTAGTGGCTTAAGAAACGAGCGCAAGCATTTTGGTTTTAGGCTTATGTAACCTTTGTGGTATGCCCGCTTTAACTTTATAAGTTTAAAGTTGAAGTGTGCCGTGACATCAATGCTTGAAAAGTCAATAAATAGAAATTAAAGACGGGCGGCAGCCATGTTAAAAGGTAATGCCTACAATGATGTAAAGGCGGCGGCCCACCTTTGTTGTGTATTTATTTACTTTTTTGGCATTGACGGCATGGCACACTTTAAACAGTTAAAGTTAAGGTGTGGCATACTGAAAAGGCTGCAAAAGCCAAACAAATGCTAGCAAATGAAGTAAAAAAATAAAGCAAAGCGGTGGGCGCCTGTTTTTGTTTTCTATTTAGTTTTGTAGCAATGCTATTAAAGTAAATATGGTCGTGTCGGGGAAATGCGGCGTACTGTGCCATTATTTTAATTTATTGAATCATGAGGCTAAGTGGTGTAGTAGTGGGAGGGCGTGTCCTGCCTGCAACAGCAGGTAGGAGAAAGTCATTTAAGAAACTAGAGCTCACAGACTAATTAAAACATCCAGAGTAACAAGTGTAACAGGGGCAGTGGTCATGAAAGGTTACAACAGGAGAAAAGGAGATACTAAGGAGGGATTACTAAGCCTATGGACGAATCAAAAGCCACCATTTACAAAGGACAGTAACAGGAGCCAACTGAAAAGATGGGCTGAGCTTAAAGTCCATACCTGAATACAGCATGTCTCGAAGAAACAGAGCGCGCGCTGCCTAGGCGAGACCTAAAAACAGTCAACATATAACATGGAGTATCTGGGTTCATGCAATGACTATCTTGGGTAAGGTCTTTTAGAAGGTGTTTGTGGTCCTTTAAGTCCTAGATTGACAATGTGTATTTGATATGTATGGAGAGCACTCCATATCCTTGGGGCAGAGAGTAAAAGACAAAAGATGCACTTTTCCTATGTGAAGGCCTTTGAAATCTGAGTGTCAAGCTTCACCATAGTTTGGCTTCTTAGTAATCGGTTTCTGCAAAGAGTTGAAGTTTTTATTATAGGTAATCAAGTTTATTTCAGGTGGGCTGTCCTAAAGTTAATGTTAAGTTCCTCAGGAAGTCAACTTAGGCATATAAGAACTGGTGCGATGCGCTAGAATCTTTTTCATACGAGGCCAGACCAGCTGCTGTGTGGAGGACTGCCTTTAATGGAGCGAAGCAAGATCTGTGCAGGCCAGTCAGTAGAACACTACAAACATAACAAACAGTAAGTTGAATGATTAAGGCTTAGATGACCACTCAAGTCTTGTTTTGGAAGGAAACGCTTGAGCCTACAGAAAGGTTTTTGTAGGAAACTGACGTTTTTGATCATCGCTTTGATGTATTGCTCTTGATCATGCAAGTTACAGAAGATGGTCATATTTCACAAGAAGACAGTAGACAGCTCCGTAGTTACCTACTTAAAAGTAATAAGTTGTCATGAAATCCAAAGAAAGTGTTAAATATTGAAGTGACCAAAGCCACTTTATAGCAGATGTTTTTAAAGCCATCCTCACTAACTGAAAATGTGCACATTAGCATCTTACTAAGTGATGACGATAGTTTCATTGGTAAATTCACCATATGTATCCAATCATGCATTTCTGCTCTCCGGCTCCCCTAGTGTATTTACCACTACCTCACTGTCAAGCTCTTCCTTTTGAACAACTTGCACAAACATAACCCAAGGAATATATTAATTTGTGGATTACGTTACTTAGGTACGCTGGTCGTTAAGTGTAATATTTTCTTGTTTGGGGGAAGTGCTCCATGAAGGGAAACGAGGAACCACAGTATCATAAGCAGCAATATGTGGAGCTTGCAAATAGTTTATTGTAAACTCTGCACTGAGAGCAGGGTCCCATAAAAATGGTGAGGTGCCCATCCAGACTACAGCCGAGCTATTCGACATGAGATGCGATGGGAAAACATGGTACAGTATTTAGGGGAGTACTGCGATTGTGCGAAGAGCGGCAGAACAAGCACTGGCAAAGCCAATAGGTCTCGCCCTCTGGACCGCCTGGCTTGGCTAATGCGGTCTGGCAAAAATAAAGTGCGATGAACCAGCCGAGCCATTCTGTAGGCATGGGTCACCACGCATGCGTGCACCTACAGAATGATGGGAGCACTATTTTCTTTTATTGACCAATTGTCAGTGGCCGAAGTGGGCGGGATCTGAGGGACACTGCGTGCCCATACTTTTCTAATTTAAGAAAAACCGTTTCCATACTTTTTGTGAAAAGTACTTTCCTGGGACAGTTAATTTCGAGAGTTGAAATGCTTCAACTGAAATGTAAGGCAGGGAGTCTCCTGTGCTGTTAAACCGAGGTAGGGGCAGACATCTAAACAAGCCTTCTTGTCAGGGTGCCCGTTTGCCTGGAAGAAATAAATGTGCACAACTTGTTAATCTGCATATGTAATGGGGTCCTAGAAGCCGGTATTGGCTTTAATTGATGAAATCACTTGAAGCTTCCTGATGACACAGATGTATTCCTTTTGAGTGGTATTGCAAGGGACTCACCAGCTGAGCCGTGAAGTGTGTGCTTTTAAAGAGCTGTTATAAAAAATATTTCACTATGTACTCTCTAGTTATTACTAAAATCTATATTTTGAAGCACATTACCTTAAACCTTTTTGCACATTTTGTAGCAACGCACCTTGTACTTTTTTTTAATGCAAGTTCAAAATAATGACTTGCACATTCACAGTGCTTTCTGTCACAGACTTGGACCAAGTAGCACTAAACAGTCACAACTCTATTCTCTACCCTACTGCATCATCCAGGATTCAATTCTGTGGCTCTCTAGTTACAGACACCGACCTCTGCAGTGCATTAACTAATAGAGATTTCATAATGTACAATAGTGCATTGCCCACTGATTAACTTAACTCGCATTTATTTTTCATTTAAGCTGTGCCTTATCTTATATGTAGTTTCCTGAAGGTGAAAGACCAAAAAAAGTTACAGAATATTTTGTTTTTTTTAGCCTTTGACCCCACCCCCACATTCACTCATCCCATCCCCCTTTAGGCACAGTATCACAGTTCCCATACTTTTTTAATGCACTTTGATCACTGCCAATCATCGATGGCGGGTACCACTTAGATTGGTCAATGAAAAAAGAAACTAAGTGCACGAAAGTGCTTCTGTGGAAAGCCAGCATTAATTTGCTACCTGGCCCTCCAGAAATAAATATATATTTTAAAAACAACAACTGAATTGGGGCATCGGATGAGTGGATGGGGGGAGTGAGTTAGGGCACGAGGGAGACAGCAACACTGGGGCATAGGTGAAGCACATGAGGGAGACAGCAACACGGAGAACGAGGGGGAAGAAGTACACAGGAGAGAGAGAATAAACTGAGCATGGGGCAGTATTTGGCAGTGGAGGAGGACAAGAAACAAGCACAGATGGAAAATACATGCACCATTTATTTGATGACGATTCCAGCCAAATACAAAAAATGATAATTGGAATGACTTGGGTGTAAAATCCAATATAATAAAAGGTGAATCCTTAATTGCTGTGTCCAAGGGGTAGATTTATTGAATAAATGAAATCACAAGGTGGACAGGTACAGCATATAATATAGATGGTAAATTCTAGTAAAAGCTTCAGTAAAGGCTCCACTGGGAGCAGCCACCCTGCTGCTCAGCCTCAGGAATAACAGACAGTACACTTAAACATACACAACTAGGGGGCGTGGCCACGACGCGCTGCAGGATGGTCGCCTGTTGAAGGGGCTCTGCAGGTCGGGCTTGAACAATAGGCGAATACCAAAGCCCAGGTCGGTGAAAACCGGTGAAAATGAACGATATGGCAAACGCAGCACCCCCAGACACGATGTGGTGAATCTCGTATGTCTGGGAGGCCTGGAATCCGCTCAACTGTCGAGGGGCTGCTGGCGTGACTGTATATAGAAAATGGCCGCCGACATCTCCACAGCTAATACGTAGCGCCCCGGTCTGGGGTCAAGGTCTTGAAATGGCCGCCTGAGCTATCTGTGGGACTAGGCGAGGACCCGACTGCTGGCTTCCTGTCGACCGACACCCGGAGGCGCCTTGCCGAGATCCCGGAAGGCGGACTGTGGAGAGGGGCACCCGCCGGAGGAATTGCGGCTGGCGACACAAATCGAGACCGCGGCTGGACTCGCACTGGAGGCCGTGGGCCCGACGGAGAGGCGGTTGAACATCGGGGGCGGCCCGGAATACCTACAGGCTGTGGAGGTGAGTGTAGTGCTTGTGGCCACCGAGGGAGACCCTTCGAGGTACTGAGGCGCCCGCTCCGCTTCCAGGGGTAGCGTGCTGCTGCTGGGAGGGGTGTGATCGGCTGCTGAAGGCCGGGGGGGGGGGGGGTTCCTCCACTGGGGCTGGGGCGCTCACCTGCCTCTAAAGACGGCGGACGGTCTGTGGTGCAGGCGACGGGAAGCGGGGGGGGGCTCACGGAGGGCCGGTGGCGGGGCTCGCTCATCGGCGTAGCGGGCTGGTGAGTGGCTTGTCGCGCTGCGGCCTGACGGAGCCTTCCTTGTCCTGGTGCGTGACTGCAGGGCCCGTCCCTGATCTTGTGCGGAGGCCTGTGCCCGATCTGACCGATGACCTCTGAGTCTAGGAGCCCTGGATCCTTGTGGTTGCTGGTACTGAGGTCCATCATTGATCCTATGGCACACACGGTGAAGTGGTGACCGGCCCCCATGGGCTATATGGTGCGGAGTGCCTAATCTCTCGTAGCTCGCCTTCAGTGACACAATGAGCCTACATGCTATGTTGCCCTAGGGCGGCCTGGCTGGATATCTGCTGCCGATGAAGTGAGGGCTGTGCCTGGTATGTGTCCGCTACATCTTGGGGGTCTGTGCTGTCGCCTTGAATCTTCCTACTGAGGGCTCACCCCTGTGAGGAGGTTTCTGAGACAGGCCCATGCATATTGAAAAGGTGTGGGTTGGAGGCCCTGCCTGGCTGTGAGTGATACACTGGACGCTGCCCGGAGGACGGAGTCATACTGCCTTGTCTCTCGAAACGTTGCGGGACACTGAGATACATCTGCACAGTCAGGCCGTGGGGGACTGTTCTTACGACACTATGGGCAAGACCGACCCTAAGCAATCGAAGATCCCCTTTGAAAAACGCCAGACACGCAATATGGACGCCCCGACGGATCAAGGGGGAGCATCGGTACTACAGGAGGAACCAGATCTGCCTGGGGAAGACCTGCGCTCCATTCTAAAGGATATGCGAACAAGCTTGCAGACAATAGACAGGAAAATAGATTCCTTGACGGCTAGCCTAGATGCCGTACGGAAGAGGGTAGACACACATGAAGCGCGCTTAGACCTAGTGGAAAACAGGCTCTCGGATACCCAAGATTCACAATCTGAGGTCAAGTCCCAGCTGTCAAACATGGAGAAAGTGATGGAAGTGATCAGGGCAAAGAATGAGGACTTGAGGGCCCGCTCTCGAAGGAACAACGTTCGGATTCTTGGCCTTCCAGAGACAACAGCCATCTCAAAGATGGAACCCTATATAACTACTCTCCTCCAAGAACTGTTTGGGCCTGCCCTGTCTCCACTGATGGCGGTGGAGCGTGCCCACCGTACACTGGGTCCTAGGCCAGCACCGGGCCTTCCACCACGGCCTATTATTGCGCGTATACTGAATTATGCGGACCGAGATGCAATCCTAAGGGAGGCCCGGGTGAAGAGCCCTGTAAGTCACCAAGGAAACACCCTATCCTTTTTCCCTGACTACACTCCAGCAGTGCAAGCTGCGCCCCGGGAGTTTCTTCCAACAAAACGGATGCTACAGTCATCTTCCATCCCTTATGCAATGTTATACCCGGCAAAGCTAAAAATCACCTATGACGGCCAAGCACACTTCTTTACGGACGCCAAATCCGCTCTCAAATACACAAAGCATATTTGCCCAGGGAACTCGCAGCAGAGCTCACCAAAAGAGAGGCAGAACTCACACACGTTGCTTGCGGATAATGACTACCTGTTCGGCACTTCCGCACCAATAGCTGATTCTATTTACAGCTTCTAAAGCATTGATATGTATCATTTGAACGCCAGGAGGGGGGGCGAGAGAATAATTCACTGTTAACACGTCTATGTGGTTTGCGATATGTCTGATAAACCGAGGTTAGCTGACTGTGGAGGCTATTCACGTTGATATCCTTAGCCTGACCACCCCGCCACCAGGCGGGTGTTAGCCGTTGTTCCACGCCCTCACAGGGAGATCTCCCATGAGTTTGTATTTCACATGTTTGTTTAAGGGTGGGTTTCACAGGGGGGTGGGTAGTTCTCGACCTATTTGGGAGGTTGTAGTGGGAGGGGGGAAGGGGATGGGAGTTCATAAGAAGAGAGAAATGTACTATTGCTTTTTGATTTTCATACGGAGCAAGAGGGCAATGAAAGATCGGCTTCTCAGATGCACTAGTCTAGGAGGGCAACATAGGGAGTGTAGAGCTTATCCCAAGGCAACTTGTCCACTCACTGATACGCAACGTTGTTCATGGCTGTAGTTAACTGTCTAACATGGAACATCCGAGGGCTCAATGACTTCAAAAAAGCTAGACTGGTACACACGTATTTACGCAGGCATCATATCGATGTCTGCTTTCTACAAGAGACGCACCTGAGTTGTGACACCGACTCCAAGCTTAAACACAGATATTGGGGAGAGGTTCACTCAGCCACCTTTTCCAATTATGCCAGGGGGGGTCACTATACTGATTAGACGAGGACTGGGCTGGAAAACGATAGAGACACTGGCAGATAGAGATGGGCGATATGTCTTGGTGACTGGATGTCTTTGTTCCACGCGTGTGACATTGGTGGCCATTTATGGCCCAAATACAGACGACCCGCAGTTTTTGTTGGATGTATGGGCCAAGATAGTGCAAATGGGCTGTGACACTTATCTGGGGCGGTGATTTTAATGTCGTGTCGGATAATACCCTAGATAGAGAGGGAGCGGCGCGAAACCCACACACAGACTACTCAGTTACTAAACACTATATTGAAGGAGCATGGGCTGCGGGACGTCTGGCGTGAATTCAACCCACATTTACGGGAGGGAACTTGCATCACTGTTCACCAGCAGGCCTGGTCTCGCCTAGACTACTGGCTACTCTCTGCGGATGTACCGACGTGGACGGTGGAGGCGAGACACCTTCCACGTACGCTCTCGGACCATGCCCCAGTGTTGCTGAGTTGGCGCGCCCCAAATACACTCCCGAGGGCCTTTAGTTGGCGGCTTCCCCCACATGCTCTTTTAGATACTGTATTTCAGGAGGAAATAGCGACTGAAATAGATAATTATTTCACTACAAATGAGGGGTCCGTACACTCTGCAGCAACGCTCTGGGAGGCCTTCAATGTAGTTATACGGGGTGCATGCATCTCCAAGGGCTCGGGGGTCTTGAAATCTATACGCACAACCTTAACGACACTAGAGAGCACCATACGGGGTCTTGAAAACACATTCTATACCACGAATGACGTAACAGTCCTAGCCTCGATAAAACAAGCCATATCCGACTTTGGGGAGGAGGCGGAGATGGAGGCCAGATTTCTGGGTAAAGAGACTAAAGCCAGAAGCTACGGGGAGGGAGATAGACCAGGCAGAACCCTCGCGAATCTGCTAAAACAAACCCCAGCACCTACATTTATTTCTGAGCTGACAGATATGGGCACCCCGCCTGTCCGAGGCCAAGTGGACACACACGCGCACCTAACCGCTTACTACTCCGACCTCTATACCACAACGCACACGTCTACTCCCGCAGACCTCACGGAATATCTGGACTCTATACAGCTCCTATGGCTAAGCCCTGAGCATAGGGAATATCTAGATCTCCCATTCACACTAGAGGACATTACGCAGGTGATCAGGAGTCTGCCGTCAGGTAAGGCGCCTGGCTTGGACGGACTGACTACGCTCTTCTACAAGACATACGTTGAGGCGCTTGCCCCCCGCCTTCTTGATGTTTATCAGGAATCCCTGGAATCGGGGACTCTTCCATCAACACAGAGAGGCGGTTATTATAAATCTTTTAAAGCCAGACAAGCCAGCAACCAGCTGCGATTCATACAGGCCACTATCCCCGATGAATGTGGATACTAAAATCCTAGCTAAACTCGTCGCAAATAGACTCCAACCACTAATGCCCCTCATCACCCGACCGGATCAATCCGGATTTATTCCGGGTCGTTCGACAGCCCACAATCTTCGTACCTTCTTCTCGGTTGTACATCAAATAGAGCCCAAGCTTCCAGCCGCTGCAGTCTTTTTGGATGCTACTAAAGCATTTGACTCGCTTGAATGGTCTTACCTTTTCACTATCCTCACTAGACTGGGCCTGAGTCTTAAATTTATCAAACTTATTCAACTGCTTTATACACGGCCTATGGCCCGCCTGCTGGCAAATGGACTCCTCTCGGACGCCTTTGAGATCTCCCGCGGCACCCGCCAAGGATGTCCGCTTTCCCCCTTGCTCTTTGCTATTGCAATGGAGCCACTAGCTGCCCGAATACGCCAATACCACTCGTCGAGGGGCCTGGTTTTCACGGACCGCAATCTCATTACATCTATGTATGCGGATGATATTACCCTCTATGTCAGATACCCGGATGACAACCTAAATCCGTTGCTGAGGGAGATGCTTCGGTTTGGAGGCCTTTCTGGTATCATGATAAACTGGAGAAAATCTTCGATACTGCCTCTGACGACTGCCTCCCTGAACCAATCCTTGGACTTCCCGCTAAAGTGGGAGGAGGAAACTGTAAAATATTTGGGTATATGGCTTAGCAGGGACCTCCAGCTTATCTTGAGTCTAAACTTTGGGAGGTTGTTTGACTGGTTCACGGATAGAATAAAATTCTGGTCCGCACTTCCCCTGTCGCTGGCAGGACGCATAGCAATATTGAAGATGATAGTCCTCCCTAAATTTTTATATTTGTTTGTGAATATTCCGATACCTCTGACACAGGCGTTTTTTAAACAGCTTCGCTCGGCCGCGATCTCTATGGTTTGGGCGGGAGGTCCGCCCAGGATCAGCTGGGACATTCTCACACGTCCACTGTCCAGGGGTGGCCTGGGAGCCCTAGACTTTGAACTGTATGCTTTAAGTGCACAGGCCCAATTCTTACATTACTGGGTCTATCCTACTCCTTTTCAACCACATGTGGCGACGGAGCGAGATATTGCAGATCAGATACCGCTGCAAGTGGCGGTGTACTATCCCTATCGTAGGTCCCCGACTGAAATTAACACAGTGGAGACGACTAGATGGGCCTGGGAGGGCCTGAGACGACGATCCCGAGTTCAGTGCCTGTATGCACCCCTAGTGCCGCTAGCATACCATCCCAATTTCCCCTTTTTGCAGGATAAGGGGGCAGTAGCGAGGGCTCATAAAATGGGACTTAGGACCATGGTAGATCTATACCCAGAAGGATCTTTCTTACCCGAACCTACTGCGCAATCGTGCGACCCTATACCAATATTGGAGAGCCTTCTATTCCACCAACTTAAAGCGGCCTGCAGGAAGCAACATGAATCATTTCCGGCCCCTCCCCCTACATTACATTCTCTGGACAACCTGCTGGCCACACCGTCGCCACGGAAACTGGTTACCAGGCTATACACCTACACGCAGCTACACATGCCATGGTCAGATCCTGGGGCGCTTGTGCAGTGGCGCGAGGACTTACCAGACCAGATCACGGACGATATATGGGCTTATTGCTGCTTACAAACGAAACGTCTATCCCCAAACTACAAATTACGCTTAATCCATTTTAAATTTCTGCACCGCTACTACCGCACACCGCAACATTTATTTAGAATAGGGATACGTTCAACATCTAACTGCTGGAGGTGTGGGCGGGAGGGTGCAGCCTTTCTGCACATTGCTTGGGAGTGCCCCAGTGTCTCTGAATATTGGGGGGGGTGGCAGATGTCATAGGAGATATTACAGGCGAGGTGCTGGAATGTACCCCGTTGGTTATGCTGCTGGGCTATGTAGACCAATCTAAACCAGAATACAGTCGTTTAATTGCAATGCTGCTGGTTCTTGCGCGACGCAGACTGGCCATACATTGGGGCTCACCGCACAAGCCACACAAACACATGGCTAAAAGATGTGGCCTACTGTCAGGAGCAGCTGGCTAACTACTGGGATCTTATGCCGACAGCGTCCAGACCTAAGAATATCTGGGGCCCATTTAGTGATTGGTTGCGTCTCCGTGGGAGTCAGGCCACTGGAGATAGAGCCAGTCAGAAGGAGACCTGCCCCTCTCTCTCAGACACCTAGTTTGTTGTACTCGCTATTGTGTTAGGCTGGGCTTGGAAAGTATTATGGTCATGACTACGAGCGGATGTTTCATGTATATGTGTTGATAAGATGTGGGAAGCTTAGCCTTGATCGTTTTTAACACACCATGCCTCCAAATGTCAATATTGGAAGTTTGCTGTCTATATGGTGGAGCACAGATTGTCTCCGGCGCAATAGATGCATTGTCTATCTGTAACATATTTACAAATGTTAATTGAATGTACACATGTATGCCTAACACGATTGTTCTCACAAAAATGTTAAATAAATAAAAAAACAAAAAAAAAAAAACATACACAACTAGAACAGTGGATGACATCACAGAGACTGGCTGAGCAGCAGAGTACAAGAGACTAAGAAAGGACAAGGAAAGAGGAAAAGCAGGATGCAACACACCTTCCCCCTTTAACCGAAAAGATGAAGAAAATAAAATAGAGAGCAGAAGAGCAGAAAGAAGAAAAAACATCAAACGCACAAAAATAAACACCAAAGAGCGAAGGTACAAAGGATTGTACCAACACCATGAGCTAACAAAAGAATGCAAGCATGACTAAACGTGGTAAAGTCCACAAGGTGACAAATCCCCAAAATGAAACCTGAACACCTCAAAACAAAAAGAGCAATAATGGTACAGTACCTCCAAATTTGAACACCGAATGAAAATGGAAAACCCATTTTTCACCGGACGAATGGAACTGAACACCTCAATGGATATTGAGCAATAAAGGTTCAGTACCGTTAATCATAAATAAAATTTGAACACCTCTAACAATATAGAGCACTGAAGTGGTTCAGCATACATAAGCACCAACAGAATTGAGCCATAGGCTCATCACCAGTAAATATAAGTATCTGAATAAGAATAGAACACCTCTAGCGAAGTAGAGCACCTAAGTGGTTCACAACATGTGAGCATAAATAAAACTGAGCACCTTTAAGGCTCCTCACAAATAAAACTGAGCACCTCTACAGCTCATCACCAGTAAGCAAAACACGAATTGAGCACCTCTACAAAAGTCGAGCAAATTAATGGCTCAAAAATCAATAAGAAATAAAACTGAGCACACCTATGGCTCATCACAACCACTGAGCCCTCTGTGGCCCATCACCAGTAAGCATAACCCAAACTGAGCACCTTTAACGTAAGTTGAGCAAATAAATGGCTCTAGTAAGCATAACAGAAATTGAACACTTCCACATATAATGGCAAAAATAAATATAAATGAGTACCTCAATAAATTTGAGCATGAAAGCGACTTCGCACAAGTACGCATTAACAGAATCCAATACTTCAAAAACACCACCAGAAAATACAAAAGGAAATGAACTCCTCAAATAAATTGAGCACCAAATGGTTCATTTCAGTACAAGTAAACATAGAAAGGAGCACCTCAATATATATATTGAGCAAATAAATGGCTCCCCACAAAAAAGTTAGTATGCCAAGCTCTGAGGAAGCATTGTAAACTGACATGCATGAAATGGCTGGCATAATGTATCACATAACAGGAAATAAATAATAAACTGTAAATAATCAGACCAACAGCACAGTTCGTAAATTAGTTGACAATATTATAAACATAAGAAATTAAAATAATAAATGTAGTCACCGTTGTCAAACCTTCGGAGACAGCTCCTTCCCTGAATAGCGTGTGGACGAAGGACTGAATGTTCGCTGCGGTGAGCGATCTCTCACCCGAAGTGCTGACACAAAGTGAAACCATTGTCCAAAGTCCAGTGTCTTCCATGTGTTTCAAAACAGGAAACTGCTGAAGGCGTGACTTTGCTTCATACTCGGCATCAAATGGCTTTGGCATTTTCAGCCCAGCTCTTCAACTTCCGTAGGCTGGATTGGTCTCTAACTGACTGAATTCAGACTGGAGATGGTAACTTCTGTGTCCACGAGGCGAGTGAAATACATGCAGGTAAATCCTGCACGCTAATCCCAAAATCACCTTTAATTCGAGAAATGCCACGACGTTCCGATTGATTTTACGTGGTTGGCAGTCACGAACTCCTCCGCAGGATACCATGTAACACTACACCCTTTATGTGCTACTTCCAATCACAATATGGCGGCACGTACCGGAGACGCACGCCGAGCGGCTCCAGGCACGCTGCTGCTGGAAAACGTCAACAGGCAGCAATGAAGACTGGAACGAAAAGAAACGTCACACAAGGTTCTACAGCTGGTCCGCTTGAAAAGGTGAGGAGCGCGTGCCTAGTTTAACTTTTGAATGTCAGCGCAGCAGTTAAACTAGACAGTTTGCTTTTAACATTAATTTCCAAAGTAGACTCACCCCGATAAAAATCAATGTAACAGTACTTTACCGATTTCACAGCAGAGCACCTCAAAATCCGAGTCCATATGCAAGACGTGACGTGATCTGAACTTGTGTGTTTGTTCAGCTATCTGCCTCCACTAGATGGAGCAGCCATTTCATGGAAGTAAATAGGCTCCCCTCAGTTGTACTCCCAAAAAGCCGAATTCACAACAGTTTACAGTTTCACAGGTGCAAAGGCAGCAGCTTCCAAATATAATAACGATCTTGTTCTTAGTCATTTAAAAAGCTGGTACGAGGCAAATAAACGTACTAAAAACTTCAGCAGGACTTCAAGCATGTAATAGTGAATCCCCAGAAATTCAAACTGCAGGTATCAAATATTAGATCATATGATGTTCAACAAACATCCGATGCGAAGGCAGACTTTTGACATGTCCCAAGCAATATACCAACGCTCAACTTACTTCTGTAGGCTGTCTGATAGTGAAGACACCGGTGGGGCATTGAAAGCGTTGAGCAATGGGCTTAGTTCCTCTAAGTTTCTTAAGTAGTTCCTTCTTTGTAGTTCTGTTACGCGTAGTTCCGTTTCTCCAATCGTCGCCAGTGTAAAATCCAATATAATAAAAGGTGAATCCTTAGTTGCTGTGTCCAAGAGGTACATTTATTGAATAAATGAAATCACAAGGTGGACAGGTACAGCATATAATATAGATGGTAAATTCTAGTAAAAGCTTCAGTAAAGGCCCCACTGGGAGCAGCCACCCTGCTGCTCAGCCTCAGGAATAACTGACAGTACACTTAAACATACACAACTAGAACAGTGGATGACATCACAGAGACTGGCTGAGCAGCAGAGTACAAGAGACTAAGAAAGGACAAGGAGAGAGGACAAGCAGGATGCAACATTAGGCCAGTCTTCAAAAGAATTGAGGCCGAGTGAATGCACTAGAAGTGAGCAGTTAGTGTTTTAAATGATGTCATGATAGTCAATAAACCGACACACACAACTATTGCCAATTATTTCATAGCACTGGCACTACAAGTTGCTTTGCCACGAAAAGAGCTCACAATCTTGATAAACACAGACCCCAATCAATAGTTTACCACAGCAGCGCCATGGTTACAGTAAAGGTGAGCAAGCCAAGCATGGCTCGCCCTTTTCCCATGGAGAATACAAGCATCCCAGGGCACTACGTTCTTCTCTCCCAACTGCATTTTCAAAACACAAACCACTAGACACATTACAGCTGACCGCATAAATCCTAAATATGTGCTTTTCTATCGTGACTGCAGTCCAACTGAGTTGTAATTTACATCTCTCTCAGAAAACTTGCAGGAAGTCGGAGTCCTTTTTATTTTGGTAATATAAATGCCATCACTGATGTGTTGACCCTCTCTGTTCTGCCGTATGTTAAATCAAAGTCAGACAGCGCTATTAACAATAAGAATTCTACTGTCTTTCCTTACACTTCTCTCTGTTTTTTATTCCAAGAAATACATTTTGATATTTTAGGCAATATCGTATCAGACTGAATTTACTTGTTAATTATTGATCATAGTGCACCAATTTAAGACATGAAATAACTGAACACAAACCATTAATGGTAAAATGGAAAGTGAATTGGATATGCTTTCAGACGCACAATACCTAATCAGGAAATCTGGGTTCAAAACTCGGCTTCATCACTTGACCAAATTGTAATATAATGTACTAAAGTGACCCGCACAAGTTGAGTAAATTACCTATTGGCTAATCTGAAAGAGACGTTATCATATTTTTACATGCCGATTGCTGAATTATTTTTTTTAAAATTATTTTTATTGGTTCGTATATGATGACAATATCGACATGGATGAAGCATATTTGTGCCTCATTTCGTTTATATTTTACATTCTTATTCACAGTACATTACACTTTAATCAGGAGAGACCAAAGATTTCTGTTACATCACAGTTTCAATATTACAGTCCTCGGAAAGCCTGCCAAGCCCCCCAAATTCTCCCCTTTTTTGGGGCACCCTCTTATAGATCACACATTCTGCTTGCCAACACCAGTCTAGATCTGTTACCCACTCCCCCCAACGTGGGGACCGGAATCGCTCCCCATTTCTTAGCTAAATTCAGTTTCGCCACCACCGCTGCCAGTGCCAGCCAGCGCTTTGTATGGCCAATCCTCATTGCCCGAGGTTGCTAGCAGAAACCACTTGGACTCCAGTGGGATCTCGGAGCCGACTACTGTCGCCATAGTTTCTGCGATTGTCCGCCAGTACGCCTGCAGAGTCGGGCATTCCTATATAAGGTGATAAAAGGTACCCTCTGAACCACATCCCGTGACATAGTGCATGCTCACATCTCCACATTCAGTGCAGCACCATCCTGGGGTAACATACCCTGTGCAATACTTTCAGCTGTATGAGCTGAAAGTCAGACCTCATTGCCACCTCCCTCGGGCTCTGGAGCACCTCCATCCATTCCTCATCTTCCTGGGGGCCAACATCATGTTCCCATGTCGCTCTAAGTGCGCCCATGGGGTCTGGGGCATTATTTATAATTTTCTTATAGAACAGGGAGACAGTTTTAACTTGTATATGTTCTGTCAGAATTCTATCTTCCAGAGGAGAAGAGACCTCCAGCACATCACCCTCATGTGTTTCCTCAGGGCGTGGCCCATTTGGAGGTATTTAAGCCACTCCCCCTTCCCTAGGTCGTATTCTGCTTCTAGAGTAGCAAACGTGATTATATGCTCCCCCTCTCCATATATCTCCCAGGGTCTCTAGTCCCAATAGGTCCCATTTGGTAAAGCCCCCCAGCTGACTTATTTCTTTTAGCCGGTCTCCCGCCCAGAGGGGTGCCATTCCTGTAAGCTTGTTTTACCAGCCCAAGTACTTTGTTGCTGCTTTCCATATTTTAACTCCTGTCTTCATGTGGCATGGGAGGGTTTTATCTACATGTTTAGTGTACAGTATCGCTCTTGGACCCTTTTCACCCAAGGCCTCTCCATCAACCCTGTATGCTGGATCTGTTCTGTCTTCGAACATCCACCCATTCACGTTGGCTAATTGTGCCGCCCAATAGTAACTACGAATATCTGGTACTGCCAGACCACCTTCATATATTCCCTTCTGTAATTTGGCCAGCGCAATTCGTGGGGCTGCCCCACTGCTAATTGCTGTATTATTTACACACAGAATTTTTTGGTGGCTCGCCTTGTGCTCTGGCTCTTAGAGACAAACTGGAACACTGGCTCTGCTAGGATGGCCCTATGAATTTCCTGGCTTGACCACCTCTACATTACATGCATATTGGGTAACAATAAACACCACAGATAGATATAAAAGCATAAGGGCAACCACAGGCCGAAGGTATATACTTTTTGTAAATAGTGAACTAGTTACCTTTCAAAGGATTGCTCCAGTCACATGGTCAGACCACCATCTGGCAGGCTTTCAACACAAAAACAACAATAATCAACATACCTAAGTCACCATACCTGAATCCACTTATCGGCTGGGGAACAAACTCAATTTTAATACTTAGAAGCGCAATTAATTTCCAACACAGATCTAGACACAATATGTTATGTTATGATGCATTTATACCGCGCACGGATACTCAGGAGTGTCCCGGCGCAGAGGCCATCATCAAGAGCAGTAAAGCTGAGCGTAACTAGGCTTAGTTGAAAAGCAGGGTCTTAAGCTGCTTTTTAAACAGCCTAGTGTCTTGAATGTTACGCAGTTCCAAAGGAAGGGAATTCCAGGCTTCTGCTGCCTTGAAGGATAGGGAGCTGCCCCCCATTCGAGTAAGGCGGAAGCGGGGGACCACTGCCAGACGCTGCACAGCGGAACGCAGACGTCTTCGAGGAACATAGAAGGCGAAGCGTCTCCTAAGGTAAAGCGGCCCCGATCCATGCAGAGCTCCCAGAGCCAGAATGAGGGCTTTAAACTGGACACAGCGGGCCACGGAAAGCCAGTGAAGATCCCGTAAGTGTTGTTTCATACTTGATCTTCCTGGAATACCAAGCAGAACCCTAGCTGCCGCATTCTGTATTGTTTGAAATTTTTTTAGCTGGTATCCAGGCAGGCCAATGTACAGCGCATTGGCATAATCAATGCGTGACGGGATAAGAGCACGAGTCACCATTTCCTTGGCTGACCTAGGTAGCAAAGGAAGAAACTTTCTAAGCGATTTCAGCGTACCAAAGCACACTCCCGCAAGTTTTTTTATCTGCATGGAAAACCTGAGGTCTTCACTGAACCAGACCCCCAAGTTCTTAACAGGGTTACCAACAGAATTGGGCGGAGGGTACTCAGTGGGCCATAAAGCCTCCCTAAAATGCAGGGGAAAGGATCCATACAGAAGTACTTCCGACTTGTCCTCGTTACACTTCAGCTGCGCCAGTGCAAGCCATTTAAAAACGGCAGAAAGGCAGTTTTTAGCTTTGTCTGGGGACAAGTCATTTTCCTTCCAAGTAAAGAGGAGCTGAGTATCATCAGCATAGGCTATGATCTTAGCTCCCAGCTCTTCTGCTAAGTAGATCAAGGGAGTAACGTAAATATTAAAAAGCAGAGGGCTCAAAGTAGAGCCCTGCGGAACTCCCGTGGTCACCCTTCTGGGGGCCGAAAAGAACGGTGGCTGCCATACCTGCTGGGTTCTGTCCTTTAAGAAAGATTTGAGCCAGTCCCAAACCCGTCCAGATACACCAATACTTAAGAGACGAGCAAGCAGATGATGGTGGGGCACCGTATCAAAGGTGGCAGAAAGGTCCAATAAAATCAGCGCCGCTCTGCCGCCTGCATCCAAGCATTCCCTTATTGCCTCTGACATTTCGACGAGGGCAGTCTCTGTGCTATAAGTTGCCCTGAATCCTGATTGAGCAGGATGGAGGGCGCCAGATGTCTCAACAAAGGTGGATAACTGTTTAAATAAATTCCATTCAAAAACTTTGAGTGGCTCCAGGAAGCTTTTGATATCCTAATACCACTAATATCCAAAAAACAGGACAAAAGCAAACAAGCACCTGGAGAATGCAGAACTGAAAAAGATAGAACACATTTCAAAGCTGCAATGCACCTGGGCTCAAAACAAATAGTAATCAAGACAAACTTCACCTTCACAAACTTAACGAAATATACACTTCAAAAATCAAAAAAACTTAAAAAGGTACTATTCAGACAGAATTCAAAATGCTAAAAGTGAAAATAAAGAATTTAATAAAAATTATCACTGAATTATCACTGAATTTCATCAACCTAAATGCACAGAAGGAACTCCTCGCATGACTCAAGAATTTACTAACAAATTGGCAAATCATTACACAACCAAAGCTGACATGTTGGACTCAAAGGAAAACCTCCATCACCAACCCATTTCCAACAATCCTCTCCAAGAGTAGGCTATCCCAGTCTATGCATTCCTTCAAACAACTATCACAAAGTGAATTTATGGATATGGTCAAAGCAAGCAATCCAGTCGGCTGCCCTTCTGACCCTTGCCCACTACAAATCTTCAAGAACATTAATTTCACTACCTCTGTTGCCACAGCAGTAAGACAAATCAATAACTCATTAACTACAGGAATCTTTCAAAAAGACTTAAAAAAGGGCATATACACGCTCATTATTAAAGAAAACAAATCTTGACATGCATGACCCCGACAACTACAGACCGATTACAAATGGACCTTTCCTGGGCAAAAGGATAGAAAGAGCAGCATTCGCCCAGATGTCACAATTGACTGAAGATAACTCCATACTTTCCGACTCCCAAACAGGATTCTGACCAGTAAGAGGCACAGAACTGTCCCTCGTTGCCATCTGGGGTGATCTTAGAAACCCAATAGACCGGAACGGGGTTGTGCACTACTTTTGGACCCTTCAGCTGCCATACACAGTTTACCATGACACTCTGATCCAAAGACTCTACAAAGTCGGCATAGAGGTGACTGCTCTCGACTGGATCACATCTTACCTTAAAAACAGGACAAATGTCATCCATACTCCCTTTCTCATCCAAATCGTACTTAACGAAAGCAGGGGTAACTCAAGGCTCTATCATCTGACCCATGCTTTTCAACATTTACCTGAAGTCATTCCCGGCAATGATCAACAAATTTCATCTCACATGCTATAACTATGCAGATGACACACACACATACTTCTTAAACTAGAAAGCCCCAGAGACATTAGAAACTCAAAAATGTTCAGTTGTCTCAGAGCCGTTGATCAGTGGATGACATGAAGCCACCTCAAATTGAAAGCTTTCAAAAGGGAGATACTCACATGTGGCGAATGGAAACATTTTTACCCACTCTGTGCCAGGCCTGACTATTTGGGACCACCTCCTAAACGATCTAAGGAAATGAGAAATCTAGGACTTGCCATGGACTTCAAATTATCAATGAATGTCCAAGTGGACAAGTTAGCAAGATCAAGCTTCATTACCATGAAAACTCTGCGAAGCATCTTCCAACACCTAGGATTTCCACACAAGGACCAGGCTACTATCTCTCCTGTACTGTCTAAACTTCATTACGCCAATGGCCTCTATCACGGATCATCTTTATCAACAATGAAAAAACAAATTCAGAACTCTGCTGCCAGACTACTCCAGCATGTAAAGCCACAAGCCCACATCCCCCCTGCCTTGAGAGCCCTACATTCCTGCATTGGTTAACGGTTGCCAGAAGATCCACATTCAAGCTGCTTTCTATTGCCCACAAAGTAATACGTGGAATAGGACCACTTTTTCTCAGGAATAAAATGACCAAATACATGCAAGATTGGCACCTCACTTCAAAACCCCAGCATACAAGAAAAGAAACATGGGTGGCTCAAGAAGCCAAATTATGGAATTCATTACCCCCAGACATAAGAGCCACGGATAACTATCTTATCCTCAGAAAACTACTCAAGAGCTGGCTCTTTCCGACAAGACCACCACACTCGAACACAAACATACAGCATATGCCTGTGCATGTACATAAATATGTATAATTTGATTATATGTATGTACTTAGATTGTGCATTTCTTTGTACAAAATGTATACTGCCATGGTTTAAAAATATATAGATATTCTTTAGGTCGGTCTGCTTAAAAAATGTATATATTAATATTGTTTTTCATGTATACGTTCTTATTGACATTTTCAAAAATAACAATGTTATCACACTGAGATAGCTTAATGAAAGTTAAAGATTAAAATAAAAATCCCTCCCTACCCCTCTCTCCGTTCGGCTCTATTAAAACACATCTCCATAATAAATACTGTGCAACGAATCTGGCACATTGGTAAAGACTTTCTGGTGGCATAATTATACAGTTCTAGATAGAACAGAAGCGCCCTCCATTCCACAGACATCGCATTCTCTCTCCTCCTTACTAGATCCCGTAACTCAAGAGTTCAAGGCATCCGGGGGATCCAATAGCTCAGCAAGCATTGCCACCCAGGCCTGCAGGTCGGCAGCAAGTTTATTGTCCTTATGCATATGGCTCTCCCGGCAACTGCCCACTCAGCCGTATCCCTCAGTCAATCTGCTACTTTCCATGCAAAAGGAGACATCCATCTAACGGCTATGCTGCGCTTGGGTAGTACTGGACCCAGGAGGAGAAACTTCCTAATCAGTTTCTTTTTTTTTCCAACTGGGATCTGTCCCAACAGACAAAGCCCAACAGCCCGGGGAAGGGACCACCCAGTAGTCGCATTCAGAGACTTTAAAATCACCTCCCAGTAGGCATCCAAACTAGGAGACCCGCCAAAACATGTGAAGAAAGTCAGCTCCCTGCCCGGCACAGAACGGACAGGAGGAAGGTTGCACAGGGTAGATTGCATGCTGTGTACTTGGGGTGAGCTAAACATGACGCACCCCTTTATATTGGATTAATTAAAACCATGCATTGGTAGAGGTCACCTTCACCCCCTCATGAATATCCTCCAAGCCAAAAGAGGCGCTTCTAACACCTCATGCCACCTGGCGTGTATTGGTAAATCTTCCAGTGGCCAATCCTCCCTCAGCGCCCTATAAATATGTGAGATCTGTCTCTGGCCTCCAGCCATGTTCAACAGTGTTCCAAAAGTCTGGGACTCCCGGGGACCTCAGGGAAGGAAGGCCATATCCAACAGGCCGTCGCCGCAATCCCTGCAAACTGTAGAAACTGGCCAGTCCCCAAGGACAACGTTTCTATGACATCCGCCAAGGTATTAAAACTATAATTTGGATATAAGACCTGCAAAGTCTTACACCCGCCAGCATGCCACCTATCGACATTGTCCGTGCGATGAGCACAAATGGGCGCAACGCCCAAATATTCATGTCAGATGCAAAAGGGGCCCTCCGCAGTACGAGTCAGACCGCCTTCTCCCATGCGCTACAAACTTGTCGGACCACATAGAGCATGGATGCCTGAACCCCCATCATCAATAGTTCAGTCAGCGGAACACTGTCGCAGGTACCCCTCAGCAATATCCGCTCCCAATTCTCACGGTCGCCCATCCAGTACACTGCATGCTGCAGATGAGCCGCCAGATAGTAAAGTTGCAGGCATGGTAATTCAAGATCTCCCTTCCGCCATGGGGGCTTGAGAGTGGGTAGGCGAACCCTTTTTCTCTAGGAGGCCCATAGCAGTTCTACAATCAGTTTGTCCAATTCCACAAAATATTTTCTACGAATCTCAAATAGGGTCCCTTGAAAAACATATAGGCATCATGGTAGCACTATCATTTTCACCAACGCCAGCTTCGCCATCAAAGACAACAGGAGAGTATTTCAGTACCCTATGTTTGCAGCCTCAAACTCTGTCGCCCCACATGCAATTCTGATCCCAAGATACCGGACCCCCTTCACTCCCCAGGGAAGATCTAACTGTGGTAGATCTTGCATCTGCTTACCATCAATTCCCCCGTGGGGAACAGTTTAGACTTAGTACAATTGATGTTTTACAACACATTTCGCAGCAGGCAAGCCAGGGGCGACGGAGGGCAGCACTGCCTGGTTCCATGGTGCAGGGAAAAATGACCCAACACCGTTCCCACCCACTCTCGACACCAGGGTGCTGTAAAATAACTGCAACCGTTTAATGCATCACCTCTCACCTATGCCAACCTTCCGCAGGACCCTCCACAAACATTCCTACGACAGCAAATCAAACACGTTTAATATCTAGTAGCGCTAGTGCATACTGGTCATCCTCCAGAACAGGGCGTGCATGACCAAAGACAACCTCCGCAGGGCTCGAAAAATCCACTCACCTGCTCGCATTTGCGAGCCAGATTTAATTAGGGCAAGCTATTTTTAGGTCCTACTTGCCCTTTCTGGCGAGTAGGAAAATAAACTGACTTTTGACCTCCGTCTCTAAAAGCAGAGGAAATGTGACAAGATAGCAAGATTTAATGGCATCTTTATTGCTCACAAAGTAAATGAGCAATAAAAATGCCTTTAAATCTTGTTAACTTGTCACATTTGCTTGCTTTCAGAGATCAAGTGCATTTCAGTTAGGTGGAGTAGATTTTGTAGCTCACTAGACCTGCAGGTCTAGTAAAAATTAAATGATTTTTCGAGCCCTGCTCCGTAAGTTACACAGGGTATTCCTATGCGGTATAAATCCACATTGCTCTTCGGGCACCAACTGTGTCAAGTGCTCCAGCAGTCAAGACTCCAATATTTTACTGAGGATTTTTACATGGACATTGAGCATCGACAGGGGGCAGTAGGATGTCACCTCTGTAACATCCTTGTCCGGTTTGGACAACATGACAATAAACGCCTCCCTCAGAGGCTGGAAGAAACCCATTCCCGTATACTTGATTAAACCTTTAATAAGCAGTCTGCCATCCCCCCTGCCCTTTGCTGGTAAAGTTCAGCCAGCAGGCTGTCCACTCCCAGGGCCTTAGCGGTCTTCAAAGCCTGTATCGCTACCATTATTTCTTACCTGGTTATGGGAGAGTCCATTCTATTCCTCTCTTCCCTCAAGAGGGTTGCCATTTGCAGACCAGCTAGGTAAGTATCTACCGCCAGCGGAGTGCAGTCAGGCGGCACCGTATAAACCTTTTTAGGTGCGCTGCGAAGACCTCCGTTATACCCTTTGAGTATTCACCCCACCACGGAAGGGCACCGTGTTTCACTGCAGAGGAGTGCAGCAAGCATTCTGCCAGCCTTATCTCCCTCCATGTGGGGGCGTTGTCTAGAACCAGAGCAGATGAACTTATCTAAATCAGTCCCACGTCTCTAGCAACTCTCACCTACACTCCTTCCATTCAGGCAAACGCAGCAGCTGCTCAACCACACTTATCTCCAGGATGCTTATGTTTATTTTCCAAGACATCCAATGACCTGGACAGTTGTTGATTCACACCATAGGATACCTTCAAACACTCTCCAAGCAATACCACCTTCATAGCATCCCATTCTATGGCTCTTGCCGCCGTACTACCCCAGTTCTCATTCAAATAATGATCCAGTACCGGGTCCGACAATGCCTTCAGCTGCATCCATATTACTTATGGTTAAAAATTATATAATACAAGACACACACTTAACATGTATACAGGTCACTGCATAGTTTTCATATAGATTACTTGATTAGATGCTTATGGATCTGTATTTTATCTATCAATATGTAAATATAAATATGATCTTAACAATTGTATCTATAAGTGCTTCACTATTGAAATATTGAGGAAAACGAAATAAAACTTGGAGAAAACACACATATATATATATATGAATATACACAGATAAATTAGCATTTACGTACAGCAACACCTGAAAGTCTAAATTTCTAATTATCTATCAATACTTGCACATATGGAACTTTATGCAATACAACTTTATATCTCTTCATTATTTTCCTTTATACATGTACACTCCTATGTAATTATATATATATATATATATATATACATACATACACACACACATATACACACACATATATATATTTTATTACTTTACTCCTACTGTAGAAAGAAAAAAAAACATCAACTCACTCCAATGCACCACTCTAGGTCTCATCCTATACCTCTCTTAATATATCCTCTACCTCCACTCCGACTCATCCCAAACTACATTCTACTACTATGCTCTCCCTAAGATCCTTTCTTGACTATTACCTACTCTATCCCTCACCTCAGTCCTCAGTCTAATTCTATGATCTCCCATATAACCCTTTCTAGACTCTTCCCACCACTATCCCTACTTGACCCACCCCAAACCTCACTTTTTGGGGGGGAATTTTATATAGCACGAACTTGACACGAAGGTATCAGAGCGCTTTACACGAGCACCAGTTGAGTTACACAAGAACACATTCATTTTTGTTAGGCACGGGGAGATTAAGTGATTTGCCCAGAATCACAGGATGTTGAGCGTCATTGCCGAGATTCGAACCCGGTTACCCAGATTTGAGGTTGACCGCCCTAGCCGTTAGACAATATCCTCTCCCCTAACTTTACTATGATCTCTAAAATAACACTTCCTAGACTCTTCCCTCCTGTATCCCTCTTTTGACTCATCCCAAACCTCAGTTTACCACCATTTAGTCCCTAAAAACCCTTTCTAGACTCTTCCCCTCCTCTATCCCTCCTTTATCCTATTCAACCCAACTAACATGTGGTGTTGGTAAGTATCATTGCTACGTAGAAGGTGAAGAATGTAGAAAGTAAGTAGAGCAGGGTTCAAACTCTCACTTAGAATGTGGTATTGTGTAATGTGAGGAAGGACGGCAGTTGCTGCGGACTCCCTGCATGTTGGACGCTGCGCTCTGTTCTTCCCCCACCTGCTAGAAATAAACTTCGATTAAACCCTCTCCACTCATCCGACCATCTTTACAAATTGGCCACGATCTGAGGAGACTTACACGTATCATCCTTGTGTATGGTGGACCTTGTACAGAGTCTGTTGTCGTGGGACTGTCCACGTATTCCGCAGTGAGGTGGGGGGGGAGAACAAGTTGGAGCCTTGATCCGGTCTTTGCCAGAGCAGCTCTATTTGGCTCATAATTTGGAGGCGGTTCATCAAATTGCTGAGCGTAGTCTTGTGAAGAGACAGCCTGTGTGTGCGCAGAGTCAGCACGTGTGTGATGCTTCATAAACTGCGTCGGCACGTCATGCCTTGCGGAGCCATTTTGTAGACTGTGCTGGTGATACGCACACCTTTACGAGTCATCGCTGTTGTTGGGCGCGCAGCTGTTTCATCAACGTAGCTACGTCACAGCTACACGTAGTATGGCGAATTAAAATCGGCTGTTCTAAACTAAGATAATAAGCAAACTGAAGCGTATCACACGTTGCCATGGCAATGCAGCGCAGTTAAAGTCCGCTGTTACGCAAGAGTCAAATTATGCTGCAGTACGGAGTTGTTTCCCAGGGTCGCGTGATACTTTATGGTTACATGCACACCTTACAGGCTGCTCCCGGTCAATTCTGCTCAGTGACATGCACACTTACTGCTACTTGGAATCACGACGTGTTACCATTAATGGCGACGCGTACATCAATTCCACCATATTACTGTGTATGCGAACAGTTAAAAGAAGGCGAGAAAAACAATTATATTCATATATTTGTGTGTGTAAATTCCATGTAATTCCCATCATTTATTAAACCAGGGTTCTTTGAGTTACATTTGTGTTGTTGTGCATTCTAATATGTGTGCGCAAACCTTTTCGCTCACTCCTCCACTGCCCTTTTTACCTAGCCCAGGCGAACCTTTAATGAAATGGCCCGAGTGGAAGGAATATTTTTTTTAACTATTTAACTATATTTCAGCTATTGAAGAAGAAGGAACTGAGGAGTTTTCTGAGTCAAGGAAAAAGAAAATTCTGTTACATAGCCTAGGGCCAGAAGGGCTGAGAGTATTTAACCAAATGGAAAAAAAGGCTTGTGGCAGTGGAGAACATGATGTGTTCGCAAATGCATTAGATGACCTAGAAGCGTACTATCAGCCAGCAGTGTGCGCAGCAATTGACAGATTCAATTTCTTTCAGAGGAAACAAGGGAAGACTGCACCAGTTGAGGATTATGCGTCAGCTCTAAAAAAACTGGCTCTCTCGTGTAAATTTGGTATATTGCATGATGATATAATTCGGGATCAAATTATAATGCATACTAATGATCCAAACCTGCACGATAGATTGTGGGTTTGCGGTGACTCGTCCCTTAAGGACATAATAGCATTAGTGAAGAAAAGTGAAATGTCTAAAAGGTGTGCCATGGCAGCAACAAGTAGCAATAATGGTTCAAATGTTACAGAGAAAAGAGAAACTGTGTGCAAAGTTTCAAGTGTATGTAGCATTAAAACAAAAGAAAATCAAGAGGATAAACAGAAATTTAAAGGGCCTCATAAGGACAAGAACTTGAGTAGTTATCTGTAGATGAGACTGAATTGACTGATTAGCATGCTAAAGAAGGATTTCCACAAAGTATTCACAGGAGAAATTGGGGAACTAAAAAATGTTGTGCACAAGACCGTTCTAAAAAAAAAAAAAAAGAGGCTAGGCCTGTCAGTCACAAGGTGAGGAATATACCGTTTAGTGTACGGGATGAAGTTGCGAAGGAATTAGAGACCTTACAAAGGAAAGGTATTATAGAACCTATTGAGAGTGCGGAGTGGATAGCTCCTTTGGTAGTGGCAAGGGAGGCTAATGGTAATTTGAGGTTATGTATTGACCTGAGAGAATTGAATAAAAACATCATAATAGATAAATTTCCATTACCTAAAATTTCAGAACTGCTAGCATGCACCAAGAATGTCAAGTGGTTCTCCACAATAGATCTAACTTCAGCCTATCATCAGGTCATCTTACATGAAGAAAGTAAAGACCTGACTGCTTTTGGTTGTTACCATTTTGTTAGAATGCCTTTTGGTCTGGCTTCGGCCGCAGCAGTCTTCCAGCGGTTAATGCACAAACTGTTAAAAGATCTCAAAAGAGTACTGTATTTCCAAGATTACATACTAGTCATGGGAAAAAATAAGGACAAACATGATCAGGATCTGTACAAAGTGCTGTGTAAACTTAAGGAAGTCGGTCTAACCGCGGAACTGAGTAAATGTAAATTTTGCAGGAACTCTGTGACATACCTAGGTCATGAGATCTGTGACAAAGGTATATTCCCAAAAAACAAAATCATCAGGGCTATAAAAGATGCACCTGCCCCGTGCTGCAAGGACGATGTAAGATCCTTCATTGTGCTGGTCGAGTTCTGTGCAAAATTTGTACAAAGTTTTGCAGAGAAAACGTACAACATATGCCAACTGATGAAAACCAAGACTCCTTTCGTATGGAATGACAAGTTGCAAGGGGAATTTGAGAGTATAAAAGGGGACATTTGTGGAGCGTTGCCACTACAGGGTTTTAACACTAAGGAACGCACCATTTTTACTACTAATGCCAGCGTCAAATTTCTTTTGCATCCCGCACACTCATGTCACCCGAAGGAAGGTATCTGTGATAGAAAGGGAAATGCTAGTGTGTGTGAGCTATGACCAAATTTAGACAATTTTTGAGGGGTATGGAGTTCACCTTCACAGGCCATTGTTTAAGGTGTTAACTGCTGAAGGGTTGGATAAAGCTACTCCTCGAATTGCTAGGATGTCTTTGCAGTTGTTGGATTATGCACACCAAGTAGAGTACTTGCCTGGTAGGAAGAACAAGGTGGCCGACTATCTTAGCAGGTCCCCGATTTACCAGGAAGAGGCAGAGGTGAACCAGGGGGAAGATTATAATGTGGCAAGTGTGGATTGTGAGTTAGCAGCCGTTTCTGAAGAAGAAAGGGAAAAAGGATACGCAGAAGACAAGGAGTTGAGAGTGGTTTTTGAGTATGTATTACAGTGTTGGCCCGAGAAAAGCAAGTTGTCTGAGCAATCTAGGGTGTTTTGGGAATTGAAGGATGAGCTATATTTCTGAATCTGGATTTTTGTTCAGAGGTAATAGGGTAGTTGCCCCGCAAGGTCTTCGTCAAAGAGTGCTTGAGTTGATGCACAAAGGTCATTTAGGAATTGTCAAATCTAAGAAGAAAGTTAAAACGTCGTATTGGTGGCCAAGTGTTGATGCCAGTATGGAGATGTTTGTCAGGAATTTTGACCATTGGGCCAATGCAGATAAGACTCAGAATATGTTGCGGCCACCTTTAGGCCTAAGTGAAATAGCGGACAATCCTTGGGAAGCGCAGGCTATTGATATTTTAGGACCTATTCTGGAAATGATGGGAACTCCTAAATATGTTATTGTACTTTTAGATACATATTCTAAATGGCCAGAAGTGGAAATCCGTGACCATGTTGATGCAGCTAGTATTGTAGGGTTCTTAGAAAAGATTTTCCTGAGGGAAGGAATACCCAAGTCATTGTTAAGTGACAATGGTCCACAGTTCGTGGCGGATAGATTTACTGAATTTTTGACTAGTAATGGTATCAAATAAAGGAAAACTCCAGTGTATCATCCGGCCAGTAATGGATGTGTGGAAAGATTCAACATGGTGTTTATGGGGCATGTGCAAGCCGTGATCAACAAAGGAAGGAATTGGGCTGTTGAATTAGACAAATTGGTGTGGGCACATCGCATAACTCCAAATGTCACGGGCTACAGTCCTTTTATGATTTTGAGGCAACGCAGACCGTTCACCAAGGATAATGTGGCATGGATGACAAGAGTAAGTGGTTGCCTACAGTTGTTAAAAAGTATTTGGAAAAAGCACTTCTAACATATAAAACGTTCTTTGACAAACACAATGTGAAGGATGTGTTGAATGAGGGAGAATGGTGTGTGTTAAATTGAACAAAATTGTAAAGAAAGGTAGCAGTCATTTTTCGAAACCCTTGCAAGTGAGGAGAGTTTATGGATGTTCCGCCAAGCTCATTGATGGGAAAGTTTGGCATCTTAGCAAGCTTTCCAAGTGTAATAAGATATTATCTTGGAAAATTAATCATTTGAGCTCGGCAGGAATGCCTTTATGGGATGATGACGAAAATGTACGTGTAGAGAACAATGCAGGTGCACAACTAGTCGATCCTGCTGCTGGGTCTACTGTTCAATCTGAAGCGGCAGCTCAATCATCTTCTATGGAGGATGGAAGTGTGCGGACAGGAACGTGCACAGACCGAGTGCAATCATCTGGTGTTATGTCCAGTAAAGTAATTGTCACTGGCTCGGGGAGAATAGTATCGAAACCTGCCAAGTTTAAAGATTTTGAGGTAGGGTGAAATGTTGAATCCGTATTATTCATACCCCCTTGAACCAAAAGCAAGTATAGTTTACTGGAAACTGTTTTTTCAAATTCTTTATTTCATTGTTTCTTAGGTTATTATTCTTTTACAAGATAAGTGTTCTTATTCAAGAAATATAAAAGGGGGGAGATATGTGGTGTTGGTAAGCAGCATTGCTACGTAGAAGGTGAAGAATGTAAAATGTAAATAGAGCAGGGTTCTAACTCTCGCGTAGAATGTGGTATTGTGGAATGTGAGGAAGGACGGCAGTTGCTGCGGACACCCTGCGTGTTGGGCGCTGCGCTCTGCTGTTCCCCCACCTGTTAGAAATAGAATTTGCTTAACCCTCTCCACTCGTCCGACCATCTTTACATAACAGACTCACACGCTCGCCGCTCCAATTAACAACTTATATTGCCCTCTGCTAATCTACCTACACTAATCCTTTGGGTTCCAGAGTGGTGCCACTCGCCAAAAAGCGCTTCAACGCCTCATCAGGGGTAGAAAGCGCTATATAAATACAATTTTCAAAGTTTGTTCTCTACCTTGTCATGTTTTCTTTCTCCCCATAATTTGTCGTAAACCTGCCGAAGTCATCTTCAGTATTTCGTGCTGGGATCTTAGATAACAGTGGAAACAGGCACACTGTTCAAGTTGCTTATCCCTGATCCCAATCAACCCAATAAAACCGTGTGGCTATAAATATCAAAGCACTGGAAAGGCAAATTGGTTACAGGGCCGGCGCTAGGCGTGGGCAGCTGCCCAGGGCCCCGCGCCTGCTCGCAGCCATGGGGCCTCGCACCTTTAAAGACATCAGAAGTTCCGAGGCCCAGGGGGCACCCTGAGAGTTTATATTTTTCTTTTTTATGTCAATCTCCCCTGCTGGCCCGTCTCTGTGGGCCTAATGGCTGCATCAGCATGTTGATGACAGCAATCAGACAGGTAATTTGAGTGCCCTTGCCTGTGAAGTGGCCCTGCCCCTGTATGAATAAAAGACAAAATATCCTGCAGGGGCACATCAAAGGATAGAGTGGCGGCGCATCACAATGGAAACTGCTCACCAAGGACAAGTGGAAAGGGAGCAGAGAGGGGAATAAAAGGGGCAAGACAAATGGAATACAGTGGGGAGAGCAGATAGGTGTGTGCGCTGCATTGAGACAAGAGGTGCACGCAGAGGAGCAGAATCTGCATGCAAAAGTGGATGGAGCAGGGTTTAAAGTCTGCTGGGTCACTCAAGTCTTAGACCCGGTAGTAAATTAAAATGGACATTAAAAAGGGGCCCTATATTCATGTCCTTAACTTTGCCTGCTAAACATTGATCCAGTGTCTGCTCAATGAATGAAAGTTCTGAAAAACAGGTGATGAGACGGGCCCGCTCTCCATTTTTGCCCTCACTCTCAGAGGGAAAAACAAATCTTAACTCTGCATCAGTGCCACCCTTCGCTACCTTTAATGCAACTTCAGTGAGACTCGTTATAGTTCTTTCACAGTCTTATCATGCAGAACTGGAGCATTTTCAATATTATATACAAGGAAGCCGTAGATGCTGCTTATTCATCTTATGCAACTAATAACCACTGACAAAGCCAATAGTACTGGCTTGTTCAAGGTGTAATTTTACTTGTTGTAATTTTTATCTGGAGGCAATGACAGGTTTTTTCAACCCACTTAAAGCCCTGCTCTCAGGTCAGTATGTAGGCCGTTTTTTGGCTAGTTATTGACCTGCTTTATGGTCAAGTGAGCCGGTTTTTACTGTTGATTTTTATGATAATAAAGCAAACATTGCCTGCAGCAAACTCAAATCAGTGCAGTCCTTCCATACCTTACAAAAACCTTATACAGCATGTGCTTACAAGTTGAAAACTGCGCTAGTTTGCAAACATGGGACACTTTTCTAGCTAACTCCCTAATGGGGGCCCCTTTTATTTTGGTACAGAGGCCTATTTTCTGTCCCAGTCTGATGCTGCATGTTAGGCAGGGCCACTGGAATTATGCGATTGTGCGGTGGCGGCGATTTCTGCATAATTATGCATTTGACGCATTTGCCACATAATCCATCAGCTGCTGCATAATCTACAGATTTTAACAACAAAATTGCTTTCTATCTCAAACAGTTCAAAAGTTACTAAAAATGCAGCGACACGTCTTGCCGCATGTGGGAAGGCCCTTTGAAAAGCTGGAATAGTCAACTTTTTGTTTCCCACTACTAAATTTGGGTGTTAAATTGTTACTAATGGGGTGCAACCAGTGCCCAAACAGTGTTACCAAGTTTAAAAATGGCAAAAAAATGAAGTAATACTATTTCAAAATGTGCCGGGTTATGCCGCATAATTTGCCTTTTCCTGCCACATAATTTACTCACCCTGCCACATAATTTAACCCTCTCCTGCCACATAATTCCAGTGGTCCTGCTGTTAGGGTAATCCATGGCAGTAATTTTGCTCCTGTTTATATTTCTCATGCTTTACTGAATCTTGCATGCCCCAAGAGTTCTAGCTATTTCCAGCATGTGTGTTTGTGTATTTTATTTCACAGCATATTACTCTTGGATGATGCACCCTTTGTACTGAGTCGCCTCCAGGTGTTTATAACAGGCTACAGTTGAGCACTTTGGAGTTGAGGCTGCAGGCAGTACAACTTTCACACTGTGCCTGTCTGTGGGTCAAAAAGGTGTTCAGATTACATGACCATTCAAAATATGGCCTCTCTGCATAGCACAAAGCGCAATGGTCCTGCATTGCAGTTGTGATTCTATGCAAGTGTGTGTGAAGGAGCTACTTATTGGTCAAAACAACAAGGTGAAAGTAAAATCATTTACTGTAGTTACTCATTTAGCTTAAACTGCTAACAACCATTGACAAAACCCAGTCGCGGCCGGCATGAATCGGCCGCGGCTGCGTTTTGTCAATGGTTGTTAGCTGTTAACTGTGGGGGCGGGGGGGTAATTTTAATTTAAAGGAAAAAAAATAACTTTCTTAGCCGGCCCGATCCGATCCCGCGTCGTATCTGCTTAGGGGCCTCACATGTTCCTATTCTACCCGGGGCCCCACATATCCTAGGACCAGCCCTGGTGATAATCTACTTTCACTCCCGAAATTGATGGTCATTTGCTATTCTGACACTAGGCCAAGGGAGACACCACAAACACGTACAATTCGAAACATGAGAGGGAGGAAGTTGTGGACGACACGAGTTGCGGAATCCCGTAAGTGAACACGCACAAGTTGCTCGGACAATTCTTAAAGCGTTTCCAATGCTGAGAACAGCAAAATGATAAAGAATATTTCCCAAGCAATTGGCTAACCAAATTAGCATACCCATGGGTGTGTTTAAGGATAGACCGAGTGAACATAAGGCACTAGCATCACCCTGAGGCGAGGTGGAAGAGTGACAGAGCAAACTGTGAGATGCGGTCTGGGAGGAAAGGCGTGGAGAAGACAAGCGGCGGCCAGGGGCCCCGCCTAGCAGTCTGCACCACGCCAACCTGCTCCAGGAAGTAGTCTGGAGCTCTCGCCCCGAACAGCTCCAGTCGACTGCAAGGCGCCTTAACAGCGGCGGGTTATAAAAAGAACCAAGAGCATCAGCAGCAAAAGCGAGGGCCAGGCCCGGGCTGCAGAAGGCGGAACGTCTGCCCAGTCCCTATTTTCGTGCTAGGACCCTACATGGGTCGGAGGAGCGGCCCGGTCCCATGAGACTGACAGCAGCAGTTTTCTGGATACAGGGATTGTGGATACTTGGGAACAGATGGAGCGGTGCAGTATGACATGGGGGAAAGGACACACGGGGCAGGGGTGCAGCCTGACACAAGGGATTGGGGTGACGCTGACATGAGGGGGTGAAAACTGACAAAAATGGGAATGCAACTGGGCCTGCGGAGGGGGTGGTGTCAGCATGCTATGGTGATTGAATCAGACTTGGGGGATACATGTGGAGTTCATGATGGGCTGGCTGGGGGGGGAGGGGGTGCAGACAGAGGGGGCTCAGCATAAACCAGCAGAGATTTAAAATGGCATGGGGAAAGGTGGGACATCACGGGAACTGAAAGGGTGCAATGTGAATAGGCATGCAAGGGGCAGCTTCATGCTCTTTAGAGACCGATATATCGAAGCTAGAACTGGTAGAGATCATGTCACCGCACTCAAGCATTTCCTGGGGAAACCGTAGCACTGCACAGCCTGGCCTCCATCCCTGACAGTTGTTTGTTGTATCCGCTCCTATCTCTTTCCGCCGTACCACGGCGGTGTAAGACGGAAGCCCCCTCACCTTTTCTTCGTCGGACAGCTGCTCCTCAAGATCCGCCATCTTCGCTTCGGGCGACACACAGCGGAACTACCCGGGTGTCGCGTGACGTCAGTACACGATACCGCCCCTGCCGGGTGTGACGCCTGACAGGTTTTGAGAATGGGGTGGGTCAGCGGATGCGTATGGGCGGAGCTTGTCAGGCACAACAAGCCATTATCTTGGCTGATTGCTTCGAAGCTTTTGAGATGCGCGTAGTAGGGCGCGGCTTAGTCCGGATTAACGTTCGTTGTAGGAATAAGCAAAACGTCATAGTCCTAAATATTTAACATTGAACTCACCAACCATTGCCAAACACAGCAGCGGCCGTTTGCCTGGGCTAAACATGGCCACTACCCCGGAAACACCCCGCCTACATGCTCCGTCGTCTACTTCCGCATTCTTCCATTTGAGCAGGCATACCAATGGTTGTGCTTTTCTTAATCGGATTATTTAGGATACTACAATAGTGTCCCCATACATAAATTAGGCTTGTCAGGCAGTGAACGACCTGACTGTTTACGCATGCTTACTGAACTCTTACTCTTAATGGCAGTACTGAAAGAATACACGACCATGTATGAGTATATATTCCTTTATTCTGAACTCTGCGTTCAGGCAGGACAGCACAGAAACAACACATTCCACGTCCAAGCCTCCCCTTCAACTGCCACCCTCCAGAACCCTCAAGCTCTCCATTCGAAAATACCCCATAACGATGCCCTGCACATTCGAAACCAGAGTGCAGCAACACCACACACCCCTCTGCATATGCTAAATACAACAACCAATAGGAATCGAATTTACATAAAATAACTTTACCCCACATATCCCACAAATTATATTTACAATTCCATCCCTTACCCCAATGAGTCCAGTGGACTACAATAAACAGGTTACAACAAATGATCCATCACAGGTCTACAATTAGCTTAACACAAAATCCTTGAACGTGGTAGGAGTGTGGATGATCCTTCCCAACCTGCGCAGTCTCATCGTACCGACCCCATCACTCTCTTGAGTCTCTACCGCTTCAAAGTCTCAAATTCACCTCGCACATCCCCTTGCTCCATTTCCATGTCATCTTCCCACAGCCAATCATTCTGTTCCGTCCCTAACCTCTCCTCCTTTTCCCTTTTCCAACTGCTTTACACTTGGCTAAGTGACTTGTGCTACACACAACTGTCACTCAATCTTGCTGAGTTTTTTTAAACACTCTACCACCCTCAAAGGCTCCGTATAACCACTTTGTTCTTTTGTCACTCTCCCCACCTTTTTCACCTTTACCCAATCTCCTTCCTGCAACGTCTCTTCTTTAGTTGTTTTCCTTACATCATAATAATTTTTATAAGCACATTGCGCTTTAACAATGTTCCTCTTAACCACTTCTGGTGACCACTCAACTCGTCTAGCACTATCCATCCACCCCATATTGTCTTTGGTGAATGGCTCCCTACTCCGCATCAGCACAAAAGGGCTGTACCCAGTGAGCGAAGGTTTCAATCTGTATGTTCACAATATTTTTTTCAACTCCTTCTCCCATTTCTTCTTATTTTTACAAGCCATTTGGGTGGTACCTTTAATAACCTGGTTAAATCGCTCCACTGCTCCATTTCCTGCTGGGTGATATAGAGAAGTATTAACATGCTTCACCCAATTTAAAAAAAAAAACTGTTCAACCTTAGAAGCTGTAATATCACTCAAAAGTTTCCTCGGCAGCCCTTCTCTTAAAAATACTGTTTCCAAACATGTAATCACTATCCGTATCTGCCTTCTGCATCACGTCCAACTCCACCCATTTGCTAAAGCAGTCAATTAAGACGATAATATATCTACTTTCACCCTACATAGTCTGCACTGGACCCACAAAATCCACAGCCAACATGTCCTACACCATCTTTGGGCACTCCACTGGCATCAAAGGTGGTCTCATGGTATGCAAATCCTTGTCTGAGTTAACACACTGCTCACACTCCCTCACTCTTCTCTCACACGTTGCCACCAATAAAAGGACTTTGCCCTTCTTTTTGTCCTTACTATTCCGAAATGTCCTTTGTGACAACAATCCAATACCCTCTCTCTCAGACTTTGCGGTGGTACAAATCTTCCTCCTCTCACAACAAAACCTGACTCCACCCCAAGCTCATTCCTTACTTCCCAAAAACCTTCAAATCCTTTTTTTCTCTCTTCTTGGCTCCCCAACCCCCTAAGATACACTGTTTCACTCTCTCTAGTAACTTATCCTTTTCATATGCAGTCTTCATTTCCTCTCTCTCAATGGAGTCCATGCCTTCCTCATCCACTGAAGCAACCTGGTAATCATCCCACTCACTGTTTGGCAGTTCACTAATGGGCAACGGCATACGGTTTAAACAATCGGCAACTTTGTTCTCTACACCCGGCACATATTTAAATAGCTAATTAAAATCTTGTAACTGCATAGAAAGCCTGGCAATTCTTGCAGGCGCCTTCACAAACCCTTCTGTTGTAAGCAGACTTACCAAAGGTTTGTGGTCCGTTCTAACATCGAACTCTGTGCCCCACACAAATGCCCTGAAATGCTCCATACCCCACACACAAGTGAGTGTTTCTCTTTCTATTACAGAATACACCTCTTCTGGGGGTGTAAGGCCTCTTGATGCAAACCCAATTAAAACCTCTCTTTCTCCTCTCCTTTTGCATGAGCGTTGCACCGCACCCAAACCCTTCCCACTGGCATCCACAGTGCATGAATCAGGATCAAACCCCTGAATGGGTGCTGCATTACAAATGTCATTCTTTGTGTTCTGGAATGCTCTCACACAGTTTTCTCCCCACTCAAACTTGCTTTGCACCTTCAACAACTGTCTTAGGTCGTATGACTTCTCTGAAAAGTTGTTTACAATTTTTGAGTAAAACTCAGCGAGTCCAAGAAAAAAGCGCAGTTCCTGTTTGTTGCCTGGCTCCGGAGCTTCCCTTAGCGCCTCAAACAACTCTTTTTATGGTGAAATAACTTCTTTTCCAATCACCTGACCCAAATATGTTACTTAGTGTTGCGCAAAACAAACATTTTGGAAACTCAAATGTCAATCCTTTCATTTTTAACACCTTCATAACGTCCTTCAACTTTTCACCATGTTCCCTTCTGTTCTTGCCCATAATCAAAACATCATCCTGAAAATACAGAACCCATTCAATGTTTCTCAAAATTTCACCCATCGACCTTTGGAAAACTGAGGCAGCTGACGCCAGCCCAAATAGTATCCTCACATACTGAAAACATCCATAAGGTGCGATGAAAGCTGTTATTTTCATGCTTTGCTCATGTAGGGGAACCTGGTGGTACGCCGATGATAAATCCACAGTTGAAAACCATTTCATGTTTTTCGTCTTGGCCAATAATTCACTGATTTTGGGTAACGGGAATTTGTCCTTGTGCCCTTCGATCTTTAAACTTGAAAGAAACATCTCTGCAACCCACCATTGGTATTGCTTCTCCTGTAAAGCTTCCAGGATTAATATCAGATTTTCTTAACTCCTTACCTATCTCCCTTTTAAACTTTCCCTTCCACATGTCCAAGTTAATGATGGTGAATGGTGACCCTGAGTCTGCTACCAGAATCACTGGTATGCCTGCCACTTCCACTTCACATCTGAGTTTGTTCCTACCATTATTGTCAATATCCAAAACCACATCCTTCACCATTAAAATGCAATCCTCCTCCCCTGACCGTTCCTCGTCCGATGTTGACTCTCTCTGGGACTGCGACACACACTGTACCCTGAATTAAAAAGGTGGAATGGATAAACCGAGATGTGGCCCTGCGCTAATCTCATCCACAAATGTCAGTTTACCCGGCTGACAAGTGCTACATGAACTTAATAGTGGATCGTGGGGAGTACAGGAGCAACATTCAGAATGTAAGTTATTAGAGCACAAACACAATTATTGATCTGGTATTGTTGTATTTAGTTGTTCCAGGAAATGAATGTCATAGGAATAATAAATCATTGATCAATTTATGAGAAACCAAAGTATCATGTAAATGACCCAGTTGTATGATACAACATCAAAGAGTAGCCATAACACTGAAGTAGTCAACATGTGTTTCGAGGAATATCCACTTCTTCAGGGCTACAAACAAAAGAAAAGAAAAAAACAGAAGTACCAGTGAGTTTCAATTTTTCTACATTACATATTAAACTTTCAAGCTAAGAATTGCAAAGATATAAGACTTTAGCACAACCAAAGTCTTTAAAAAACAGAAACTACAAAGAATATAAAAATTATTTTTTGAAAGTGAGAGGACACTTTAATCAATATAGGATACAGAAGCAAGCATGATTCTGAAGAGGAAAGAGAAGTGGAAATAGAAAAAAAATAAAAGAGAAAAAAGGAAGAAAAGAAGAAAGAAAAAAAACATCAAAAAGGATGCATATAGCTCTAATATCATGGGTGAGTCAAATGACTATACAGAAAAGTGAAAGAGGCATGCAAAGCCACATATAAGAAAATTATATATATATATATATATATATATATATATATATATATATATATATATATATATATATATATATATATATATATATATATATATATATATATATATATATATATATATACTTGAAGATGAAGGATCACAAGAAAACAACAGCCAGCCAGGGCAAAAATCTGGATCCCAAAGGGTACAATGAGTTACAAAGAAATGAAATATCCAAGAAAGATGTGACTCAAACAGATGGACTCACCAAAGAATATAAATATATTTCCACTACGTTTCAGCTTCCGCCTTCCTCAGGTAGTACAAGATGGTTTGCTCAGTGGCTGCACAGATGACACAGCTGAATTTTCAAAAAGCATCATGAGTGAAGCTTCCTTTTGGAATGTGGAATCAATGCAGTCCTGAGAGCTCTTGAGATATGCAGTAATCAGGTTGTATTGTCAGTAATGTTCAGTCCATCTGGATGCAGTGATTTTAAACGGTACATCCAGAAGTATATATATGAGACTTGAAGGCGTCTGCAGTGTGCGCCCAAACCGCCGCGGGTGCACGTTAGCGTCCGTGCCCGGACGCGAAATAATGATCCAGCTCCAAGGAACAATTGGTTCAGAGACAGCACTCCTGTGGAAGGGTTTATTTTGCAAATTTGAATAGCGCTTGTAGACAAACATAACGTCTACACGTTTCGGCTACACTAGCCTTGTTCACAACGTTTTTTTAGTGAAAACAGCAGACATTATGTACACTCCAATTAGGCATTGACATAGAAAACGGTCTAAACACAGTCATATGAATACCAAAAAGGTGTTGGTCATCTTTTAACATGTTCTGATCAATGAAACCATGTAAACAATCAATCATAAATGGATAAATATAGTTTTACAAATGGTTACAAATTCAAATATTCCCATAATCTGATCGCAATGACATGTATTGCACTATATTTATTTTACACATGTAAAAATTATTATGTATTCATTTTGGGCATTGTTTCTTATGATTAAGCCCCATTGGGCAATTGCTTTTCCCTGCAATTTGATCAAGCCTATGTCAAGTTCATCACTTTCAACAAATGCTCTAAATGAATATAATGAAATAAAATGAAATAAACAGTAGCCTTCAATACTTAATTAAACATGCCACAAAGGTAATTACTTCACTATGGGGGATGCCAATATATTTCATTGTCACATCCAAATGTGGAGCACAATTTGCGCCCAATAGGGCAAAACGCATCACCCATAACTACAAAGCAGAAACATAAAATAAATATGAAAATATAAGAAAAAGATATCTTAGCTCTTTTGCATTTGTATCTCGGCATTCTTCTTGAACAACCTGAAAGTGAGAACAATGCATATAAGTACAGTGCTGCTGTTAAAAATACAAGTGAATTAAAAACCAGTTTGGACCCAGCCATATGCAAATCAGTCTTGACCCTGCGCCCGGGACCTGGCTTGGCAGTTCGGGCTGGACTGTTCCCATGAGGCACAGGGTCAAGACTGATTTGCATATGGCCAGGTCTAAACTGGGGTGGCATGGTGAGCAAAAGAATGATGGATTTAACCCAGATCTCTTGACTGGGGGTGAATGTTTTGATTTGTTCTGCATTCCGTCCATCAATTGTGTGTCTTTTGCTTTCTCGCCCTAAGTGTGCGGGGTATGCCCAGACGTGGGTCCCGGTCTCACTGTGCCACTGGAATCAAGCTATCCTGGCTGATGAGGGGTGAAACCCCGAAACCGGTCTTAGGATGCTTGGTTCCGGTCCAGGGAGGACCTGGCTTGGCAGTTCGGGCTGGACTGTTCCCATGAGGCACAGGGTCAAGACTGATTTGCATATGGCCAGGTCTAAACTGGGGTTGCATGGTGAGCAAAAGAATGATGGATTTAATCCAGATCTCTTGACTGGGGGTGAATGTTTTGATTTGTTCTGCATTCCGTCCATCAATTGTGTGTCTTTTGCTTTCTCGCCCTAAGTGCGCCGGGTATGCCCAGACGTGGGTCCCGGGCTCACTGTGCCACTGGAATCAAGCTATCCTGGCTGATGAGGGGTGAAACCCCGAAACCGGTCCTAGGATGCTTGGTTCCGGTCCAGGGAGGACCTGGCTTGGCAGTTCGGGCTGGACTGTTCCCATGAGGCACAGGGTCAAGACTGATTTGCATATGGCCAGGTCTAAACTGGCGTGGCATGGTGAGCAAAAGAATGATGGATTTAACCCAGATCTCTTGACTGGGGGTGAATGTTTTGATTTGTTCTGTATTCCGTCCATCAATTGTGTGTCTTTTGCTTTCTCGCCTTAAGTGCGCCGGGTATGCTCAGACGTGGGTCCCGGGCTCACTGTGCCACTGGAATCAAGCTATCCTGGCTGATGAGGGGTGAAACCCCGAAACCGGTCCTAGGATGCTTGGTTCCGGTCCAGGGAGGACCTGGCTTGGCAGTTCGGGCTGGACTGTTCCCATGAGGCACAGGGTCAAGACTGATTTGCATATGGCCAGGTCTAAACTGGGGTGGCATGGTGAGCAAAAGAATGATGGATTTAACCCAGATCTCTTGACTGGGGGTGAATGTTTTGATTTGTTCTGCATTCCGTCCATCAATTGTGTGTCTTTTGCAATATGAATACATAATAATTTTTCATGTGTAAAATAATTATAGTGCAATACATGTCATTGCGATCCGATTATGGGAATATTTGAATTTGTAACCATTTGCAAACTATATTTATCCATTTATGATTGATTGTTTACATGGTTTCATTGGTCAGAACATGTTAAAAGATGGCCGACACCTTTTTGGTATTCATATGACTGAGTTTATACAGTTTTCTATGTCAATGCATAATTGGAGTGTACATAATGTCTGCTGTTTTCACTAAAAAAGGTCGTGAACAAGGCTAGTGTAGCAGAAACGCGTAGACGTTTTGTTTGTTTACAAGCACTATTCAAATTTGCAAAATAAACCCTTCCACGGGAGTGCCGTCTCTGAACCATTTGTTCTTTGGATCTGAAAAATTAAATATATATATATATATATATATATATATATATATATATATATATATATATATATATATATATATATATATATATACATGAGGCAAAAGAAGTAGGGACTAAACACTTCATGGCTTCAAGCAAAAGGCCTGTTGCCGTGATAGTCTGAATGCAAGAAATATACTGAAACCTACCTCATTCAATTAATAAAACATCACATCAAATCTCCAAGACCAAGAAAGGGAAGCATCCATAGCGAAGTGTATATACAGAACACTGCATGTAAGATTCATCCACTAATAGTTTTCATGCATATTCATAGTCTTATTTGCACCTCCAAGCATCCCAAAATCTGGCAATAAACGTATGACTTCATGAGCTACAGAACCAAAAAATGTGGAATACAAGTGGGTTACGATCTCCTGATATATAGAAATAATGTCCATTAAAATCCCTACACCCACAGATAATCCACTCGAAACATGGTAAAAACCAAATGGAGAGAACCTGACCACACAAAAAACATTCCATGGAACTAGAAAAGCATAATGATCCTTATGAGCACAGAGCATCAAAAATCAAAAAAGCCTAGCACACTCACAACCGTCAATGAAACAGAATGTTCTTTTTTCCTGAAAGCACTTAGGAAAGAAATTGTGAAAATGCATGTCAGTAGAGAACACCAAATGATTTGTGGTCTCCCTGAAAAAATTAAGGGCCAGACAAGTGAAGAGCATGAAGGCCTGAAAGAGCAGCATTCCCCTGGGTATCAGTAAAGCATGGCCCAACCATAAAATACCATAAGTACCAAAACGCAGTGCAGATAACGTGTTATCCAAAGGAGAATGACAATGAAGCAGACAAAAACCTACATGAGCATAGAAGAAAACAATAAAGTGAAATAACCTCAAAAAAATTAAAGAATTAACCTAAACACTTACAGGGTTGCCCTTAAATGGGTATTACATCTTCCTCCTATGCAGCACAAAAGGAGAGAGAAAGACAAAAGAGAAAAGCTATAAGCAGGCCCATACTGGGTTAACCCAAAGCAGCCCTGGCAATTTTGCTGGACAAGCCCTGGTGGGGCAGGAGGGGGAGAGGGAACAGGAAAGTCTGAAGCACTGCTGCAAAACCAGCCCTCAGTAACAAAACCGGCCCCCACCTGTGCAAAATAGGCCCCCACCTTTCAAGCCTCCCAGGGAAACGCCCGATGCCCGGCCCTGGCTATAAGGCCATCAGTCCAAAACCCCCTAATGAACAAGCAGTGACACAGCTGTTGAGTTACGGAAGAGCCCCCACAAAAATACTTACAGCGCGTTCCTGCATGGACCATGAAGTTGTATCTCATCAAAAAGACTGCACTAGCAAGGATGCTTAAATACAAAGTCAGTGAGCCCTCATAATTAGCTTCATCTATCACCTTCATTCCTGATTCCTTCGTACAAATTTCAAAAGCCATGGGCAAAATATAAAGCCTCACAAGAACCATGAAATAAAATAGAAACGGGAACAACCCGAGTTTGACAAAGTAAACATGACACAAAATGTATATTGAATGCAAGTATACTTTTTCCTCATCTTGAACCCACGGCATGGCTTCCCTAAAAATAATCACAAAAAGGGCCTTAACACCCTAGATAAAGTCTAAAATACACAAAAGTGATCACATAATAAAAGGAAATTGGGAGACAATGAATAAATCAGTACACTGCAGACTCGAACACCCGACAAGTTCCCCTGAACACGGAGGCCTGTGCCATTGAGCTAATCTGCTCCCACGCTAAACTTAGCATTTCCTGCATAAAGTGTAAAAAGCAATTCCTTATTTCATACAAAAAAAATTAAATCAATAAATCTTGTGGTTTAAGGGCACTCTTTGTCTGAAATCTATTTCTACCGGTCTTAGTACCTTAACATAGCTTTACTAGAAATAATCCAAAAGGCCTTAATATCATGGATAAAGTGGAAAAAACACATACAAAATGATAAGTATAAAAAAATAGTTGGAAACCAGAAGATCAGTGAGTGGAGAGTAGGCTAGAACACCCAATAACCTCCACTGAAAGCTAAGCTGTTCCTGTAATAAAAGCAGCAGCTACTGCATGATATACAAAGAACTGTTCCTCATTCCATGAGATGAACAAGATCATACGATTCCGCGACCCAAGGGCACTCCTTATCTAAAATCTATTTCTACCAGTACAATATATTGCAAATCCAGCATGTAATATCTCCTCATGACAATGAGCTTTAGAATGGATCTAATAGATCGGGGCCGAAACTTACTGTGACCAGGTCCTTGTGGCTTAATTAATTCAGGGTTGCAATTACCAATAATAATAATGTAACGAATAAATGAATCCTCAACCAGGATTCAAATCCTTTTTTCTATGCATTCCGGGAACTCCTTCCAAAAATAACACAGCCAAATGGAACTATAGCTGCCATGAAAATTAGAGAGATGTGAATATGGGATCTAAAGAACTTGTTGTGATGGACCAGCTTCTATGAGCAAAAAGTCACAGAACATCTCCAGGATATGACTACATATGTAAAACCTACTCATGAAATCATGGTTACTTTGGACCAGATTCTGGACAAAGCTTTAGAAATGAACTGTATTTCAACTCATACCCGCAATTTTCTGAAGGTTCAACATCCCAAACGTCCTCGTCTATACATGTTGCCGAAGGTTCATAAAAACTTGTACGACCCCCCATTCAGACCCATCGTTTCTGGTTGTGGCTCAGTTTTTGAACCATTGGGACAGTACATTGATTACTTTCTACAATCTTTCGTGCAGAACTGGAAATCATACATTAAAGACACAACCCATTTTCTCCAACTTCTCAACAATCTGGATACCCAGCTGCATGAACATTGGCTGTTGTGTTCCATCGATGTAACATCTTTATACACTTCAATACCACTGCAAGAGGGTATGGATGCATGTGAGTGAGCCCTGCTCCAACTTCCTGCGATTGAAGCGAACAAAGTGTTCATTCTTGAACTTCTACAATTCTGTTTACAACATAGTTATCACGCATGGAAAGAGGAGTTTTACTTACAAGTAAGCAGGACCTCCATGGGTTTTTTCGTGGCACCTTCCTACGCTAACATCTTTATGTCCAAATTCGAGCAAGACTACATTTTCACAGATCCAGAATGCCACTCCAATCTGGTATTCTACGGAAGATTCTTTGATGACATCTTTATAATTTGGAACAAGTCCCAAGCCGAACTAGAACTTAAAATTCAAGAACTAAATAAAAAAAACGCTCGAATACAATTCACACACACTATCAGCATGAAAAGCTTGTCTTTCCTAGATGTATTGATTACCAAAGGGTTGACTAACTTGGAAACAACTGTTTTTAAGAAGGAAACGGACAGAAACAACTTGCTTTTATTTTCTAGTTTCCATCCTCCGAGTCTCATTCACAACCTTCCATTCTCACAAATGTTGAGAATCAAAAGGATCGCGTCCACGCAAGAAGCTTTAACATCTGCCACAGAGAGCCAAATCCGCCACTTCAAGGAAAGAGGTTACCCATCATCTATTCTTTCTGACGCTGTCACAAGAATCTCAAATATTCAACGACAGGACCTACTCATGACTAACACCAAGACACCACAAAACTGGATGGTTTTCGTTTCAAAGTACTCCACCAAATCCGCAGCCATAAAAAGAATCATTAAGCTTAGATGGAAACTTCTCCAGTCGGATCCCGATTTCAATGGTCTGTTTGAAGAGCAACCATTGTTTGCCCACACGAAGAGTCGAAACATCAAAGAAATGCTGACACGACCCAAAGCCTTATCAAGCACCACAGAAACAGGCATGCACAAATGCTATAATTGTGTTAATTGCAATAATGTCATGTTAGGTACCACCATCACTCATCCACAGTCTGGTAAACCCATCAAGCTCAGACATTCAGGTGATTGCAACTCTTCCTTCGTGATCTATTGCATAAAATGTCCATGCGGCCTAATGTATGTAGGCAAGACAGAACGTAAGATCAAAACTAGAATAACTGAACATAAAAGCACGAGTAGGACCAAGAACATCAAATCCAATCTAGTTGCACACTGGCTTGATCACCAACATACCATTACACACTTGAGATTCTCTATCTTGGAAATTTTACAGATCAGTGCAGGTAGAGATAATTCGAAATTGTTATCACAGCGTGAGATTTGGTGGATAAAACAGTTTAACACCATGACCCCTTGTGGGCTAAATGACAAAATGGATATGATCTGTTTCTTGTAAACCATATCATCATGGACTTTGCATAGTTTATAGCCATTTCTGTTGTGCCACACTAATTACGTAAAATGTGACCACTTGTGAAACCACCATGACCTATGTGAAGTAGTTTTATGTGATTAGAAACATGCTCATGTATTACTCCAGTACATTCCTTGTGATGAATTTCAAGTATCATGTACATCTTTGTTAGCTAGGCAACCTTGTGTCTTCACGCACAAATACATGGCAACATGAGACATCAACGCACACTTTGGGTGTAGGGCTTTTAGTATTGCACATCACAACACTATTGTGGGTATGGGCCACTTTGGCTTTTATGACAAATTGTTTTTTACAGGCTTTTCGCGCACCGCATAAACTTTTTCTGTTGAGGTACGATGTTACATTGACACCAGCCACTTTTATACACAGATTCTCTGAACGTGGTTTCTTGAGGCCATGAGTCATGAGATATAGTCCCCACATGTTATGAATGAGGTCACTTACCATACTTTTCTCTAGCTATCTTTTCACTACAGCGTTTGCGTTTGGGGTTGTACCGTATAACACACATTAGCCAGTCATCGCAATACGAGGTCCTGTGGGGGCTCTTATTTGAATAGATCTAGGACTCTTCTCAACCATAATACAGGTGAATGTTTACAATTAATACACTGTAGACGTCAGGACACCATTCTAAGATGGCCCCCATGACGCAGATTGGTTTTAATCCGTTTCTTTACTCGTTCAATATCGACGTGTGCATTGTGTTGTTGGATCATTTATCTAGGATGGGGGCTTCTTCGAGGCACCCCGCTTGATTTAAATTTTGTCCACATTTTAAGAGTCATTCCACACTCATTGCCATATCATGAGCATTACTCCAAGATGGCGACCTCAATGACGGGAGGTAGCCAGTCTGTTTTTCATTTGCTTGCACCACTTTAAACAACGGCGCATTTGGTGCGACCACTGATTGCCAACTCGGTGTTGGGATAGGGGTTTGGTCGTACGAACTACTTGGCGAGTAAGGTAGGCATCCTGACTGAATGAGGCATTAAATTGAGATGGCGCAGGTTTGGCACTTTGTCAACTCGTGTCGCTTACATTTCCCAGAGCGTTACGAACTACACTTTGGAATTTCGGGCGGTGTGCAGTCAACTACTCTACATCGACCACTGCAGTGTTGCAGGTATTTGAATGTTCTTAGATAGCTGCTGTACAAGAAATACATATTGAGTACAGAGGTTTCATACTCGTTTTTTTAACACATTAGATGACCTGCATGCATCTTGGATATCATTACATCACCGCACCGGTGTGGACTACTGTTCATTATCAGCGGTTTCATGTTTCACCCCGGGTCACGACGAGGCTAGTTATTTGTGTGGTTCCGCACACAGTCAGGTACTTATACTTCGTAGCAGAGATGTTTGTTTAACATTATGAGCGAGAGGATTGTGGTCTTATACTATGGTGCCATTTTATCTCACCATTCAGATTCCAGGCACACACCACACGCATTACCGGCGCGATAGTCACCAGACGATTGTGGCTGACATCCAGTAAGCCTCTTATTCTCACTACTATTGAGCTGTAATGGGTGCATGATGGGAAGTGTCCTTTGGTACTTCACGTATTTTCATTTTCTCGCACGATCTCACTTAGGATCCTGGGTCACCGCCAAGTTTTTTTATGCTCTTGGTTCATTGGTTTTCATCTGCTTCGAAGCAATTTTGCACATCGTTTCCAGCTTGCTGCCTTCATTGAAGTTTCTTCTAAGGCTTTATAAGCTTGGGCTTCATTGGCTTCCTACTTTTTTCAGCATCTTGCACAATGTTTCCTATTTCATTGTTGTCACGTTTTTGTGCATTCAGGTGTGAAGGCAGCTATCCCTGTGTATTTATAACATTACTGCTATATGATTTACCGACAGCACTCTATGATTTTTTCCACAGAGGCCCCTGAAGAAGGGATTAATTATCCCGAAATGTATTGGGCATTATTGATCATTGGATGTTGAAGAATTTTGTAATCCAATACAACGTTCAGTTTATATTGTATATAGTTTTGTGAAATATTTTGAACAACATTACCAATGATTGTCTAATTTGGAATTGTTTAAATCGTGTTAAATTACACTACTAATGTCCTATGACACTAAACAATGATTGATTTACTATAGCAATAATTTTATGGTGTATTTTTCATAACTGAGCATAATTTTGATAAGGTGAATAGTTAAATTCAGGCTGTGCAACCAGATGCCGAGTGATGGGTCACTTGTTTACATTATACCTAAAGAACTATAGCCATCTTAGATGTGTAACTGAAGCATCCAAAGGCAATGTATGGAGCGGAAAAAAAAAACTTGGATATACAAACCCAAAGATAAATAGATCTTAATCAAAGAGGCAGGAAGAAAAAAAGAAGAAAAAAGGGAAAAGAGAACACAGAGTTGAAAAATAAGAAGTATCCTATGGGCCAACAAAGAAGTAAATATCAAAATGTGAAATCTAGCCCGTCCACCAGGGCATATAAACAGGTGATATAACAACAGGATTACTAAAGTCAAATACTTAAGGAAATCCCAAGTAAAACAGCAGTGATGAACACTTTGAAATAGAGGTCATCGTAGTGCACATTACTAGCTATCCAGAGTCGTATACATTTCTGAGTCAACATTAAGACCATGTTTAACAATTTCTAAGCAATTTATCCACCAGCTTTCTTCCTGCGTATCTTCAAATCTCTATCCCCCCTCTATGATGAGCTGGGACACGGTCAATACCCATGAGTCCAATTTTGCAGAGCTGTTCTAGCTGGTGATGGCTTGCAAAATGTGCAGCTAGAGGAGACCTGGAGTCAGAGTGTCTGATTGCTCCCAAATGTTCTTTCCATCTAGTTGTGAGTGATCATTTCGTCAATCCTATATATTGAAGTTGACACACACAAGTCAGCATATATATACAATATGTTGTATTACAGTTCATGAAGTTTCTGATCTGAAAACATTTAGATTTATCATGGTTATAAAACATGGTAGCTTTGTCTTTAACATATTAGCAGCCGACACAGTTCCCACATTTATAGTTACCCCATGGTTGTGGAATCAGCCAGGTGTTGCCAGTAGTCATTGAGTACCTTGTGGTGTCACTTGGCCTAAGTATCTTTTTGAGTGTGTCAGCCTTCTTATAAGTAACCAAGGGACGTTTGGGAAGAATGCTATTCAAGTCCTGATCTAACCTCAAAACATCCCAATGTTTAGAAAGTATTTTAGAAATCTGACGATTCTCTGCACAAAAGGTTGTACTGAATCTAACTTGTGAATCAGTGGTACATCTCGCTCTAGACTTGTTTCTCTTGGTATTGGTAAGTAAAGATGTACGTGAGACTTTGCATACATTATCCAGTGCATATGTAAGAATTTTGCTGGGATAGCCTCTTAACCTGAATCTCTGAATACACTCAAAAGCTTGTGATTCAAAATCTTCCACGTCACTGCAGTTAGGCTTGAGTCTCAACAGTTCACCATAGGGGATATTATTCTTTTGTCTGATAGGGTGCCCTGAACTGTAATGGAGGACACTATTCCTAGCCGTGGGTCTGCGAAATGTTCTACTGTGTAGAAGATTGCCTTTCACAAAGATCTGTAGATCCAAAAAGTAATTACATTCCTGTCATATTCTATGGACAGTTCCACATTTAATAAATTGTTATTGAGAAAAGCATGATATTCAAGAAGTTCTTCTTCAGAGCCATCCCAAATACAAAAAATGTAATCGATATAACAATACCATGCAAGCACCTTCTGGTATCCACCATGTAGTCTTTCGTTCTAGGCATGCTCCCTCTCATACCAACCCATGAAAAGGTTGGAATATGAGGGACCAAACCTGGCACCCATTGCTGTCACACGCAGCTAATGGAATAATTCCCTCTGGAACAAAAAATAGTCGTTCTCAAGCACAAAGTTAGTCATATTTAAGATCATTTGGACATGTTTAAAGTGACTCACAGTTTTGGAATAGAAGAAGTACTGTAATGCCTTAAGTCCATCTGTTTGGGAAATGATCGTATATAAACTCTTGACATCCATGGACACTAAAAGATAGGTTTTCTCCCATGGGATACTAGATAGTTTACTTAGCAAGTCTTTTGTGTCTTGAATATACAATGGTAATGTAGTAACCATGGGTGCCAAATTAATATGAATATATTCAGACATGTTTTTGGTGCAGAAGCCTATGCCAGATATAATAGGCCCGCAAGGGGGATTAGTCCACCCTTTATATATTTTGGGGAGAAAGTAGATGATAGGTATGGTGGGATCATTGCCAACCAAGTTCCTGTACTCCTCAACATCAAAGAAACCCTCATTATACTGATCCAGCGGGTTACTAGCAACAAGCATTCATACACCAAATACTCACTTGGCCCCATACATTCATACTACGCTCGCAATTTCCGCTGGTGGGTCAGTTGTACTCTTTATCAAAATCCCTGCTACCAATTACTTTTCTGATTGAAGAGTAATGACTTACCAATGGACCCTTTATTAATTGGGAAGTTTAAAATGAGTGACGTTCCTTACAAATCATAATCCTGAAATAATCACTGAGTCAGGAAGTTTTAAAATGTTTATCTAAAGATTTAGCAGAGTAAAATACAGAACCACATGATACTTAAATCGTATATCAAGGATGAAGCAATAATCAATTATTAATCAATGACAGTCCCTCAGAAAGAAGAGGATAGAGACAGCAGCGCAACTAAGGTTTGCATTTATATTTACCTAAAAGTGCGAGAACCAAACCCCTTGGCCAAGGAGTTGGAAAGGTAGGTCTCAGGAAGGATGAAGAGCAATGACCTCCGGACCAAATTCAGGACGGGACAGGTGACCTCTCTATCAACGACGCCTGCGTCGTTCCCCTCTCTGGTACTTCGCTTCTCCTCGAATTCTCCCGAATCTTCCTTCTAATGGAATCCGCCGCCCCCACCTCAGGGCCTCTCTGGACAGCGGTTCAGTCTGCAATTGATCAGCTCGTCGAGCACCAAAGCCTGGTCTAACTAATTGTCTAATGCTAATAGCTATTATACCCTTCTACGCCCATGTACCTCCCCTTAATGTTGCAGAATTATGGGCCCACTACTTCTGATTGGACGGGGACAGGGGGTTGATCCTCACACCATATTGATTTAATTCAATTTCTTTAAGCCCATTGTTTTAAAATACCGCCCATCACAATTAATTCATTTGCTTTATTTCCCACCCGTCTTACGACAAAGTTTATTACAATGTTTATATAAATTGTTTCTTTCGGTAGGGACATCGTGGGTACAATAATGTTGGCCATCAGGTCACGGCCTTGGACGACGTCCAGGTTGACTTCATCCTCTCTTCTGGGCAGCCTCGCAGGGCGCATGCGCAAAACCATTGTCTCTCGAGTTTTCAGTTCAACCAAACCCGGGCCCATTTACGAACTAATAAAAGTCAAAGAAGAAAATATTAAAATCACAAATAAAGTGTTTCACTGTATACCCACTCTTTCTACTCTATTCCCATTTAATTATAAATTCTATCCCGCATTAATAGTGTTAGGATATCACAGTTTAATTGTAACATGTAAGCAAGCTGCAGCACGTGAAAACATTAAGCAGCCATTTTAATACACACTGCGCAGAAGCAAAGATTTCCCTCCAAGCAAAGAAAGACGTCACACCATGTGATATGGTTGAGACATGCGCAATAAGTTTCCCGCGCCTTAGCGGCCATTTTAGATTAGACAAGCGTTATTTGTTAGCTTAAAACACATAGACAAGCTTCCTTCTACTTATGTTTGTGTGTGCATTGATTAGTACAACATTACCATGATTAATAAATTAATACTGTGAGAGGATTGCTTCCGAGCAAGTCTCATTTGTGAGTCCTTGCTCCATCAATCCCCTCTCTGATGGCGTTTCTGAGCCATCAAACTACTACCCACAACCAGGTGCCAACTTTTAGCATAAAATTGTCTCAGCTTCATTTTTACACTTTCTATTTTTCACATCTCCTTTCAGTTTCTTGTATAATTCACTTCTCAAATCTTCTAGTTCAATTTCGTCAAACTTTCTCTTCTTTCCTTTTCCTGTCACATTATACGATTCATTCTTTCTACAACATTTGCACCATATTATTATTGACAGTACTATTATTGCTATCCCTGCTAAGGGTACTAATATTTGACCTATAAGTCCTTTCCCTACATTAGCAAACCAAGTACCAATTGACGTAATACTATTGGTCAATCTTTCCCATACACTATCAACTTCCAGTGGTTTCAGTTCCTTCTCAAGTTTAGTTATGTTCTGTATATATGTTCCAATTTCTGCACTTTTATCAGGTATGTAAGTGCAACAGTGTTTCGTCTTCAATAATTTACAGACTCCGCCCTCTTTTGCTAGTATTATATCAAGAGCAAGTCGATTTTGCATAACCATAGATCTAATCGCAACCAATTCCGCATTATTCATCAGAAATCCTCCAGCAGTGTCGGTCGATAAACGATCAACCACTGTAGATAAGTTACATATTTTCCTTGAGTTCAGAATTATTCCCACTGAAGGTATCAATGCACCAAATATGTCACCTACAATTTCAGAAAAACTAGCTCTTTTACTACGTGTTAATTCACTATTATTTTCATTGCTCCCAGTGTTTCTTTTTACGTGGTATATTTTTGGAAATACTATTCCAAAATAACAACTTCCATACCACCGTGCAGGAAGCCTAAAGTAAGCCTTATTCCCACGCACATAATAGATTCCAGGAAAAACTGAATCCGTTCCTCCTTTTAGTCCCCAACCTCCAAGAATTAAGAAATTATGTTCACATTCACTGGTACCGATGAAAACATTGTTATATTCAGTCTTTAACCTATGTAGACAAATTTTCCCTGTCTTTACAAAATCCAGAGCCATTGCAGCTTGAGCCTTGCCAAGTGTGTAACTACCCTCTTTCTCAGCCCAAGGTGGCACATGAGCCTTATGCTCAGACGCTTTCTGTTGGAAATCTTGTCTTCTATTTTCTACTAAATTCAAAAATATCTTTTCTTCTTCATGTAATAAACATGTTAGATTTCTTCTAAGTGCATGTGTTATGTCTATTGATTTCATTGTTAAGAAAAATTCTCCCATAAACTGTGCATCTTTACTACTAAGCACTGGATTCAAATTCTTTCGAATCGGAACCTCAGAAAATATCACATCTATATTTGAATAATAATACTGAAGTCGTCCTGTTCTATAAAATAAACTAGCCAATACACTACATGATATGCCATAAGTTAATGGCAAGTGATGATATGTTAATCCTTCTGCTACTGATTCAGGTAATTTCATACAGACATAACAATTACTAACTTCCATGGTATCTACATATTGAAACAATAATTTTGTGAAGACATTTAAACTAGTGTCGTTATCTGTTACTTCATGATGAAACTCTGGTTCATCTTCTGCCTTTAATTCTACTCTATTACTTCTCAAGTTATCTGTCCTTCCCTTCGTTTCGTTGTTAATCTTTTTATCCATTATCATAAGGTAAGGAATTGCTACGATCACAACTAACCATACTATAAGCACCACTACCATATTACATATGCATATAGCACAGCATCTTTTACAACATTTCTGTTTTGGTCTCCCAGTAACTCTATCGTCATGCATTTTTGACAAGGAAGATTTTCTCTTCTTATCTTTTCTTTCCAAGTCTTTTTACTTTATCAAGGTGGTTTTATTTCTTTTTCATAAGTCAGTTCCGCACTTGTTCCTTCGTCACCACTTTCACTTGACTCTGAGCTCTCGTAGTCCTCAAGGATGATATAAGTCCAATCGGGACCTTTAAATTTTTTGTTCACAAGTTTCAGTCTTTTGCTTTTCCGTCTTTCAATTCCACTTGTTTGTCCTGTTAGGCTTGTCACTTCATTTACTTGTTCTGGATCTTCACTTCTGGTTGTTATGTGGTATTTTACTCTTTTAATAACACTAGGCCAACGATCACCTTTTCTGACCTTCTTTGTTTGCACTGTCTCTTCACTTCTTATTTCTTTTTCAGAAATCCTTGTATTTTCAAGTTGTGGCACAATTTCCTTTTCTTCTATTTCAGTTTCTTCTACTTGCTCTTTTTCAGGTCTTATTGCTTTCTCTTTAGCTGCTCCACTGTGAGTTTCCAGTAACTGACCTTGTTCAGGATTTACGTCTTCATGCTTGTGATCCTCGTGATCTTCTTCTTGAGTGTATTTTCCTAAATCTAACTGGTTCTGATCAGGGCTTATTGCACTTTGTACTTCTGCAGCCTGACCGCGTTCTTCTAGACCTGTCTGTCCCTGCTCAAAGTTTGTTGGTTCGTTGTTGTTTTGAGCCCAATTTCCTCTCCCTATCTGATCCTGCTCAGATTCTCTTATTGTTTCTTCTTCCTCTTTCTGAGCTGCTTCTTCTTCACCTATCTGATCTTCTTCAATTTCTTCTAAATTTGCTTGACTTCTTGTTCTGTTATAAACTTCAGATATTTCCACCACCGGTATCCAGTCCTGACTTGTGCTCGGTTGTTCTTCTTCAGCTTCCCTCGAATCTCGGACCTGAGATTCTTCAGCTGGGCAACCTTCAGCTTCCTCAGTTATCGATGCTGTCTGTGGATTTTCTTCTTCAGGGTCTGGTACTCTTTTGGTGTGGCTTACATGAATCCAATTAGGAAATCCTGCACATTTCACTGCTGTGTTCGTAACTAGTATGACCTGACGAGGTTCTTCCCACCTAGGTGATAGACACGTCTCTCTGATGTGATGCTTCACAACCACCCAGTCACCGGGATTCAGATCATGCTCTTGTTCTGGCTGCCTGGAAACTGCGTCTTCCCCAACCTGGTGAGAGACAGAACGCACTAGGTCAGCCAATCCTTTGCAATAATCCAGAACCATATCATCAGTTATATTCAGCAGTTTATTTGTAGGAACATGTGCTTGTCTCATTGCTCTTCCCATGATTATTTCGTGTGGACTCAATCCGGTATTTCTATCAGGAATGCTTCTGAGTCCCATCAAAACAAGTGGCAATGCATCCGGCCAATCTAACGATGTTGATGCACACAATTTTGCCAGTCTGGATTTTATTGTGCCATTCATTTGTTCAACCACTCCAGAAGCCTCTGGACGATATGCACAGTGCAATTTTTGCTCAATTTGGAATGCTTCACAGATTATTCTAATCACATCACTGTTGAAGTGCCTTCCTCTATCTGATTCCAAAGTTACTGGAAAACCAAATCTAGGAATGAGTTCTCGTAGCAACAACTTTGCGACTGTAATACTGTCATTCCTCCTGGTAGGGTAAGCCTCCACCCACTTTGAAAACAGATACACTATGACAAGTACATACTTCAGTCCTCTACATGGTGGTAACTGAATGAAATCAAGCTGTAATCTCACAAATGGACCCTCTGCCTTTCCGATCTTCCCAAACCCAATGACTGTTTTTCTTCCTGGATTATGCATTTGGCAAGTTAGACATCTCTGGCAAAGACTCTCTGCTACTGCCCTAAACCTTGGAATGTACCAATTTTGTCTGAAGAGCCTAATCATTGTATCTCTCCCTACATGTGTGTCTCCATGATACATTCTAGCCATTTGTGAAATCAAACAGTCGGGCATGACTGGTCTGCCATCGGCATAAATCCATACATCATCGTCTGATCTTTGAGAACATCCCATTTTAATCCATGCATTTCTTTCACTCTCATCAGCATCATCTTGTAGTCTTTTCACATCATTCCATGTTTCAGGAGGTGCATACAGCATAAGTTGGCAGCTGATTCCCATTCTTTCAACCCTTTTATTAACTGACAACCTGTTTTTGGCACAGTGTTGAGCTACCAAATCTGCATATCTGTTACCGACTACCACCCAGTCATCTCCTGACTGGTGTGCAGCACATTTCACCACAGCCAATTCTTTTGGTGATTGTATTGCTTCCAATAGTTCTTTTACGAACTGTCCATTTTTAATGGGGGATCCTGAAGAAGTCATGAAATCCCTCTGCATCCATAATTGGCCAAAATCATGCACAACCCCGTAACCATATTGGCTATCTGTAAATATAGTTACTTTCTGGTTCTTCCCAATTTTGCAGGCTTTTATCAAAGAAATTAATTCAGCTACTTGTGCAGATTTTACTCCTGGTAAATAGGATGCTTCGACTATTCCAGTTAATTCACATACTGCATATGCTGCAGTTAGTTTACCATCTTCATGCCTTTGGCACGAACCATCCACAAACAGCTCCCTGTCTGGTTCCCTGAGGGGTAGTTCTTGTATGTCAGGACGGGGTTTTGTGCACAATTCTGTGACTTGTAAACAATCATGTTCCTCTTCATCATCTTTAACTTCCTCATGATATAGGTCTGGTAGTAAGGTAGCAGGATTTACTATGGTGCACCTTACAATGGTCACATTCTCAGCACCTAGTATTATTCTTTCATATTTAATCAGCCGACTAGGAGTAAGATGCTGAGTTCGGGTTCTTGTCAATAGAATCACAACTGAATGTGGAACAAACACTTTGACATGATGTCCCATTACAATTGATTCACTTTGCTCAATGCTCAAACATGTAGCCGCTACTGCTTTTAAACAGCCTGGCAATGCGGCTGCCACTGGGTCCAATGTAGCAGAAAAATATGCTATAGGACGTCTGTCCAAACCATGTCTCTGGGTTAGGACTGAAAGTGCACAATTTTCTCTTTCATGACAGAATAATGCGAATTTTCTTTTATAATCAGGCATGCCTAGGGCAGGTGCTGCACACAAAGCATTTCTCAATTTTACAAAAGCTCCTACGCTCTCGTCATCCCACTCAACTGGGTCCTTTGCCTTCTTTTTCGTTATTTGAATTAATGGCTTTGCTAGCAGAGAAAACCCTAGTATCCATTGACGACAATAACCCACTATTCCAAGGAACATTCTCACTTCTCGTTGGGAGACAGGCATTTGCATTTTCTTGATTAATTTTACTCTTTCAGAGGTAATCCTTCTTTTTCCCCTCTCAATTTGGTGTCCTAGATACTTAACTGCTGTTGTACAAAACTGCAACTTTTCAGGTGAAACTTTATGCCCTTCTTCAGCTAAATGATTTAATAATGCAATGGAGTCAACAACACAGTCCTCTCTGTTGTTAGATGCCGCCAGTAAATCATCTATATATTGTACTAATACTGAGCTTCCTGGCATCACTAGTCTCTCTAGGCACTTTTTAAATATTTGATTAAAGATAGAAGGACTTTCCGTGTACCCCTGAGGAACACGATTCCATACATAAACTTTGTTCTCAAATTTAAATGAAAAAAGATACTGACTATCTGGGTGCAATGGTATTGAAAAGAATGCTTGACATAAATCAATCACGGTAAACCATCCTGCACTCCAAGGAATTTGGTATAGAATCACTGCAGGATTTGGCACTATGGGACAACAAGGTTCCACAATTTTATTTATTTTTCGCAAGTCTTGAACAATCCTATATTTTCCACTAGGTTTCTTTAAACCCATTATTGGTGAGTTACAAGGGCTACTCATTACTTCTTTTAATATGCCTTGTTCTACCATTCTGTTAATTTCTTCAATGACTCCTGCTTTTACTTCTGCACTCATTTTGTACTGTCTGGTATTTGGGAAAATTGCACCTTCCTTTACAGTAATTTTAACTGGGTCTATTTTGGCCATAAGTCCTACTTCTTTTCCCGTGAAATCCCATACTATGGAATTTACTGTTGTTTTGAATTCTTCTGGCAACTCGTCTTTCGTTATCAAAGAGAACATCTCATCTACTTCTGTACCTTGCTTTGCAATCATAAATTTATATACATGGTCTTCATCCGGGGTCTGAACTGCCACACCATCCGGCGTGCAGAAAATTGTGCAGTTCATTTTACACAACAAATCTCGACCCAATAAATTTACTGGACTGGAATCACACACTACAAATTGATGCATTTCTCTAAAATTTCCAATTTTTACTTCCATTGGTTCAGTAAGAGGTGTTCTAATCTTTTGATTAGCTACACTCACAACTTGGATAGGTTCTCCAGAGAGAGGAAGATCTGGGATGTCTGCTGTTCTCACAGTAGACCTGGTAGCGCCAGTGTCCAAAAGGAAAGTAATATCATCACCTTTCACATTCCCTTCTACATATGGACCTGACTGATCTACCGGTAAGGATGCACCAAGTACGCACTCCTTCTCCCCCTCTCCTAGGCACCGTCATTGACTATATGGACAAAAGTCGTCCTGTAAAAGAAATTGTGAGGTTACATACTCATTCTTACCACTTCCTTCTTGATATCCGACGTCTGTACCGTGCTTTGCTCTGCTTACATTACCCTGTATAGGTGCAGGTGGTAACTGACTCTGAGGATTTACACCCTGCTGTGAGTCATTCTGCGTCTGTGGATTTAAATTTTGATTTGGGCCATTATTATTCCGCATCTTTTTACATTCATCCTTCCAATGCCCCAATTTTCCGCACCCATGACATGGAAACTTCTTTTTAGCCTCTTCTCTGCTCATTCGTCCTCTCACTTTACCACCATTTCCAGTGTCACCACTCGTTCCAGAAACTTTTCCCTGATTATCACTTGGATTATCCAAATTAATTCCCTGTCGCTCAGCCATTTTTACCTGAGCCCACATCACTTTCTCTTGCAGTTTTTTGTGCCTATCTTCAATATCGTCTCCACAATATTTGGCATATTTCAAAATCTCGTCAATGGGTTTCCCTTGCCAGCACAACATGTGCTGCTTAATCATCTGACAAATCTCTGGTTTTAATCCATAAACAAATCGGTAAACAAACTGACTCATGTTTTTATCTCCAATGTCCTCAAATCCACTATACTGTTTGAATACCTGCAATAAACGTTCATAATAGGCATGTACCGATTCACTGGCTTCTTGGGTAGTTCGGTCTATTTTCACCCAATCTGTCTCTTTTGGTGGTATTTTCCCTTTCAGGTAAGTTATTACCTGCTGATACTTTTCATTACATCACTTGACGGGGCACCTGTCTTTGGATCTCTAGGATACTCTTCGCTTGGCCAATCAACTGTGATTTTACAATCTGTCCATAAATCGGCAGGTACCACTATGTCGAACAGTCCATCTAAGTCCTTCAACAATACCTTTGACACTTTCACAAACCTCTCAACTTGCTTGTACCATTCAATTGGTTTTTCTCTCAACTTTGGAAAATCATTCGTAAATGACAAAATATCCTGTCTGCTCCATGGGACATGTACATATCCTCCTCCTGGAACTTCTCGCATCGGGTACATTTGATCTGCTTTCCCTGTTTCCTTCATTAAATATTCAGAAGTGGTTCTACTATATCATGCCTCTTCCTTTTTCTTTGTCCATCTAACTTTCCATTTATCTAGGTCTCCCCATTTCTGTAAAACTGTCATTAATTCCTTTACTTGTAATTTTCGGCCAGAGGCATTCATGTTTTCTAAATCTTTGTCAGAAAAATCTGCTCTATAGGGTTTCTGTAACACTTTTGACTTCCCTATTTCAATTCCCAGCTGTAAAGCCAAATCCAATAATTTTTCATGAAATATTTTTACATTTCTAGTGATGCTTCTGCATACAAATAATAGCTCTTCTTCATCGTAAGTATTTAGACGATCTACTCCTACATTTCCTGCTATCATTTCTTCTAACTCAACCTTTAATTTGTAAATGTCCATGATCTTTGGAGGTGAGCTCTGTTTGTCTGATCCTTGCGCCCACCTTTCTAAGTCTTCTGGTGTAACTACTGTGGCACTCTTAGTTCCAGATGAAGTCACTATATTTACATCTTTGGAACAACCAGGTGTTATTCTTCTAGGAGTACTATTTATAGATCCTCGAATAGGCAAATCCATTATGGATACCATAGATTCACAATCACTAAATTGATCATCAATTATTACAGGATCTGGTTTTGGGATTTCTACAGATGTGGGCATTGCTAAGGGTTTCGGATAACTTACTTTGTCACCATATAAGGGAACCACTGGACCAATTGTTACAGGTATGGTCAGCGAATCAGGATGGATACTCAATTGTGTTACTTTCTGTATTAATTCTGCTCTGTTTTTATCTATTGCTTCCTTTTCTTTATCATGAAGTACCCTACTAACGGGGGGATTATGCAATACTTGTGGTACCAATGGTGTCTTTAGCAGTGGTGCACTTGGGGTGCATCCACTTGTCCCTTCCTGATATGGTGGCGGGTTCTTTAATATTTCTTCCATAAATTCATCTTCTGAATCTCCAAATCTAGTCAAATGTTTTGTCTTTTCTGTGCATTTATACCCTGACGATTCTTCTGCCATTAATATTGGATATAAACCCTCTGTAAGCATCGCTCTTCTCCACTGTTTCATCTGACCGTCCCTTGACTCATTTTGGTATCTAGGAAAAAATCCCCTATTACCCCTATTACTCCTGGATCGGTCGCGTTCGAATGCCTCGGTTTCCCACTCTTCTAAGGCTTCGTATTGAGTTAATCTTGGTCTGGGTTCTAAGTCATTCATCCTCAATCTTAGATTTTGAAGAATTCTCCCATTGAAAGTACCATTCTCGGGAAATGCTAATATTCCATCATTTTTGGTATATTCTATCCAATTTTCTAACCATACGCAAGTATGATAACCTCTCTCCATCATCATGAATGAAGCGGGCGTTTTAGCTGGTGGAATGATAATTCCTTCTCTAGTTTTGATTGTTTTATCCTTTTTAAAATAATTCTTAATCTTTTGTAGGAATGACATTTTCCTCTTCTCTCCGTACATTTTGGGTAAATATCTATGTATCGAATTATATTCTGCAAACCCTAGGAATCTCCTGTCTGGACGAGTTCCTATTAAAGTCGGATCGTGTTTCAACATATAATTTTTCTGTCCACTAAGATTTCGATTTCTATGCTGACAACCAATTAAATTCCAGCTAACATTTGTCTCTGAACCAATCCTAGCGCGGCCTTTTAGTGACGTTTTTCTCACAACCCCTCCTTTACAATATGCGCTACTCTGTCCCTCGCTGTTTTAACCAATCCCAGCGCGGCACCTGTGACTTCAGTATTACTCCTGACTACTGACCCCTCCTTTACAAGGGTCTTTCCACGCCCGCTGTTTCAACCAATCCTAGCACGGCGTTTGTGACGTAAGCTTCCTCTCCGGCAGCTGACCCTCCCTTTACAAAATCGTACGCAAAACTTTATTTTCTCTACGCTTCTTATTAAAATTCAGTAACAACATAAAACATTCGCTATCGTGCCAGTTTCTCTAACTTGAAAGAATAGTTTCTCTCTCACACTTAGTAAAACCTTTCCATTTACTAAACATACACTACGAGTAAAACCCTTCCGTTTACTCCTCACACAAGCTTCAGAAAATACCTGCTACTTCTTCAATGTTACCCTTTTCTAGGTGATATAACATCAAATTTTTACCAGCGTATTCCTTTGCTGTCACTCATACGCACAGAGTCCCTAACGAGTACTGATAGCCCTGCTTAACTTTTCAGTACTATTTCTGCCTGACAGATAACCTCACTGCAGTATGGCTTCCACTTACCATCCGCTATTCAAATTTTCCCCCGGGGAATTCTGGACAACATAAAACAAACTTTAAACACACGGATGTTAGTTCATAAAAATAAAATTCTCATTACCCAATTAACAAAGTGCAACCATCCTCTGATAACCAGAAAACTGATCCAGCGGGTTACTAGCAACAAGCATTCATACACCAAATACTCACTTGGGCCCATACATTCATACTACGCTAGCAATTTCCGCTGGTGGGTCAGTTGTACTCTTTATCAAAATCCCTGCTACCAATTACTTTTCTGATTGAAGAGTAATGACTTACCAATGGACCCTTTATTAATTGGGAAGTTTAAAATGAGTGACGTTCCTTACAAATCATAATCCTGAAATAATCACTGAGTCAGGAAGTTTTAAAATGTTTATCTAAAGATTTAGCAGAGTAAAATACAGAACCACATGATACTTAAATCGTATATCAAGGATGAAGCAATAATCAATTATTAATCAATGACAGTCCCTCAGAAAGAAGAGGATAGAGACAGCAGCGCAACTAAGGTTTGCATTTATATTTACCTAAAAGTGCGAGAACCAAACCCCTTGGCCAAGGAGTTGGAAAGGTAGGTCTCAGGAAGGATGAAGAGCAATGACCTCCGGACCAAATTCAGGACGGGACAGGTGACCTCTCTATCAACGACGCCTGCGTCGTTCCCCTCTCTGGTACTTAGCTTCTCCTCGAATTCTCCAGAATCTTCCTTCTAATGGAATCCGCCGCCCCCACCTCAGGACCTCTCTGGACAGCGGTTCAGTCTGCAATTGATCAGCTCGTCGAGCACCAAAGCCTGGTCTAACTAATTGTCTAATGCTAATAGCTATTATACCCTTCCACGCCCATGTACCTCCCCTTAATGTTGCAGAATTATGGGCCCACTACTTCTGATTGGATGGGGACAGGGGGTTGATCCTCACACCATATTGATTTAATTCAATTTCTTTAAGCCCATTGTTTTAAAATACTGCCCATCACAATTAATACATTTGCTTTATTTCCCACCCGTCTCACGACAAAGTTTATTACAATGTTTATATAAATTGTTTCTTTCGGTAGGGACATCGTGGGTACAATAATGTTGGCCATCAGGTCACGGCCTTGGACGACGTCCAGGTTGACTTCATCCTCTCTTCTGGGCAGCCTCGCAGGGCGCATGCGCAAAACCATTGTCTCTCGAGTTTTCAGTTCAACCAAACCCGGGCCCATTTACGAACTAATAAAAGTCAAAGAAGAAAATATTAAAATCACAAATAAAGTGTTTCACTGTATACCCACTCTTTCTACTCTATTCCCATTTAATTATAAATTCTATCCCGCATTAATAGTGTTAGGATATCACAGTTTAATTGTAACATGTAAGCAAGCTGCAGCACGTGAAAACATTAAGCAGCCATTTTAATACACACTGCGCAGAAGCAAAGATTTCCTCCAAGCAAAGAAAGACGTCACACCATGTGATATGGTTGAGACATGCGCAATAAGTTTCCGCGCCTTAGCGGCCATTTTTGATTAGACAAGCGTTATTTGTTAGCTTAAAACACATAGACAAGCTTCCTTCTACTTATGTTTGTGTGTGCATTGATTAGTACAACATTACAAAGATTAATAAATTAATACTGTGAGAGGATTGCTTCCGAGCAAGTCTCATTTGTGAGTCCTTGCTCCTTCAATACCATCCATTCAACAATTTGTGGCATTGTTGGACCGTTTTTGTATATACCTTATGAGAGCATCTCTCATAATCCAGCGGCACATTGAGCTGTCTTTGAGCTTCTTGTTCATAGTCAGAAAAATCCATGAGGACCACATTTCCCCCTTTGTCTGCTGCCCGCATGATTACATTACAGTCTTGTCGCAAAGATTACATTGCCAATATTTCTTTATTACCTAGATTTGTGTTAGAAGGTGCTTTTTGCAACAAATGAAAATGTTTCACAGTTAAATCATAAAAGACATCAATCAGGTTCTGTTTCAAAAGACTGGGAACAAATGTAGATTTCCTTGTTAACCCACTGTCCTGTAGGTTGTACTCCTCAATAGACAGTTCTTTAGCTATATCCTCCATATCTAAAGTTCCTGAGTCCTCCAAGCTCATGAGTGTCTCGGTATTGGTCAAATCCTGAATAGTAAGTGGTGAAAAATGTGGTTCCAATACCACTGCCTGATGTCTACTAGGCTTATTAGCAAGGAATTTTCTTAGTTTCGAAAGTCTCTCAAATTTATTTAGATCTGTCTTTATTTGAAAATTGTCAAAGTGATAAGTGGGGGAGAAAGCGAGACGCTTTTCTAAGACCTTGATTTCCTCGTGAATCAACTGTTTAGAAGATAAATTAACAATTAGGGAGTTTCTGCCCGCCCATGTGTCTTCTCTTTGGATTCTCTCATGCTATTGTTTCCTTTCGTGATTCCATGAATTCTCGGCCAATCTCATCTTCTTTAACTGATCTAAAAAATCGTTGCCTCTTTTGTTAGGACCAGCAACTAGGTCAGTGTTCAAGCTCCTAGAATCAACACTTGAAGAATCTGATAATGAAACACTCTCTAATGAGGAGGTTTTGACTGAAAAATCTCTTTTGAAACCTGAATCAGAATGTTAGTTTCTTTTCTCATTTGTCAGCCTGTTCTGCATCTATTTCTTCTATAGCTGGGAAAATATTAATATGTAGTTCCCTAGGGATCCTACCAATTTCCAAATATCATTTCAGGGTAAAAGTCTCCCACCCTTTTTGGGACTCTATTTTAGTAATCCTTCCTAATTTAAAAATAGATTTCGTAAGCCCCTCGGAGTAGTAGAGCTAACACTGGCTTCACCTGTTGGTCTGCTAAAAAGTCTTGACATGCAGCTGATTCCTCCGCTCGTGCACCGCACGCAACCTCCTCCTGCACGTCAACTGCTATGCCACTACTCACAAGCCCACTTCCTTGCGCTCATTACTCAACCTATTTTTCTACACGAGACGCAGTCTGCTGATGTTAAAAGGTAATGCCGCCGTCAATTGTAGGCACATGCTGGTTCCAGCTGCAAACTCAGCTTCTATCCCATCTTTTCCTGTAACCCCTCTAGCATCTTTTTCATTAAAAGAACATTTCTTCTCCCTCATCCAAGTTAGCTTTTGCACGCAAGCTTTTCACGTTAGGGCAATGATGTTTTGAACACTGTGTATGTGCAGAACAGTTAGTGTGTAGTGTTGACCATCTGTTACATTAGAAAACTGGACTTTTCAATGTTCATAGGCATGAGAACTAATGCCATGTGTATGGCGTCATGGGAAGGTAATTACGCAACATTCAGTTCTCTCCCCCAGAGGTCCCTAGTGTAGTGATCCACCCGGACTAAACCGTGGTGTCTCACTGCCCCGGATATGCACCATTTGCATCCTCTAGCCAGGTGTGGCAGAGGCTATATAATAAAGGGACGTCGACTGCAGGGATGTAGGAGACAGTAATGTTTTTGGGGGTGGACAAGACAGACTTGAGGACCTTCCATTGACCTATGCAAAGTGCCTGTTGTCAGCTGCAGGCTCCTATAAACGTAAACAAATACAATCGTGTATTTCCAAAGTGAAAAAGAAAGGCAGGCATGTAGTCACAGTTTGCAAGTATGCTTTGTTATTTACATTCTGCAATAATGCAAGGGTGGATGTGTGATGTGAAGTATAGGTTTTGGATTGGAAGAGTACCCTTTAAAACTTTACAGCTACCTTGAGGAAGCTCAGATTTGTGGCACAAAGTCATGTCTACTTTTTTTTAGTAGCTGGGGCTTTGCATCAAAAACCGCTGGTGGTTGCATGGGAATGCCCACTTACAACCCTCAAAACCTCTCCTTGCTGCAAAGTAGCAAATAGCTCTACTTTGCATTACGTTAGGCAACTTTTCAACGCAAATCAGAATTAGTGTTATAAAGTAAATTCCAACACAAAACTTTCCCTGGATTTGTGTCACTTTTGTGAAGCAAACCTCGTGAAAAGTGTTAGTATATTTTTGCACATTTTGTGGCAGCCTATCGTATACTGTGAATAGCCTAATGCATTTTGTAAACTGACCTATGTATTCACAATGCTTTCTCTCCCAGGCTGGGACCTCATGTCTATAAACACACAAGTCACTTGTCCCTAGTGAACACACACAGATTTCTGAAGTAATCATTTTAAACAACTAAGCTTTCTTACCAGAACAATGCATCAATGCATTTCCACTGATTAGTTTATCTTTCATTTATTTTTCACTTAAGGTGTCTGCATTATATTTCATATGCAGTTATGGCCAACTTTCAGGGCCACAGGTAGTATGTGGCAGAGAGGACCAAACTATGTGGCAGGGTTGACTAAATTATGCAGCAATATAAGGCAAATTATGCAGCATAATTGGTACATTTTTTGATGATATTACTTATTTTGACATTTTTAGAAATATTGGCACTGGGAAAAGTTTCACATCAATAGTACCAGTTTAAAGGCTAATGACACAAGATATTTTAAAATCACACTACACAACACATTTACTGGTTTAGATACAGACACCTGAACGTGCACATTGCACACGTTAAATGAAGTAACACAGCAGCTGAGACAAGTGAAGTAACAACACCGTAAAATTGTGCTTGGAAGTGTTAGAGAAAGAGAAATACATTACTATAGCCTTATAGCCCGCTGTAGTGGGCTATACCGGCTATTAAAGGCCCGCTACTGTGTTAAAGGCCCGAGCCGAAGGCGAGGGACTTTAACAAGGTAGCGGGACTTTAATAGCCGGTATAGCCCTGCTACGAAGGGCTATAAGGCTATTAGAACATTCTGTCACTAGAGGGCAGAATGTTCTCACAAATAAAACAAAAGGCGTCTCGAAGCTCGAGGGGATTTAAATCCCCTCGAGCTCCGAGAGGCCTTTGTAAGACATTGGAATGTTGCTCTGCGGGCCTTTACCGGCCCGTAGAAGCAGGGAGAACTCCATTGTCTACAATGGAGCTCCCAACATTCCAATGTTCTAATAAATGGTTATAACTCCTATGAATAGGTTTTCATAAAAAGATTACTCATGAAAATAATGTTTTATTATTTATTTACTGATGAAGCTAATGATTCTAATGATGTAGCCTAAAATTTCTATTGCCTTACATTGAAATACATCATTAATATATGTTGGTGCAATTATACAATAAACTTAGTTAGGAAGTTGACACTTGTAAATGTGATAATAGAGACCATGATGATAATAAAAAACAAAAAACGATTTTAATAAAATGATTTTTAAGAATAATTTACATGTATGGATGTTGAAATTGTGGCAGTAGACCATAGTTAATGTTAATCAATTTTGTGTAATAATACATTGGTGAAGCATTACTATTTTTCTCTCATTGTGAAATGATGATTTAATGCACTGTATTTAAGGTAAATTTCTTGTTTAGTTAATTAAAATCATAACAATTTTAGCATAAAAAGAGTACAATATAAAATGTTTTCATAGTTTAAAACAGGACTTCATTTTCAGGTCATGCTCTCTTGATCCTTGCAGAAATAATGCTTGTATAATCAGGTAATGTTCGTGATTTTACACCATAAAGTACATAGGTGTCAGAGGTTGAAGATGAGCAAACTTTGTTCTTAGTCTGGGATTGTGCAATAAGTTGTTCTAAATTAATTCAATGTGCAAAATCGGCAGGGTGAGCACTTTGTTCTTAGTCTGGTATAATGTAATAAATCATTCTGAAATGAATCACTGTATTTGATTCTAATTGAGTTTAATTCATTTAAAGCTGACATATGCATTTTAAGGCCTTTTAAACGTGTTCTTTCCTAAAGCTGCATTTTTCCCTTAGCGAAGTACAATGGTCCTTTGGCATTTCTGCAAATTTTGCTTTATTTGTTCTGTACATGTATCATCGTACGTTTAAAGGACATTCTTTCAGAGTTCACTGTGAAATAGCTCTTTGGGAAAGTGAACTCTAACCTTACGCCATAGACTCTTACAATATATACCTCTTACTGTTGACAAACCTGTGAGGCCTGGAAAGCCTGTTCTTTCTCATGATGAGCATGGGAAAGCATGCAGGAGTAACTAAATGTATTTGGTGATTGCATACATAAACTAATCATGTGATGGACTAACCATAGTGGGGTAATACTACATCACTAAAGCGTCATAAGGACTATAAAAGAAGAAACCCAAAAGGAGGGGCAACACTTTAGCAGTCGCTATGCTTTTTCTTTATTTGAGAGAACGGAACGCTTTTCCTATAATTTTATAACCATCCTTTGAATCTTTATTTTGGACTGTCTTTTGCTGAAACTGCTGACTTGAGCAGTTGGTCTGAAATCCTTTTTGCAGAACTACTTGATTTGCCTTATTTGCTTTTTTGTGCCCATGTTTATGGACTTGCCCTTAATGGATTTTTAACTTGATTCCTTTTACCCCTTTTACTCTAGACTCTTTGGATGCAGTTAGAGAACCGAATCATCCTTCTGTCTTTAATGGTGGTAGGAATCTGTAACCTTAAAACTGATGTCTGTTTGAAACCATCCTTTTGGATAGGAATCTCTGACTAAATGTGTAGTCTTGTACTACATGCTGTAATATTCATGACTGAACTGTTTAAGAGATTGCTTATCTGTACAGATTATGGATCATTAATACAATAACCAACTATCTAAATTGTCTGAGACTATTATTGTGTCCTGATGTCATTTCAATGAAACTGTTATTTTCCCTCTAGATTTAAATGCGTTGTAGGGAGAATCAGCTAATCTTTTCAGAATGCCAAGTTCTGTCTCTTTTATTCTGTGTTGTTGTAGCAGAGCTTCTAGTGTACATAATTTTGGTTAACTTAACTTATTTAGGAGGTTGTGTTTTCACATTGCGATTCTTTAGTTTTATAGTATGTTCCTGAGAATGGTGTATTTGAACCTATTTTCAAACTTGTGAGTTAGTCATCAATTAATGGTCCTCATTGGGTGGCTAACGTTTTGTTTTGGACATCCTAATTCCCACCCCTCCTATGGATGGAGAAAGATTCATCATAGGACAATTCGCCTCTGTGATAAGAGCAATACTGCGATCTATCTAACTGTAGCGGGCCCAGTACGGTTAGAGGGATAAATGAGGAAGTAGCAGAAGTAAGAGATAAAAATCTAAATTATTACAATGCTTCCACCGGATCACAGCTAAATACAGGAATAAGCAACTGAAAGGTTGACAGGTCAGCCTGCAAATGGCTTTCCACTGTGCTGCAATTCGCATTGCTGCAGTTTTAGTAACTTTTCATCCATTTGAGCTAGAATCAATTTTTTATAAACTCTGAAGATTATGCAGCAGATGGTGGATTATGTGACAAATGCGACAAATCCAGCAGCTGCAGAATTGCATTATTCAAGTGGCCTTGCTTATGGTGAACTGCTCAACATGATTTAAGTAAAAGTCACAAGCACACCGTGTACAAAAGATTAGCACAACACAGGATGCTATTACTTGTCAAGACTGGTTATGCTGAGTCCGATGTGAAAAGCAGTCACCATCAGATGACCCATCATGAATTCCAAAAGCAGCACATGACATCTTCGAACAATAAATGTGAGATGATGTAAAAGAGGAAAAAAAACAGCTGGTGGAAAGTAACTAAATGTAAAGGTTTGAGAAAGAAGCCCTGAAGATCCTACCACTAGACATTCAAACATACTGTGTTTCAGGGAGTGGATTTACTTACACAACCACTCCACCTCTAACAATGCCGTCCTACCATATGATTGAATCGCACACATATCAAGGATCTTGCTTAGGAGGCTCTCGCAGCTGCTTCTTGAAAAATGCCATGCTGAATTTAAATCAGGGATGAACATGATTAATTCAAGGATTTATTTTTTGACTTGGGCTCCAAAATGTTTAAATCAGAAAATATATTTATTAAATATTTCATAAAAAAGACAGAACTTTGATGTTAGGGCAAAAAGTCGGCTGGGTCTATAAATAAAACTGTATTCACAAGCTATCTGTAAGTCAAATGCCAGCAAAATGATAATATAATTGTTATTTTTTTTGCCACATCTCTACCCCGCCTCCATTGTAGTCAGGTTCACAGTTCCCTTGCTTTTCATGCACTGATAAATGAGTGAAGTTTAAACAGAGACTGCATTACTGTCTCTATTTAAACTTGACACGTTGTTGTGGAGTACATGGTTTCACTCTTAACAATAATATCTTACCTGGCATTAGCAGTTTGTAGGCATTGGGCTTGGCGGCACATTGACAGTCCTCCTTTTCAGCATGAAACTCAGCTTCGAAGCGGCAAGCATGGTAGGAAGGCACAGCTGCCAAGTTTCCCAGGTCCATGCATGCTCCAGTCAAGTTTTCTTTGCAGTCTGAGCTGCAGAGTGCAGGCCTCATTTTATAATGGAATAAAGAAGACTACATGTCCAAGAATTCAAAGAAGAAAAACCTGGACTGGAACAGCTCATAATGCCTTGACCTGGTAACCTTGGAAGGGCTATTGCTGAGGAGGGCCAGGGGCATTAGAAGACCTGGAGCCTGGGCCTGCCAGATAATGAGCAGCAAGAGAAGGTCCTGATTCACATTCTGGGGCAGACTACAGGCAGTAAACAGCAGGCAGCAAACAGCTTCCACCTCTTCTTTTGTCCTCAGTGGCACTGGACAGTTTGAAACAGTGGGCTACTAGGTGAGTGAACACACAAAGAATGGGCAAATCCCTGGACTCTAAATAAAAGGGCAGTGGGTTTAGGGCGGGTGTGACCTTCATGACGGTTGCTTCATTTTGTGACCTGTAGATTGGTCCAACAGTAATAAAGGCAAGTCAGAAGGTCAAAAGCAGGGTCAACATAATTTAGGGTGAACACATTTGGAAAACCAACAAGCATTAGCAAAAGCAATAGGTCTCACCTATGAGAGAGCTATTGGCTTTGTCAATGTCTCTTAGTCATGTTGAACAGTGCAGCATGGCTAAAAGTCAGAAAAAAGTGCTATGACGGGGCCAGTACTGGCCTTGTCATATCGCTTGTTTTTCTGGCAGGAGGAGCAGGGCAAACAACACACTGCTACCCAAAACAAAAACCCGAATAAAGGCCATAGCATTACCCAAAGAAACACAATACCAATTATTATAGTACTTCGCAAAAATGCAATAAAGACATTTTGAAATGTTACCTGTTGTCCTATTAATGGAGAATTGAGCTAGTCAAAATTTCAATACATTGGGGACACAAGTTTGTCTAAGAGTACCATAATTGTCAATGGGTTTCGATACCACATAACTATAAATCTGTATCTTGATTTGTCAAAACGTAAAATAAACATTTTGCGTGATCTGACTAAAAAAGTCAAAAAGGGATAGTGGTGTATGACCAAAAAGCACAATTAATAAAAAAAAAAAATCAAAACTAATGGTAAGCGGGGGGCGTGGCTTCGGAGCCAAGCATGGCGGACGTGCCTCCGTAGTGCTCCGCTAGCCCGAGCCCATTCAGGGCCGAAATCCTCCAGTTATCCTGACCCCGGCCCGCACAGAGGTTACGACTTGTCCCCGGACCCCATCGGGATCACTGAGGCGGAGTTTCGCGGAGGTTCGCGGCGGTGGTGAGCGGCGTTGGCCCAGACCCGAGGCGGACGCCGGTGAGGCCGAGGTGCGTGGTGCCCATGTGAGGGACGCGCTGTGTGGGCCGGACCATTGCGGCTGTTGCCGGCGTTGCGACTGAGGAGACCACATCGCTGAGACCATCATCGCTCGGCGGGGGCCCGTCTGGGTGTCGGTGGGGACTTGGGGACAGGGGGGGGCCTGCTGGCGAGTGGGATCGTACTTAGGCCTCAGCCTCCCATGCTGTGCCGCCGCTGCAGGCCCTTCCCCCTCTCTTCCCCTAAGCTCCTGCGGGGCGAGGAGGCTTCCGGAGACCGCGGCTCCCTCTGCGGGCTCTAAGTGGACCCTGTGCCCGACTGGTGCTGCCTGCCCCTGGAACTGGAGACATTGGTGGGGCCATGGGCTTGGCAGATGCCCACGCTTAATCAGGCCTTCTCAAGACTTCGGTGGCACTGGGGGCCCTAGTGTGCTTGGCCGCGGGGGCGCCCACATCGGGACAGGAGTTCTCACTGCTGCTACCCTTGCTGCCCTGTGGCCTGATACTTTTGGGCCGATTCGATTCACCTGGGCGCCTCTTCTCGATGAACGCAGTGGGCCCGCAGCCCCCCTGTAGATCCCTGGGGCGGAGGGGCTTGGTGCCCTGAGAGGTGCGCAGCGGCGGATCAGGAGCTGCTTTCGATGCCGGACTCACACCGGGCCGATGCCCTGACATAGCTGGACTTGCTGGAGGTGAGGCGCAATAACTGTGGGACCTTCCTGTTGCTGATCCTGGCGCAATAGGCTGGGGCGGGTGCCTGGGTCAGGGGTCCGGCGAGTCTGGTCCCTGTAGGGGGTCTACTTGGCCGTCCCTACTTGGCGGCGGAAGCAGCCAGGCTAGGCCCAGTGCGGCTTGCTGTCGGTAGGGTCAGATTCCGTGAGGCCCGGCCTGGTGCCCTGCCCTTGGTTGACCTGCGTCACTGCTCCTACGCTGGAGGGCCTGGTACTGCGAGGCCCCCCGCACGCCACTAGCGGACGTCGTCACGGTATAGAGGTCCATCCTTCCCTGCGCACCTGCTTGGGCTGTCGGTCCCAGGCTCGCCTTCTTATCCGCCTTTCCGCCTCACCATGGGTAAGGACAAGCACGGGGCGGTGGCCTCTAAGCAACCCACCATGGATCAATATACTACCACACCCGCTGGGAAGGAGGGCGCAGAAGGCCTGTCTCCAGACACTGCGACTCTGCTCGCGGCGATTAATCAATCACGTACCGCACTAGAGGCCCAGATTGGTGCGGTTGGATCCGAGGTGTCGTTTCTCCGCAAGGACCTTCGGAAAGCTGTGGATCGGATCACAGAAGCAGAACTCAGAGTCTCCACGGTAGAAGACACGGTGTCCACCCTCCAGAAGAAAGTCGACAAACTCACCATGGTCTCCAAGGAGCTGGCCTCGCGGCTCGAAGACGCTGAAGGTAGGGCGCAGCGCAACAACATCCGCCTGGTGGGCTTTCCAGAGGGTTGCAAGGGCACATCCATGGACGATTTCCTCTCTGGATGGCTTAGGGCACTGTTGCCGCCCGAAGCCATGTCCTCCTGCTTCGTGATAGAAAGAGCCCATCGCGCCTTGACTAAGAAGCCACCTCCAGGGGAGCGCCCGAGGCCTGTGATTGCCTGGCTCCTTAATTATGCTGACCGCGATGCCATCCTCCGCTTCGCCCGGCTCCACAAGGATAAAATGGTTTTTGACTCTTATCCAATCATGGTCTTCCCTGATTACACCAGGCTGGTGCAGCAGCAGCGCCAGTCCTTTGCTGCGGCCAAACGAAGGCTCCGAGAACTGAACTTATCATGTGCGTTGCTGTTCCCCGCTAGGATGAAAGTGATTTACAATGCCAAGACTCACTTCTTTGACTCTCTGGAGGAGGTCTTCGCCTGGACTGATGAGAGACATACCCTTAAGCCGCGCACGCCGCCACAGCTGGACTCCGACTCTTCGCAGGGGTCTCACAGGAGCGGCCGGCAAGACAGAGATGCATCATCGAGGCGTCACAGATCCCGCTCGAACTGGTGATCCCATGGTCAATCGGAAACCACTGACTGAAGTAGCTCTGGCCAAGGGGTTTGGCCTTCTTTCTGTCCATATGTGGTGCTGTCTTCTGGCCGCCGCTCTGTATTGGGCTGTACCGGATCCTAGAATGCTGGGGTCACTTACACCGGCTCTGGGCAATGTCGGACACTCCACGCTCTTGACATTTTGGGAAATGTTGGGTAATGTTGGGTTGTGTGGGCTCCTTTGGGGGAACTGCTTGGGTCATCACGTTTGGGGCCAGAGGCATGATTCCACCGCGACAGGTACTCCTTGTGATTGGAAGTATGGGGGAAAGGGGAAGGGGGTGGGATATGTTGGATCTGCGGTTGTTGATTGGGGGTTTTCTTATTATGTTTTGCGCACCAGATATACTGTCACATGTTATGCCACAACTCCATCGCTCGTTGCACACTTTGAGGCTTGGGGGTGACCCACAACGCAGGTAATTCTCCTTTGGGAGAACTTAATATTCTTTCTTGGAATGTACGGGGACTGCTGAACAAGATCAAACGGGGGGCGGTGCTTCGCTTAGCGAAGCGTTATTCAGCCGATATCCTACTGTTGCAGGAGACTCATCTCCTGGGCAATAAAGCCCCTTGCCTTACTAGATTTGGGTTTGCCACTGTTTACCACTCCGGCTTTACGAGGGGCGCGCGAGGCACAGCGATTCTTATTCACCGCCGAGTACCGCTCCACATTACACAACACTGGTTGGATCCCGGGGGGCGCTATACAGTTGTCTCGGGCACTGTTGCCGGCGAACAGATCACATTTGGGAGTGTCTATGCCCCTCCAACGCTAGGTCAGACGTTTATAGATAAAATAACACAGCTTTGGGGAGACCTCCCCGGTGGCCTGATGATACTGGGTGGAGACTGGAACGATACCATGGCCCCGCACGACAGATGGCGTGCGAGGCCGCTCGACGGACCTCCTCCCGTCTCCAAATTGCATACGCTTGCACATACACTGGGTTGGTCGGATTCATGGCGGGCATTTCATCCTACTGAAGCGGGGTTCACATATGCATCGGCGGTCCACCCCACTCTTTTGCGTCTTGATTACATTTTCCTCCCACATAGCTATATACATAGAGTAGCGCACATGTCCATTCTGCCCAGAGGCCTCTCGGACCATTTGCCTGTTCAACTCAAGCTCCGCCTGCAGATCCACCGGGCCCCATATCGGTGGCGCATGTCCCCATGGCTCCTCCGAGATGCCAATTATCAGGACACGCTACAGCACGCGATCGCAGACTATCTCAGTTTCAACGTGGGCACCTCACCGTCTCCTATCACTACCTGGGAGGCTCTTAAACCAACAATCCGGGGGGCGGACATCAGTTTTCCCACTGGAGAAAAGCGGCGGCACTTGGCACAGGTGAGGGAACTAGAGGACCGCCAGATCCACCTGCAGTCCCAGCTGGTGGAGGGATCTGATCACGGTTCCCGCCGGAACCTCCTGCATGTCCAACAGCAGCTCCACCAGTTACATACAGACAGTGCCAAGGAGGCATGGTTGGCGACCCAGTACAGAATATATCAATGGGGCGACAAGTCCAGTCAAATGCTCCACAGGTTGTGCCAGGTCCGGTCGACCCCGACACAGGTTCCCCTATTGAAGGCCCGGACGGCACTCTGTGTACCTCCCCTGAGGCCGTGGTCCAGGCCTTTGCTTCCTTTTACGCCGCTCTGTACAAGGAGCGAGAGGTGATAGCTGAGCCTCTTATTGATGAATTCCTCTCTGACATTCCCCCTCGCCGACTGTCCGATGAAGTGCGTGATGTGCTGGATAGCCCTATCACGTTGGACGAACTGCAGGCAGCATTAACCAATGTGCACCCAGGTCGGGCTCCGGGTCCGAACGGGTTCCCATGTGACTTTTTGCATCCACACATGGCGACCTTGGGGCCCCACTTACTTGGGGCACTGCACGAAGCCCTGGAACAACGCATTTTGCCACTAGACTGGCGACACGCCGAAATTGTTGTTTTCCTGAAACCTGGTCGTCCCCCGGATGACCCAGGCTCATACCGCCCCATATCATTATTGAATTTCGAACCCAAGTTCTGGCCGATCGCCTTCGTACCTGTATTCACCCAGATCAGTCAGGCTTTATGCCACAGCGCTCCACCAGACACAATATCAGGCGAGCACACAATGCTATTGCGGAGGCCCCCAACCTAGGCCGTCCCGCGGCGGTTCTGCTGGCCGATATAGACAAGGCATTTGACTCGCTGAGCTGGACTTACCCTTTCAAACTCCTGGAGGCCGTCAACCTGGGTCCCCGGTTCATAGCGTACGCGAAGCTCCTATATACGGATCTCACGGCCTCGGTTCGTGCGGCCGGATGTTGCTCGGCCCCCTTTCCCATCCGTAGGGGTACGCGCCAGGGGTGCCCTTTATCCCCGCTCCTATTCGCCTTAGCGATAGAGCCTTTGGCCGCATGGGTGCGCCAGGACCCCCTCATTAGGGGGCTGAATTGGTCGCCGGAACACTCTGACAGAATCGCGCTCTACGCGGACGACACCCTATTCTTTATGTCAGACCCATGGGCCTCCGGGCCTCGTGTCCTCCAAATTCTCTGTATCTTCGGGGAGACCTCCGGTCTCTTTGCCAACCCGTCCAAATCTACGCTGTTTCCTATCCACGGCGAACAGAGGAGCCAGGCCTGGGCTTCGGAGCTGATTATCGCGGAAACGGGCTTTAAGTACCTGGGGGTCTTTATCTCGCGGTGTTCCACCGCTGCCTGGACGCACAATGTTGCTCCACTACTCCCGGCCGTCTGCGATGAAACGATGATTTGGTCCCAGCTACCCTTATCGTTGTACGGCAGATCTGCAATTTTTAAAATGGTGACCCTTCCGCGCTTACTCTATAGACTCCAGAATTATCCATACCCTATCCCCCGTCGTGGTTTACCCAACTCAATGCACTATTGAATAGATTCCTCTGGCAAGGGGGTGCGGTTCGGGTGGCGCTCTCAACGTGTACTCAATCCACATATTGCGGGGGTATCGCAGCTGCAGATGTTCGCGCGTACTACTGCGCTTCGCACCTCCTGGTGATTAACGAGTGGTGGTACAGCTCTCAACCGGACCCGGCCTACGCCGTGGAATGGATAGCCATGGCAGGTACTCCGTTGCTCCATTTCTTATACAGTGGCTCTTCCCTAGATGCGCTCCCTCCGCCTTGCCGGACAGTCATCCAAACATGGAGGCAGGTGGTTCGGTCCATGGGCTGGTGGGGTAAACTAACGGGTGCCACTCCCCTCTGGCAAGGTACTTATCTGCGGCCGGTTTCTGCACTCCGGGGATTCCGCCAATGGGACCTTATCGGTATATCTACGCTTGGGGACATTATGCAGGGGACCACTCTTAAATCCTTCCAAAAGATACAATCTGATTTTAATCTTCATAAATCGCAGTTCCATCGCTATCTGCAGCTTCGTCACGCCTTGACCCCCCTGATTCGGTAGCTAGAGTCTTTACCGGAGTTCTACCCGCTGGAGGGCCGCCTGCTGTTGGGAGATCTTGGGGCCCACAAAATCCGGCAAGTCTATCAGACGCTCAATACCCACTCCAAGACCACTATTCACAAAACACGGGAGGCATGGGCAACTGATTTGCCGGCCGTCACAGACGACGACTGGGCCGAGGCGTTGGCTAGCCCTCGGTATGCCGCCGTCTCTACCAGGTATCGGCTAATCCAATTTAAATACCTCCACAGGGTATACTATACTCCTCTTCGGCTATGGAAAATGGGGGCAATCCAGTCCCCGGTCTGTCTCCGCTGCGGTACAGACGAGGGGTCGTTCCTTCACACGGTGTTGGGCTGTGGGGCGCTGCAGCTATTCTGGTCGGGCGTGCTGTCATGCTTAGGTCATGTCCTGGTGTGGGATATTCCGTTGGATCCAAGATTGGCGCTCTTACACAGCACGGAGCACTTTGGGGGGAACCGGTATAAGAGACACCTCTTGTTTTTGGGCCTCACTTTAGCTAAGCATGACATAGCGCAGCATTGGAAGGACGAGTCCCCACCCAGGTTAACTAACTGGAAAAAGGCACTTGGCAGGTGCATGTCTGCAGAAATTGTGGTATTTCAGGCAAGGGGGTGTCCTCAGAAGCACGGGAAGATTTGGTCTCGGTGGGCCGAGTACAGGGGTATAGATCTGCCTCTCATGGCACAGTCCGCTGCTCTTGATCCTATTGAACGTTTGGTGGTGAATAATTTACCTGTCTAAATGTATCGTTGTTAAAAAGACGTGGCTGGGAATTTCTTTGGTGCATGCATATATTGTTTCCTAAGAGTGTACGGTGCGCATTAGGGTGGTGGGGGGATACATGTTTCTCCAGGTCTGATGTTCTGCAGACTATTAGGGGGGGGGGGGGTTTGTACGGTATCCAGAGATATTATTTTATGCATTTCTTCTGTACTTTGCTTGTCGGGCTCGGCCCCTCTGGTACACTGAAAATTTAATAAAATCTGTTGTTAAAAAAAAAAAACTAATGGAAGCAATGTGCGGACTCTAAGCCCTGTTTAAGTTTAAGTTAACAAAAGATCTCACAAGCGACAGTGCATACACTGTCTTAGGCGAGGCCTAAAACCGGGACCTCAGACAAACATAGACGTAGGACTACAATTTTGCATTGACTAAGAGCCATAATGAACAAAAATCAGATTCAGTGAACTAAAGTATTTGCCTAGGATCACACAATTTGATAAAGCAAGGAAGCTGTGTTTGATCCCAGATTTTCTAGTTTCATACTGTGCAATAAGCTACTTGGTGGGTATCTCTTTCTGACATCAAAGGTTAATGCTTTGTCCATAATTCTTAGGGGATGCGATTAGAGCATGGGTGACAGGCAGAATCCACATTTTGTTTTGGATAGTTTTACACAGCACAAATCCTGCTCAAGGACATAAGAGCTCGTCACGAGAGACTGACTGGAAAACACACTTTTTTTCAGCACAGTGAGATTTTCCAGGGTTGACAAGATGTGGAGCCATGGCCGGTATTTAAATGCTGTTCCTCATGTTACATGGTCAGCAGCTGTAGCAATGAGGTCACCTCCAGTGAAAGCTTGGTTCGTTCTGAGTTAAGGTTCCAAAAGGTCCTCGAACTGAGCCAGAGCCAGGAATCTGGCAGGAGCTTGACTCAAGCTTTTAGTGGCTTGCTCACCTCTACTATTTAGTTGCATTCTGGATCTTGTAGTTTTGCATCTGTGAAAGCAAAAACAGACCTGAAAGTTCCTGGAAGCAAATCAGAAAACCAGGACTTCATAAGTATAAATATGTGCCTAAAAACAGAAGGGAGATGGTGGAGAGAGGTACAGGGATCCATTTAAAAAAATTGCCTTTTCTACAATAGTAAACTAAAAAACAAACATGAATACCTTTTTTTTAAACTTGATAGAACATCAAAGTTTTGCCAAATTCTGTTACAATTCAAATGAAAACAGCGCAAATGTGTTTGCATTAAATAGCCCTTCTTTTCAAAAGTTTGTTTTGAAGCTAAGGGGAAACTTCATGAGGGAGGTCAGCAGAGGGTCTTCTCCAGGGCTTCAGGTGAAATGGAAAAAGTGTGGGGTCTCTAAAAGGTTGTGGCCTATATAATTAAGGGCGTGGCTTAAACATGTAAACAATGGGCCAGATTTACCTAAGTGTTGTGTTGCCCATGCATCACGCAAGGTAATACAAGGGCAACACAACACTAAAGTCAGATTTACCATGCCACTGAATGCCACCTTGATTGGCCCTGTGGTGTTTGGTAAATCTGGAGTAACTCAAGGCAGCGCAAGTCGCTGCCTTTCGTGACCCTGCCCCAGGGAGGCGTTTCATGGGTGGAGCGTGGGTGTTTCCACGCATCCACCCAAGGAGTTTGGCACATTCTCAGATTTACCATGAGTGGTAGACCTGGGATGCGTCAAAATGCTACGCCTTCCCAGAGGAGGTGTAACAAGTAAAAATATCTTTATTTCTCCCCTTCCCCCCCCCTTTCTGCAGCACACGCAGAAAGAGGAAAATGCCTCAGAGAATTGTTTTGTGCAGGAAGGTGTCCCCTCATGCACAAAAACAATCCTGCCTGCACCACGAAGCAAGAGGGCCTGCGTTAGTGATACGCAGCCAAACATGGGCCAGCTCAAGGAGAGGACAGGGACGCACCATATAATGTTAACTATGGGTCATTCCTGTCCTCTCCCTTTCAAGCAGCGCAGTGCAGCACAGCAAGGTGTCTAGCTTTGTTGAAATATTGACAAATCTGCCCCTAAATGTATGTGATTCCGATAGGGCTTCACCCAGCCAGTATTTATGTTCCTCACTGTGCTTTTTGTTATCACATCCAGATATTGATACAACAACTGACATACACCTAAAACCAGCCAAGTCTATTGGCTTTGTCAATGGTTATCTCTTTAAGATAACTGAGTAACAACAATGCTTTTGTTTTATATAATTAATAATGAAAATACAATGTTTCAGTTCTGAAATTGTGAGAATGTGAATTAAACATTATAGAGGTCTGTGGAAGGGGGTAGTCGTCTACAGTGTGTGTCAATCACTCCTTTTAAGTTCACTTTATGTTAGACATATACACCCTTTTATCCTACATCTGTATATCATACACCTCATCTTTCCTCTTCTGCACCCTCTTTTCCGTCACATACTCACATCTCTTTTGCTTCAACACCCCTAAACACAGGCACCATCTCACATGTAAGCTCCCCATTTTCTTTTGCCTTGTCACTATTTTGACAATTGTGATCATCCTTCACACACATTTGCACAGAATCACAATTGCAAATGAAATATAGGACCATTTCTCTATTCATTCTGGGGACATGCCAAGGATTGGATGTTCATGTATTTTGAGCACCTTTTTGAAGCACTGGCATTGTGAGAAACTCGAACTGCCTTCAGTCTAAACTCCAGAGCGCTCAGTCGTGGCACGTTATAAATACACGAAAGTGACTCAGTAGAAAATATGCAGTATATAAATTTAAAATGCTAAACGAAAAAAACCTAGAAACATAACTTTCTGGAAGTAGGTAACACATTTAGGGAATGTAATATTAAGTAAAACTTGAAATATAAACAAAAACCAAATCGCTTCAAAAATCGATCAGTGTTTTTGCCATTAAAGTTAAGGACAACAGGGCCTGAGAGGGACCCGTTTCAATGTCCGTTCCTTATTACTACCAGCTCTGGTACCAGGCGAAACCGGTCTTTTCAGATGCTGATTTGCCTCTCTTTTGCATCCTGCTGTGCTATTTCACTGAGACACAGCAGCACAGGAGGAGAAACTATAAACAATAGTAAAACAATTATTTCCTGTCCCCTCTGTGATATGACAGGAGAGGTACAGAGGAAATGGCCCTGCTCGAGGTGCTCAGGAGATTTATTTATCCTCCTTGTCTCCTGCGTCCCCCTCCTTCCAAAATCTGGGGGGATATATATATCCTCTGAGTCTCCCACACTTCCTACGCCCATGATCAACCGCAAACGGTCTTTTGCCCGCTCGATATCCTGTGTGTGTGTCCCATTTTTAATGCTGTCCTGTAATGCCTGAGCGCTGTAGATTCCGTGGCCCACCCCTGCTTGCACAAGGCTGTGTCCCAGCACTGCTGTGCGTCTCCACGTGGGCCACTGACTGCCTGCACTGTGTGTTCTGGGCCCCTGGCCCATCTGCTCCCAATCATCACTGCTGCTGGTTCTGCCCTCTAGCTTTGGCCGCCGAGAACTCCACCCTGCCGCTGAGTGCCACACCCATCCTGCCAAGTGACTCTTGGTCTGCATCGCGCTCGCTAGGAGACGAGCGGGCACCATTACCTGAGGTAGGCACACCGTTGGGTCCAGCTATGACACGGACTGACAGGTACTGGTAAAGGCACAGCACAATGTGAGAGAGGACAAAAAACACATAGACAATATAACACAATTTAATATGAGAAGCACAAAGGAGAATACAGTGAAACAACACAAGCTCAGTGAGAGGAAGCACACCTAGCCCTGATACTCACACGGAGATGGTCCCCATGCAATAACACGTCTGCCTGAAAAAGGGATAAGGAAGTGCAACATCCGACCATGGCTGATGAGGCTAACGCAGTACCACCAGAAGGCCAACAACCGAGACAGCACCAACTGCAGCACGTGCTAGTGGGCGTACTGCAGCCCTTCAGTGAGCTAGTTGATCCTGCTACAGCTTCACCCTGGTGGAAGATATGGGTAGGAAGGCTAGAAAACTAGTTTGTTGCCACCCGAGAAACCGATGGAGCTGTGAAGAACTCACTACTGCTTCTTATGCAGGAGAAGAGATCTACAAGGTACTTCAGCATCTCCGAACACAGGCACTGCAAATGACTACAGTGCAGCAGTGAGAGCTCTCAATGCGCACTTTAATCCACAGTCAAACCAGGACTTCGAGTGTTTCAAACTCCGCCAGGCCCATCAACGGGAAGGAGAGTCGATCAATACTTTTTATGCACACCTGTGCGAATTAACCAGTACATGCATGGCAGACAGCCAACCGAAAGAAATAAGTGCGCAAATCATCCAGGGATCACGAAACAAATTACTCAGAGGCCTCATCCTAAGGCAACCAAACATTATCCTTGATGACATCCTCATCATGGCTAGGTTGCACGATCTGTCTGCTGCCAGAGCCACTGAGATGGACATTGCCATAACCCAGAAAAGGCCCCTAACGTGAAAGTAGAACAGGCCAATGCGGTGTACATGAGAGGGAAGACAAACAAACCTAGGGTTTCTGCCCCCCCCCCACCGAAGAGGTCCCGCTGCAGATATTGCGGAGCCAACGAACATCCCCTGGACAACTGTTCAGCTCAAAGATGCACCTGCTCAAACTGTTGTAAGATCAATCATTTCGCAACAGTATGTCGAGGCGGGCAGAGTGGAAGAGGCGCCAGAGCGAGGTGAACCTCAACCAAAGCAGTGAGACAGCTGTCCCTAAATGAACCCGAAACCCTGGGAGTTACCAAGTATCTGCAACAACACAGACACCGGCTCGAAGACTCATCATAGGAAGATGATGATCAAGCCTTATTCGTTTTGTTCACAAACTACCTGAAAAAACACAGAAGGCTGCAACCCATGTGCTTTGTAGAGATCACTGGATCATAAGTCAAAGCTCTCATCGACACAGGGGCATAAGTGAATGTGAAGGACATACAGCAATACCGGTGCCTCCGGCCGCAACCCACACTGTCCCCGTCACACACCAAGATCTTCACAATGGGCGTCAGTCCCCACTACCTCTCAAAGAACGCATGACAGTAAGTGTGCGATTAAACGATCCAGAAAGCCTGACAACATTGCACGTGGTCGGCAAAGAGGCTGACGCCCTACTAGGAAGCCACAGCACGGAAGACCTAGGACTCGTATCATTTGCACTAAGCGTTAAAGCCCATCAAGTCGATGAGTTATTAAGCCAGTTCCCTGAACTATTCAGTGGACTAGAGTGTCTGAAGGCCCTGCCCGTTACGTTGCACATCGACAAATCAGTTAAGCCCCTAGCGCTCATCCACTGACATGTCCAGTTCCACCTGAGACCACTAGTCGAACAGGAACTGAACAAACTTGAAAGCCAAGGTGTGATCGAGAAGGTCTCCAGGCCAACGCCCTAGGTGTCCCTCATGGTTATAGCCGAAAAGCTGAAACAACCTGGGAAAGCGCACTTGTGCATCGACATGAGCCTCCAGAATAAGGCGATAATAAGGGAGAGACACATCACGCCCACAATGGATGATATTATTGCCGATTTAAACGGAGCACGGTGGTTCTCAAAACTAGATCTTAATGCAGTGTACCACCAGCTGCTCCTCTCTGAAGAAAGTCGCTACATAATGACATTTTCCACTCACCAGGGGCTACTCTGATACAAAAGACTGAACTCTGGCATTTCCTCAGCATCAGAGGTATTCCAGGATACCATACAAATGGCACTGTCAGGGCTCCACGGTGTCATGAATGTACGTCACAACCGCAGAGGAACACCACAAACAACTGCGAGCCACCTTAAAGCGCCTCTGGGAGCACGGCGGCACTCTACACAAGGAAAAATGCACTTTCTTCCAAACATCAATAGAATTCTTCAGATACGTTTTAAATCAGAAAGGGGTGCAGGTTGATCCTCAGAAGTTGCAAGCCATCACCCAGGCCCCAGCATGAACCACCGCATCGGAGGTGCGCAGTTCTCTAGGCATGGCTGCCTATTGTGGCAGATTTATTCTGAACCTGGTAATGGTCGCTGAGCCATTAAGAGCCCTAAACAAGATAGATGCCTGCTGGGCATGAGGCCACAAGGAGGAAGGCAAAGGCAGCCCTCCTGAGCAAAACCACAATGGCCTATTACGACCCGAAGAAGAGGACTGAGCTGTTCGACGATGTGAGTCCAGTGGGCTGTGGTCACCCAAGAGGTTGAACTCAAGAGATGGTCACCGCTAGCATTCGCTAGCAAGGTACTCACCCCAACTGAAACCCGGTACGCTCATATCGAAAGGGAAGCCCTCACCATCAAATGGGCGTGTGGGCACTTCCACCTCTACCTCTGCAGGAGGCCCTTCAGAGTAGTCATTGATCACCAAATGCTCATCCCACTATTCTGGGGTATGGTGCCCCATTCGCCGCCTCAAATCGAATACTGGGCCAATCTGCAACAATATTATCCAAGTGGTCTATCGGCAGGGGTCCAAAAACCCAGCTGATTTCCTCTCACGCCATATGCCCCAAGTCACAGAAGAAGACGATGGCACAGGGACAACTGAGGAGTGCGTCTGTATGGTGTCCCAAGGAGCCTGCCCAAAAGCACTGAGTTTGTGTGAAATTACAGAGGCCACGAAGAATGACGCAGTGCTGATGAAGGTGAAAGGTGCTCTACAGCAAGGTTCATGGTGGAACTTCCTTTGTGACTCCAAGAGCTGGCGCGGCCTGGATAAGGAGAGACTTACCCAAACGTGGAGGGCGCGGGATGAACTCACCGCCACCAACAACAGCCTCATACTGAGAGGAAGCAAGTTGGTAATCCCTGAGAGCCTGCAACACCAAGTAGCAATGCTGGCCCACAGCAGCCATCAAGGAACTGCAAAAATGAAGTCACACATGCGGAAGAAAGAAGGATTCCCAAACCTTGAGGCGACCGTAGATGGATTGGTGCAGTAATGTCTGGTTTGTCAACTTACCAGCTCCCCGAAGCCCCTACACCTGTCATTACTGAAGAACCCTGCAGCACCCCATGGTCCAAAGTGAGAATGGACTTTGGGAGTTTCCCCAATGGGAGAGTCACTATGGTCTTAGTGGACAGCTATTAAAAATACCCAGTTGTCAATGTGGTTGACTCGACAGCATTCATCAATGTGGCACCAGTGCTGAAAAAGGTCTTCGAACTGTTTGGCCTGCCGGAGGCATAGTACGGGCTGCTCTTCCAAGGGGCCGATTTAAAAAATCTACTAGAACAACTGGAGGTTCGGCATCACCGCATCACACCACAGTGGTTGCAGGACAATGAGAGGCTGAGGGCTTCATGTGTACCCTCAACAAATCTCTCAGAATCGCTACGGTTCAAGGTGTCAACCCCGAACTCAGCCTCAAAAGATTCTTGGGGGAGTACAGAGGTATGCCGCACTGCACCACATAGCGACCCCCTTGGTCTCTGATGCTCAGTGGGCATAGGAGAGATACAATCCCAGGTCACCTGGAGTGGACTCACCCAGCCTCCGACTCGGTGAGTGCTCAGAGCTGGTGCACACAGAACAACGTGCGTGTAAGCTTTAAGAGGCAGACAACAACACAACAAATCACGCAAGGTGACAAAGTGCTCATCAGAGACCGAAGGTCGGGGTGGAAGTTTCAAACCCCTTTTGAGCCGGGGTGTGGACAGTGCTCAGTGTGGAAGGTACCATGATAACAGCCTGCAAGGTTAGTGAAACTGTCACAAGAAACATCCTATGGTTCCGGAAAGTGGACATACTGAGTCAGCAGGACCCTGAAGACGGAGGGGGCGTAACATAACAATAGACACCTCACCCGGGGCTGAAAGATCCTGTAGCCCTTCTCCTTACAACAGAGCTCCCAAATAGCCAGAGGTAGGAGAAAGAAATAGCATGGACACTCGTAATGACCCAAGCACTGAAGAGACATCAGACCACTCAGGTCAGCAGCAATACGACCTGAGGCCGGATTCACAACCAAGCAAGCGGCTCAAAGACTTTGTGAGCCAAGTTCAGAGACAAAGCTTGATACCAAGTTGGGAAGGGATGTAGTGAGCCACCCGGACCATACCTCTGTGTCTGACTGCCCCGGATATACACCATGTAATTCTCTGGTCAGTGACTATATAATAAAGGGACATCGACCGCACTTGGTCTTTCGCCCGCACCGATATGCTGTGTGTGTCCCTTCTTTGTATAGCTGTCCGATAGTGTAGGCCTCACGCATGAGGTTGTCATGGGATGCAGAGGCATCCCGCCACACCTAGTACCTGATGTAGTGCTTGGGTTGGTCATCGTAGGCCTGGCCAGGTCTGGTGTTGTATAATTGCACTGCTGGCAGCTCAGCTGCAACACTGAGGGCGCACCAGACCCAGATTGCACTCATGTCAGCACTTTTTAACATTAAAAGGGCAGATTGATGGATTAGAGCTATGTGTGAGTCTCTGTTGTGTTATTGTACATTTATCTTGTACGGTGTTTGTATTCAGTATAACTTACCTGTGTGGAATGTTTTAGGCCTTCTAGCATCCCTACAGAGTTTGATATTCTGGAACGGTTGAAACGACGGTTGGCGAAGGAGGAGCGGCGATGTTGGGATGCTGGCTGGTGGGCTCAACTGATGTATCTACTATCCAATTAAATCTAGCATCATACCTACTGATGGCCCTTGATATCATTATTGGCAACATGCTACATATATTGGCGATGAGCAGTGTTGATCACAAGTGTGGATGAGTCCACCGGTCGCTGCTGCATTATCCATACTTCTCCATGGTGGTTGCTTCTGAATTTTTGGAACTTCTCCATGCCGCTGTTGGTATCGTGTAGCCCAGGTAGTAACAGACCTAACAAGACGTTCTCTGGGCGGCACACATGGAGTGTTTTCGGCAAAGAAAGTGTGACGTCACCATCACGCAAGTGACCAGGATCGGGCACTGCGACGCCACACGCGATGAGCTTGTAGTTTTTGTACGTGTAGCCATCTTGGAATGGGCGACATTTTGTACGTATTGCATTATCATGTGATGAGCCTCTGCACATTTTTTCGGAGCAAGCCTAACGTATCTCACTGGTCGCCTGAGGATTAAATAGTAAGGTTACCTCAATAAAATTATAATTTTATTGAAAAACCAACCAGTCATAACGAGCACTATTTAGGAATCTGCACAATTTAAGAAAACCTTTTGACCATTGTTTTTCTCTTTTATTTTGTCTTAAATTTGGATTGTTGGAATTTCAAATTTAATTATTCACTATGTATGGGGGTGGCAGTGTTCAACAGCTTCTGCATTTTTTGGCAAACTTGGGAAAGCCCAATTTGAAATGGAATAGCTGGTTGTGTGCCTTTAAAAATTATTTGATAGCCATTGATGCGAGTAATTATTCTCCACAAAGGAAATTGGCAATACTTTTTAATTGTCTGGGGAATAAAGGCCAGAAAATATTTAATCATTTACCCAGTGTGCAACCTCAAAGAGATGACTCTGGTGACAGTAGAACGTGGAATGTGTTTATTGAAGCACAACGGAGATTAACCTTGCATTTTACAGAGGAGCCAAGCGTTGTATTTGAATGTTTCAATTTTTATTCAAGAAAGAAAACATTGATATGTGGCTGCACTCAGCCAGCACGTGCCAATGTAACAATGAGTTGAATGAATATGTAATGTTATGTTACAGAATCTTGTGGAGCGCATAGCTACTCAGAGACAGTCTTTCCAGCGCTAACAGGAATCATGAGGATAAAGTGCATTGCTTAAAAGAAGAGGTGTGTCTTCATTTGCTTCCTGAAATTTAACAAATTGCTGTTGTATCTGGGGTGACTAGACAAGGAGTTCCGAAACTTAGGCATTAGATAACCAAACGATCGGCCTCTGCCTCTCGCTCTTTTGATTCTGGGGATAACCAGGAGAGAGCGATTGTTAGATCTTAGCTCTATTGCACCATTGTATGGTGTGATAAGGTGACTAAGGATGTGTGGGCCATGTGCATATTTTACCCTGTGCGCAGTGCATAAGGCCCTGAATTCAATTCTTTTCCTCACCGGAAACCAGTGAAGGCTTGCGAACGCCGGACGGGCGGACTGTGTTTTTGGTAGGCTCAGCAGTATCCAGGCTGCAGCATTTTGAGTAACTTGCAGCTTCTGAATCACATAGGCCGGGCTACCTAGATAGAGAGAGTTACCATAGTCTAGGTGTGGAAGTACAAGACCTTGTACAACTACTCTCTGAGTATCCATAGGGAGCCACTTAATCATCTTTCTAAGGGCTCTCAGGAGACCAAAACATGTCCCTGCCACTTTCTTTGCCTTGGCGGCCATGGTCAAGTCTTTATCCACTAGTGCCCCCAGACTCTTTACTTCCATTTTGGGGGAAGGGTGGTCACCCAGGCATGAGGGCCAGAGAATGTGGTCCCACAGTGCTGGATTGTTTCCAACAACCATAACCTCAGATTTTTCACCATTCAATTTAAGGGAACTATTTGTCATCCAGTTGTTCACCTTCTCATGGCAGATGGACAAAGTCTTCGGGGTTAGGCTGCTATTGGGTGATAAGGAAACAAAGACCTGGGTGTCGTCAGCTTAAGACACCATGGTAAGGCCTGATGAACAAATAATGTATGCTAAAGGGAGACAGTAGGCATAAAGAAGAGTGGAGCTCAGAGACGAGCCCTGAGGCACTCCACATCTGAGCTGAAGAAATCTCTGACAGACAAGGCTCTTCCCTGACCTGGAAGCTTCTATTGCTCAGAAACGAAGTAAGCCACCATAGTGCTCTTCCAGTAATACCAACCGCCTCTAGTCTATGTCGAAGGATGACTTGGGAGACACTGTCAAAAGCTGCACTCAAATCAAGAAGAATGAGCGCATCTGTCCCTTCCTGGTCTAATGTTTTTTTGAGATCCTCCAAGACTGATAAAAGGGCTGTCTCGTTACTGCACCCGGGACAAAAGCCCTTCTGCATCTGGTGCAGGAGGTTGTGCATCTCCAGGAACTCAGCCAAATAGGCATTTAGCACTTTTTCTATGATCTTTCTAATGCCTAGGAGCAATGATATTGGTTTGTAGTTCTCGGTCTTGTCAGGGTCCAGGGTGGACTTTTTCAGCAACAGGCTGATTACCGCATGTTTCCAAGGGTCAGTGACTATTGTTGCTCGAATATGAATTAGCCTTGAAAAAACAAAGGACAAGAGGCGTTTGGCGAAACAGGAACAGTTGGTTTAATTACACAACAACTTACAGAAATTGGTCTGAGGACTTTCTCAAAGTACAATCAATCAGAGCGATTTTTATACAGTTTTGGGAGCAATAAAAGTACATCCAGTGATCCGTGTTTGGAAAAAGAATGTGGGGCCTGTCTGTGGAGTCAAAAATAAAAGGTCCCTCATAACAAAAGCAGGTGGGCCTCGACCTTGCATGGACACAATGTGGGCCAGTGGGTAGTGTGTCCAGATGTCCGGAATGAGGGGCACGTGATCACTGTGTGTACTGTGTATTGTGTCCTGATTGGCTGCATGTTCCTAAATTTTTGTGGCATCTGACTTTATGGTGTTTTGGGAATGCGTGCACCCCTCCGGCCATGTGTGCTTTATTGGGGCCAATTTCCCTGGACCATTGTGGTGTTGCTGCGCTTATCTGGCGATGGACCTGAGTTTCCTGTTCGCATTTTTGTCTGTTGGCTACATGCCACCACACCTGTGACCTGCCAATCAATTATAGCTGGCCTTGGTTGCAGAGCCTGTCAGATCACGTATTTTCGAGTCAGGGTTGATGGAGGGTTCATGACCGGCAAATTTGACAATAGCGATGCGATTTCGTTCATGTTCATGCGAGCATACCATCATAAGCATTAGCATCGTTTTTATCAATATCAACACTAGTCTAGTTTACAGAGAGATGCTGAAGATAGTCATCAAGGCAGAAATGATAATGTTGCCTCCCTTCAGTAATATATCTGTAGGAGCTGGATCCAAAGGAGAGCCATACTTGACTGTATTCGCTGCTGCTCTGACGATATTATTATTCACTTAAGGGAAGTTTGAAAAATGCACTGAGACCTCTTTAGCTGGGGTGAATATTAAAATATAGATCCAGATCTCCTGCCAGGAAGTCATATATAAGACTGACTTTCCTAAGGAAGAAGTTGCCGAACTGCTCACAGAGTTCCTTAGTGGGGGAGGGACTATCTCCTGCAAATTTAGGTTTTAAAAAGGAATTTACAATTGCATAAATCCCCTTAGAGGGTTGTGGGGACTGATTGATCCTCTCCGCAAAATCCCCAATCCAGCTTTACGAATTGCGTGCTTGTATGTTTTCAAGGCTTTTCTATAAGTGGCCATCCTGTCATCATCATATTGAAGTCTCCATTTCCTTCCCAATTGTTTTCATTCCTGCTTGAGCTCCCTAATTTCTGGGGAAACCCATTTGACACTAATTCTAGTTCTGGAGAACTTCCAAGATTTTTTAGGAATAAGTGCCTCCAGAGTCGACTCAATCCAGTCCTCAAAAGCCAGGTGGGCAGAAACAGCATCCCCGCCCAGGCTCAGGACTGAGTTCTGTAGAGCATCTTTCCAGAGTGGAATGTAAAGTTTAGACCAGTGCTTGGAAGGTTTTGTGAAGGGACCGTGTGCTAAAATCAAAGTCAGGATAGTTTAATTCAAGTTGACAACTTTAATGTTGACAGCACAGCAACAGGATGCAACTGCTCAGCACACAGGGAAAATAACGAAGTCCTGGTGCTTAGCAGCAGCAAAACAATTCCATGTGGAATTGGAATGCACGAGGTGGAATGTAAATTACATCAAGGGGATGGAAGGGATATTTAATAAAACAAGCACAGAAAATGCAAATGTAACATATCTTCCTTTTTTAACAAAACAGAAAGTATTGAAAAACTTATCTAAAGAAATCAGACAACTTCTTGGGAGGTAAACGCAACCTACCTGATATTTTAACTCTAGAAGCTACAGTATTGTCAGATAAATTAGTAAATTCAGAAGGCAATTTATCTGTCACACTAGGTAAAACTGGACATTTAGCAACACGTCTAACATTCCATAATTTACCATCTTGGGTGAGGATACTGTTGTCAAAAACTTTAACAATCTTCATAGGTTTGCCAAATTTATCAGAACACTTAGAAATAAAACCGGGTTTTTTGATTCTGACCAAATCACCTATATTGAAATTGTGAGATTTTACTTTCCACTTGTCATCATACCACTTCTTAACTTTTTCTTGTTTGGATTCTACTCTTTGGGCAACACCACTTACTAAATCATTCGAAAAAGACTTGTTTTTACACTTTTCTTTGAACCACCAGGGACAAATCTTTGATGCTGGATCACGTCCTTTTAAAAGACGAAAAGGACTAACCTCTGTTGTAGAATGAGGTATTATGTGATATAACCAAAGTTTCTCTCTCAAGGAATTTTTCCAATTTCCTCCCATCTTGACATCATCAGAAACGTACCCTTTCAGCACCCTATTAAAGCGTTCAACAAGACCATTCTCATGCGGTTCATAAATAGAGACAGTATAATGCTTGATGTTTTGACCTTTTAAGAAATTTTCCATTTCAGTAGAAGTTAATTGCACCCCGTTGTCAGAAACAAGAATAGAAGGACAACCTTCCCTGGCAAATACTTCCTTGAAAAACTCAATAACCATGTTGGTAGAGGAGTTGGATGCAAATTTCACTTCAGGCCACTTTGAGTGGTAGTCCACCAACACAAAAGCATATTGTGAGTCATGTGGTAGACACTTGAAAGGACCCGAAATATCAAACGCCACTTTTTTCCAAGGCTCCTCAGGCCACTCGGAACATTTTAGAATCAAACGTATTTATTTCGTGGCTCTCAAGCAACACATACACAGCTTCACTGCCTACATCAAAGCGCCGGCAGAGCGAAAACTCCTGAAAGTAACACAGCGTTCAGGTCTACATCCCTGAGGACGACCGCGCGTAGAATTCAGGTCTTGACTGAGCCAGGAAGGCATCTGGCGAGTATACCACTTTTCAGAACATTAACACAAATAAACATCCCCTCCCTCCCCGTCCACCCGCCACCCTCCCTCCGCATCAGTTCTCACTCTCTAAGCTAGGACAATCCTGCTTCCTCAGGCGCCAGCACCTAAGGAATCACGCTTGAGATGCACCAGGTGGTTCTAGGGGTATAAGTCGCAGAATTTGAAGATATTTTGGACACGTTACTTCCCTCATATCTTTAGTTAGAATCTGTAAAAAGGGGGCCCACAGTTTCGGAAAGTCCTTGCCCTTCCCATCTACACTAAGCGACAAACGTTCCATCGCTAAGAGTTGCCAAAGGTTCAGAATCCAATCACGAGGGTCTGGAATCGTCAGGGAGCCCCAGTGCGCCAAAAGTACCAGTCGCGCTGCAAGTAAAGCCATGGCTATCTGCTTACCCTTTAGGGATTTCAGTGGGAAGAACTTAGGATGGGGAAGGCCCAGCAGCGTATACTCGGGCGTACGAGGGAGTGTGATCTGAAAGGCCGCATCTACATCATCAAGGACTGCCTCCCAGTAACGCACCAGTTTTGGGCAGTGCCAAAGCAAATGGACCAACGTGCCTGTAAGACCACACCCCCGCCAGCAGAGGCCTGACTTTGACCTGTCCCAGCTCCTAATGCGCGCCGGCGTATAGTACCAGTGAGTAACTACTTTGTATGCAGACTCCGCCCCCGCCGTATTCGCGGCCGTGTGATGTGCTCTGTAATAAATGTGCTCCCACTCCTTGTGCTTGATGGGCCTCCCTAGTTCCATTTCACATCTGAGTTGTGCTTTCGTACAGTGTTTCTTCGGTGGTGTAGTGATCATGGCATACAGCTCGGAGATGAGTTTGCGGTCATCCTTCTTGTACACCAGCCATTTCTCGAAAGAAGTCAAGGGGCGGGACATGCGTGCGACGTTCTCTGCTCTCGTGACCCAGTGTGCTACCTGCGAGTAGTGGAAGGCATCAGTCAGCGGCAAATCGTAATCCCTACGTAACTGCTGAAAGGGGATCAAGCCCTCGAGGTCAAACAGGAAACCCACTCTCTTACACCCCTCCTCCCTCAAACGCTGGAAGATCGGGGAAGCGCATCCTGGCTGGAAGTCGGGGTTATCCACTATAGGGGACATAGGGGAGGGGAAGGAGGTCCACCCTTTTGGGCCTGCTAACTGGTCCCAAACCTTGAGTGTCGGGGAGGTGATCGGAGAGGAGTAGAGTCCCCACGCTCTATGCCTACGCAGGAGCCACAGTTCCCGCCATATGTTCCGACCCGCGACTGTTTGGTCCATGAAATTCCAGTGTTTGCTGGACAGCGGCCTATTCCATTCCGTGATGTAACGGAGGCATGCAGCTTGGTAGTAGGCACTCACTATCGGAAAACCCAAACCCCCTGGGCCCTCAGGGCGGACACATGCATAAACGCGAGATGCGGTTTCTTGTTATCCCACAAGAATTTATTCAGCAGACCCTGCAATTTCCGCAAGACTCCTGGCGGTGGGCTCAGGGAAAGCATTTGGAAAAGGTATAAAATGCGCGGTAACACCGTCATCTTTACTGCCGCGATCCTGCCATACCACGCCAGCTTAAGCCGCGACCAGGCGGCCAGCGCCTTGGCCGTCTGTTCCAGCACCACCGCATAGTTAAGAGCAGCCATCCTAGCAATAGACGAGGTCAGCCGAATGCCCAAGTACGTGATATCCGTAGACACCCAATGGAATGCAAAGTCCTGTTGTAGATTTTGTACTTCCGTCTCCGGAATAGAGATATTGAGGATTTGTGATTTCGTAAAATTGACTTTAAACCCTGCTACAGTACCGAAAGTGGTAAGTTCCCTAGTCAGATACCGCAATGAAGACTGGGGTTGTGTGAGGGAAAGTATGACATCATCGGCGTACATACTGATTTTATGAGTATCCGCCCCAAGTTTAAGGCCCACAATGCCAGGGTTCGCGCGAATGCGTTGAGCGAATGGCTCCATGTAGAGCGCAAATAAAAGAGGGGACAAGGGACAACCCTGCCGTGTGCCCCTAGCAATGGAGAAGGAGGCCGACTTGCAACCATTGACCCTCACCGCCGCTGCAGGGGAGGCATAGAGACACCGGACCCAGCGAATAAAAGTGTCCCCGAATCCGAAGGCCCGCAACACCGCAAATAAGTACTCCCAATCCACGCGGTCAAAGGCCTTCTCCGCGTCGATCGAGAGTAGGAAGGCCTGAGTGCGCGATCGGTGAATAGAGTCAATAAGGTGCAGAAGTCTCTTAGTATTATCTCCCCCTGCCGTGTCGGTATAAAGCCGGATTGGTCCGGATCTATAATATTGTCCATGAGGGGACTGAGGCGGGAGGCTAAGACACCCGCAAACAATTTCGCATCCACATTGAGGAGCGAAATCGGGCGGTAGGAGCCACACTCTGCCGGGTCTTTTCCCGGTTTAGGGATGACGGTAATTGCTGCCTCAGACATAGTAGGCGTCACTTCCCCAGAGTCTAGGAAGGAGTTAAAGAGCCACGTCAAGAGGGGGCCAGTTCCGCACAGAAGGTCTTATAAAACAGAGCGGGCAATCCGTCCAGGCCCAGTGACTTAGCCACCTTGAGCCGGGCGATCGCCGATATCACTTCTTCCACCCGAATAGGGGAATGCAAGAGATCCGCCGTTGGTTGGAGTAAGGGAATGATATTCGCACGAGGCCAAGTACGCCCCAGGATCTTGCAGGTGAGCAGCCTCCCTTGAATAGAGGCGTCGATAAAACTGGTGAAAAGTATCGGCAATGAGGCCATCTTCCGTATGCTTCAACCGCCTGCTGGTCTTGTACGGAGGAGATCGCGGTTGCCTGCGCCCGTGTCCGCAGCCTATGCGCAAGCATCCTCCCACACTTATTCCCACTGAGATATAATTTGTGCCGGAGTCGCAGAAGCGCATGTTCAGCCCTGTCACGGTCCAGATGCTTCAGCATGCGGCGCCGCGTCTCCAGTTCTCTCCACACTCTCGGTGCCCCCGTGCGCTTATGCACCGCCTCTAATTCTCCTACCTCCTTTTCCAGTTCTGCTCGCTTCTCCTTGCGGAGACGTGAGAAGGTCGCTGCGACCGCTATAAAGTCCCCCCACACCACGAGTTTCAAAGCCTCCCAGACTGACGCGAGAGAGACACCTTCCCGATCATTCTCAGATATATAGTATTTTATAGTGTCCCGGATGCGCTGAGTAACTTCCTCAGATTGAAGAAGGGAATCGCGAAGTCGCCAGCCAGGAGGGTTGGAGCATCCGCATGCCCGCTGGGAGCAGGACTGAGATAAGGGCATGGTCCGAGAGGGAGCGTGGGGTGATATCCGCATCGTGTAGGAGAGGGAGGAGGGGTGAGGAGGCTAAGAAGTGGTCTAGATGCGCATATGTCTTGTGTGCCGCTGAGTAGTATGTATAATCGCGTTCTGTGGGATGCTGTATGCGCCACACATCTCCCAGTCCGCAATCCGCCAGCCACTGTTTCCCTGCCTGTGATAGCGTCCCCGCTTGGGTAGCCCTCTGCCCAGACCTATCCAACTCCGGATCCATCACTACATTCAAGTCCCCCCAATCAGAAGCGCAGAGTCAGGAGAAGCAAGGACCTCCGCCAGCGCAAGGCGTAGAAAGGGCTCCTGTCGCTCATTCAGGGCATATAAGGATCGCAAGTGTTAAGTGCGTATCTCCCCACTGGACCCGTACTGCCAACAATCGGCCCTTCACTTCTGCCACTGTAGAGACCACCCTGCATTGTGAGCGCGCACTAAAGAGGATTGCTACCCCATTTTGTTTAGATAGCCCGAGGACCAGAACTGGTGCGGAAAGCGCCGATCTCTCATTCGCCTGGTATCTTTGGTTAACAGATGGGTTTCTTGGAGCAAACAAACATCCCCCCAAGAATTTTCTAAAAGGGAAAGTATCGCAGAGAGCTTAACCGGATTATTTAACCCACGCACATTCAAGCTAACAATTTTCAAGTCCCTACCCATCCCGGCTACAGAGGAGAGGAGCGCTATGCAACTGCCCATGGCCAATGGGCTGAAAACCAAGAGGGATCACTTCCAAACAACGGGCCAACTGCCTAACTCGCCCGAGAGCTGATGCGGAGCCCCCAAATAACCCCAAAATAATTCCCAAAACAAAAACATAAAAAACCCCAAAGAACAACAAGGCAAAGGAAAAACATGGCACCAGGACAAAAGTTCGTCTCGATGAACTGCGTTTAGGGAGACGCGGCCAAGGCCCACAACACTGCAGGGATAGTGTGGCCACCATCCGGATGCTCAGGGCGTAAAACCAAGTGAAGGGACTTCTCCCTCCGACGCCTGCTGAAGCGCCCCACCAGACGCCATGCTAAGTATCGCCAGATGTCTCGGGGTTGTCAGTGACATGGGAGACCGTTGAGAGGGCTGCCTCCCTCTCCAGCTTGCTAGCAGCTGTGTCTGGCGCGGGGCTAGGCCTTGCACTCCCCACACGCTGCCATTCAGAGGAATGACGCCGCCTGCAGGGAAGGGGTGTAGCGTCCTGTGTCTCGGCAGGCGACCTTTCAATGCCCAACCTGTCATAGGCTTCATCCAGGGACCGGATCTGGTGCAGTTTGCCCTGAAACTTGAAAATAAGGCGGAACGGATGGCCCCATGAATAAGGAATCTTCTGGTCTCGGAGATGATTGGTGATGGGCTTGAAAGACCGACGTTTAGTCAGAGTGGATGCCGCTAAGTCCTGGTAGAGCACGGGCTGATGACCACGGAATTGCACTGGATTGAGATCCCGAGCCCTGCGGAGGATGCGTTCCTTTAGTTGAAAATTGTGCATGCAAACGAGAATGTCAGGAGGGGGGCCTTAGCACCACGCGGAAGGCCCACCCGGTGCACCCGATCCATTTGTATCTCTTGTACTTTGTCGTCCCCCAGGATTTGTAGGAACAGGTCGCCGACGTATGCTCGGAGGTCGTCGCCTTCACCCTACCACGGAACCGCCCGAATCCGGATGTTGTTACGTCGGGAACGGTTCTCCAAATCCTCCTCATGGGCTTGCAGGTCCAGATTTTGATCACGAAGGCGGAGCATCTCCTGCTGTAGCTGGTGCAGATCGTCTTCCCTACTCAGGTCATGCTCCTCCAACGTCGCCTCTAGCTCCCCGATGCCATCAACATCTCGCCGCACCTCCCGCAGGTCTGCGGAAAGCTGCGAGCGTAGATCTTGTATGTCCTCCTTGATGGCGGAAAAGAGCTCAACCATGAAGGCCTTGGTCGCTGGTGCGTCGTCGCCGTCCATCAGTGTCGTGCCAGCTCCAGATTGCGCCGCCGTAGGCCCTGTCGTCTTCTGCAGCAGGTCCTTCAAGGATTTGTCTCGCCTCCCCCTTGCTGACGACATACTGAGGCTAGGCATCCCCCTGCAGGCCTACCACTCTCTCTTCCCCTGCCAGGGTAGCTGTCCAAAGTCCACACTCACCGGGCCTACTCCAGCAGGATTGTCCCCTTGCTTCAAAAGGCCCCTAGCACCTGTTCAGGGGCATCCCCGGCTCGCCTGACCGGGTCGCGTCACCAGAGCACACGCTGGATGTCCTGCCGTACCTCCGACCAGGAGTGTTCCCCGTCCTCCAGGCAAGGGGTGGCACTAGGAAGAAGGAAGCCTTTGGATGATTCGGAGTCTCTAGAGAGGACAGTGACCCAGGGGGAGGGGGCGCCGTGTCTCTCGGTGTTCACCCCACCACCGGCGCGTACCTGCAGTGCACCGCTGCCATGGTCGAAGTCACACTGCCTGCCACAGAGCCCCCACCAGGAAGGAGCGCAGGTATCAATGGAGCTCCGCGGCACCACCACAGCTCACACAGGCCAGGCGCCGATGGGGGAAGGAAGCGCCAGCCTACCCCTCGGGAATTCCAGGACCGCAAGGTATGGAAGACTCCGGGTCCCTCACATGCCCTCAGCTGCAGGACACCCCGGCTCCGCAAGGCCTCTGGGGCACCCCTGGCCCAGCTCCACAACCGGGCAACACTCTATCGCCCCACGTGCAATCCTCGCTCACAGGTCCGGTCAGGCGCCTCACCGTCTGCCGACCTGCAGACCGAGCCCCTCACGCATTAAAGGAAGCACACCTCCCCGGCCTGCTTCTCCTTACCGGTATGTCGCTTGGGCGATCACCGCGATCCCGGCTGCATCATTCACCAGGCCGGCGCTCAGGTCCCGCTCCACCATCCGGGCCCCGGGCCGGGAGCAGGCTGCAGGCCCCCCGGCAGGGGGGGGCGCGAACCGGAGGTCACCGGGCAGGCCCCGGCCGTCGCTCGGGATCACTCGGGCAGGCCGTCCGCCAGGTCGCATGCACCGCTCGCCGGGCCGCGTCAGAGCCCCAAAATGGCGCAGTTAGCCGGCCGTCGGTCCCGTCAAGGCCCCCAGCAGCCAACACAAATCCGTCGGGCCTCCGGTCAGCACGGGCCCAGCGGACAGGGGGCACACCCCACCAGGAACAGGGGCACTCAGGCGAAGCACTTTCCGCCGCAGTCGTCTGGCGCCGTGGGACGGCCTCCCGCTCAGCCGCACAGTTCCCGCCGGGCCGCAGCAAGGCCGGGGCCGGAGGGGATCACTCGGCGGGGTAGGCTGCAGACGCCCCGGGGCTGAGCTCGTTGCTGACTCCCTGGCAGCTCCGCAAGGTAGAGCACCCGTCCGCAGGCTCGGATGGGTGCTAGGAAGGGCGATATTACAATGCTAATAGACGACAGCGCCGGAGGGATAGGAATCCACGTCCTATCTCGCCGCCATCTTGGCCACGCCCCCTCGGAACATTTTAAAGGAGGAACATTAAGAATCATCATTTTTTCACTGCTCATGCACACCTCACATTCCCTAACAGTGCGATCAACCATACGATCCAAACCTGGCCACCAGAAATAATTTCTGACTAAACGTTTCATGGCAGACATTCCAGGATGCGATTTGTGTGCTAACTTAAGAATCACTTCTTGAATACCAACAGGTAGAACACATTTTCCACTTTTATACATTAAATCACCTTCCAATTCTAACACATCAGAGACTTTGAACATGGGCATGAACTCTTCAGGCAGATTCTTCTTATCTGGCCAACCTTTTAAGATGAAGCCTTTGACAGTTTGCCACATGCCATCTTCCTTTTCACTATGTCTCCAAGATTCCTCAGTGATATCTTCAAATGCACCAGCTACTACATCTTGAATAGTGGTAACCACCTCTGAATCATCAAGATTTTCATCAGAAATGACTTGACAGGGAAGACGAGACATAAAATCAGCCAAGACATTTTTTTACCAGGAACAAACTCTGGTTTAAAACAGTATTCCTGCAATCTGGAAGTAAGCCTCGCAATGCGAGCTGTGGAATTCCATCCACCACCTGGAGAAAGGATGTTCACAAGGGGTTTGTGATCTGTCCTTAAAACAAATTTGCTTCCCCAAATATAATTTCGGGAGTGCTCAATAGTCCACACACATGCCAATAGTTCCTTTTCAATTACCGCATACCTGCGTTCTGTCTCATTAAGAGTACGGGAGGCAAAACACACATTCCACTCATCCTTGCCACATCTTTGAGACAAAACACCTCCAATGCCATACAAGCTGGCATCAACAGTGATGACACACTCTTTATTCAAACAAAATGGTTCGAGTGTGGGAGCCTTAACAATGTCAGCTTTGATGGAATCAAAAGCTTGCTGTTGCTCTTCTTTCCACTCAAAAGACGTCTTATGTCTAAGCAACTTCCTAAGAAGTTCCATTTTAGATGCAAAATTGTTTACAAATTTACTATAATATTCGCACATGCCTGCAAATGATAACAATTGTTCCTTGTTCGTGGGGGAAGGTGCATTTACAATACCATCAACATTTGACTTCTTGGGAACTACTCCATCACCAGATAAAGTATGACCCAAATACTCCATATTGCTTCTAAACATCTTGCATTTGTTACTTTTGAGGGTCAAACCACTCTTCCTCAACCTCTCACAAACCTCCCTTGAGTGCTTGAAATGCTCACCCTCATTGTTATAAAAAATAAGGATGTCGTCCTGAAAACATTTTACAAATTTATCAGCGTCTCTAAATATATTAAACATAACTCTTTGAAACACAGACGCCGCAGAGGCCAGGCCAAAAGGCATTCTATTATATTGGTACAGGCCCTGCGGAGTAATAAAAGCTGTAAGACTCTTGGAATTTTCAGTAAGAGAAATCTGATGATAAGCAGACCTGAGGTCTAAAGTGGAGAATACTTTGGCACCCTCCAACATTGAGACAACCTCATTGATATTGGGTAATGGGTGGCAGTCCACAAGGATGCAATCATTTAAAGCTCTAAGATCTACACAGACTCTCAATTGTTTGTCAGGTTTTCTTACTAAAACAATGGGAGAAACCCATTCAGCTGAGTTGATGGGCTCAATGATGTTTTCAGACACCAGTTCGTCAAGCATATTTCTAAGTTCTTCCCTAACATTAATTGGTACACCTCTCAATTTTTGTTTAACTGGGGTTACAACTTTTTAAAGTCTAATCTCATGTGAAAATTCTTTTAGTTTTCCCAAAACATCAGAAAATACATCTTTAAATTCCTGCTTGATAACATTTTCTTTTTCATCATTAGAAATTGCAGCGATATTATCTATTTCAAAGTTTTCATCCAGCATGACTGGTTCTTCAGCACGGGGATTTAGTATAATTCCCAACTTCCATTGGTCTCTCCAACCTAGAACATTTACCCCCTTGACTGCAATGTATAATTTAACAGCAGCACTTCTCGGTTTAAAACGTAACAATACATCAAAATATCCAACTATATCTATTCTGGATCCATCATAACTTTCAGCAATGATATCAGAGGGTAACACTTTTGTGAGATCCAAAACACCACTGAATTTATCTAAAAAATATTCTTTGGAGATGATGGTCCATGGTGAACCTGAATCAGCCATAAGGTCTAATGTAACTCCAGCAATCTCAACAACACACAAAGGAGATTTTTTAACATGTTTGACATCAATATCATTCACATTGGAAATAACCTCAGAAAGAGGAACTACAAAGCCCTTGTTTTCCTCTGTGTTTACGCTACATTCACAATTGTGTGCAATGGAATTACCATCAGATGTGCAGGAAACTTTACCACGTGTGGGGGTACTGTTTCTTCTTAAGTCCCTACAGGCAGACGCTAAGTGCCCCATTCTGCCACACTTCCTACACTCTTTATTGATAGCAGGACACCCTCCATATGAGGCCATATGCATTTTGCTACCACACCTGTAACAACTTCCTGTTCTCTCATTGCGGTCACATTTTTGAAAACTTCCATAGTTATTGTAGTGTGAAGAAGATAAACTTGAAGGATTCTCACTACGTTGTGGTTCTGGGCTTTTGATGGCACATACTTCTTCATGTAGTTCCAATTTGTTGTTGCTAGTGTTCTTTACAGTCAACATCCATTTTTCAGTCTGTTCCAAAGCTTTCGCAATAGAAATAGCTTCTGATAATTTGGGGTCTCCCAATTCCCATAAGCGTTCTTGAGTCTTTTTGTTTTTGGCATGCACTATTATCTGATCCCTGATCATTTCATCAAACATATTTCCGAAATTGCAGTGCAGGCTTAAGGATCTCAAAGAAGTTACAAATTCATCCACTGACTCTTTTTCGTTTTGTACTCTGGTATAAAATTTATATCTATTTAAGGCTATGTTAGTAACCGGTTTGAACCTAAGTTCCATTCTCTGTAAAGCCTCCTTGTAAACATTTGTGCCTTCACCTTCCCCTTCAGTGGGAGCAATTTGAGGTAATGCCCTGAAAACTACTTGACCCTCAGAGCCCAAACAATGTAAAAATATGCTTTTCTTTCTTTCTGCTCCCATGCGCTCCCCATCAATAGCTTTCATGTAGTTTAGAAATTCCTCTTTCCATCGTGTCCAGGGTATTGGTGGATCCCCCTTATTTTGTAGAAACTTATCTGGAGGATCAAACTGCATTGTTCTGGTTGTAGATAAAAAATCACACAGCGTGAAAACACTAAAATGAAATGCATTACGTACCCCAAACCAACAGATAGCTGCAAATAATTTTTTTACATGCAGGCAAACTGATGGTGCTGTGAGAAGAAAAGACAAGCTGAGTTTCCCTTGAATAATGAACAAAGATGGTAACTACTGTAACAGCCAATTGAAAAGACACAAAAAAAAAATTAGTCAATGTTTATGAAAATAAAAGGGCAATGTCACCTTAACCCAAAATGGTTTTATATCATGGTGGTAAACGTTTCTGTAATATTTATTTGCTCTGAGTGCTTTAAAATATCCAAAACGTACTTGACTCGAAACAGCGCAGTACATGGGTGTATTAGCTTGTACGTTGTTATGGAAACCAAGGTTTATAAGATCGCCGCCACGCAGCACGTTGCGTGCTTAATTAACATACGTGACTTGCTTCAATTATGTGAGAGTCTGGAATCCTGCGTCAGACCGTCTCACAGCGTTGGAACGAAAGTCTGGAATCCTGCGTCAGACCACTTCGCTCTATCGGAACGAAAGTCTGGAGTCCTGCGTCAGACTGTCTCGCTCCTGGAAGTAAAGGTAAGTTTAAAAAATAACTTGTACTCGCTGTGCGGTTAACGCTGCTGTTGCCACCACACGCCGTGAATGCCACAAAAATGAAAAACAATGAAGATTCAGAAGTTGACCACCGACGTGAACTCAGGTTCAAAGTTAAACAAACTCGGTATCAATTATTAATTAAAATAAAGTTTCCATCATGCACTCGATGAGTTAATTAACGCTCCTCACTCTGAAAAAAGGATGAAACTCTCAAAAGCAACGCAAATGTGCAACCAATTACGGCACTGAGGGGCTGCTTGTCGAATATTTCACAATTAATCCATACTTAACTGGAGGTTTGGAAGAAAAAAAAAATTCTTCTTTGTCCGATGGGTTCAGGGATGAGCTTCACTCTTGTGCTGTCACGATTTTTGTTGGTAGAAGCACTCCTCTTTACTCCGCTCGTCGCCACTTTGTTAAAATCAAAGTCAGGATAGTTTAATTCAAGTTGACAACTTTAATGTTGACAGCACAGCAACAGGATACAACTGCTCAGCACACAGGGAAAATAACGAAGTCCTGGTGCTTAGCAGCAGCAAAACAATTCCATGTGGAATTGGAATGCACGAGGTGGAATGTAAATTACATCAAGGGGATGGAAGGGATATTTAATAAAACAAGCACAGAAAATGCAAAGAATGAAATATGTCTGGTCTGGTGATTGAAAACTCGATCATTAGATGGTGTGACCATAAAACAGGCTGAGGGGCATTGACCATCATATTGGACAAATTAGTAAAAAGAGAGTCCAATATATGACCCTTCAATGTGTAGGAAACGTGGCCAGCTGGGTAAGTGGAATAACCATTAAGGGGTCGATTCCGATCTCGGCCGGAAGCGCACCTAACACTATTCGTCCGGAAAAAAACCAAGCCGAACGCGTGTTTCCCGACCGATTCGAACATTCATCCGAACGAGCAAGTACGATGCGCATAACTGCTCAGATTCCGACCCAGCCGTACGTACCCATTCCAGCTCCTGTTCCCCGCCCGAACCGGATCCGTAAACGCACGGAAGCAAATATACAGCACCTTCCGGCCTGACTAGTACGATGCGCCTTCCGTATGCGCCGAACCCGTCGCTACGTCCGGCACGTCAGAGCATCCGGGAGAGCTGCACATAAGCTCCGATTCGCGCCACAAGACGATCCACGGCTACGAGACGAACAAGCCAGCCACGAGTACGAGTCGAAGCCACGAGAAACACGAACGAGACGACCCAACCATGAATCCCATTGCGCAGGTCCTACCAATACTCTACATCTATTACCGGAACCGGTACGGACGCTTACGGCGCAGACGGTAAGTCAAACACCCACAACACAAACAAACGACACGTACCCGACATATGTCACACACACATAGGGATGCAGAAATGACGTACACTAGCAACAGCAGAACCATAGGGGCGGGATGGCCATCACCAATGCCATACACACCGATAGGGGCCTGATGCCTACCACTACCACCACCCATACTCATGGGGGCCCGGATGCCTACCACTACCACCACCCCTACTCAGGGGGGCCTGGATGCCTGTCACTACTACCATCCCCACTCATAGGGGGATGGATGCCTACCACTACCACCACCCCTACTCATGTGGGCCTGGATGCCTACCACTACCACCACCCCTACTCATGGGGGCCTGGATGCCTGTCACTTCTACCATCCCCACTCATAGGGGGATGGATGCCTTTCACTACTACCATCCCCACTCATAGGGGGATGGATGCCTACCACTAACACCACCCCTACTCATGTGGGCCTGTATGCCTACCACTACCACCACCCCTACTCATGTGGGCCTGGATGCCTACCACTACCACCACCCCTACTCAGAGGTGCCTGGATGCCTATCACTACTACCATCCCCACTCATAGGGGGATGGATGCCTACCACTACCACCACCCCTACTCATGTGGGCCTGGATGCCTACCACTACCACCACCCCTACTCAGGGGTGCCTGGATGCCTGTCACTACTACCATCCCCACTCATAGGGGGATGGATGCCTACCACTACCACCACCCCTACTCATGTGGGCCTGGATGCCTACCACTACCACCACCCCTACTCATGGGGGCCTGGATGCCTGTCACTACTACCATCCCCACTCATAGTGGGATGGATGCCTACCACTAACACCACCCCTACTCATGGGGGCCTGGATGCCTACCACTACCACCACCCCTACTCAGGGGTGCCTGGATGCCTGTCACTACTACCATCCCCACTCATAGGGGGATGGATGCCCACTACTACCATCCCCACTCATAGGGGGATGGATGCCTACCACTAACACCACCCCTACTCATGTGGGCCTGGATGCCTACCACTACCACCACCCCAACTCATGTGGGCCTGGATGCCTGTCACTACTACCATCCCCACTCATAGGGGGATGGATGCCTACCACTACCACCACCCCTACTCATGTGGGCCTGGATGCCTACCACTACCACCACCCCTACTCATGGGGGCCTGGATGCCTGTCACTACTACCATCCCCACTCATAGGGGGATGGATGCCTACCACTAACACCACCCCTACTCATGTGGGCCTGGATGCCTACCACTACCAACACCCCTACTCATGGGGGCCTGGATGCCTACCACTAACACCACCCCTACTCATGGGGGCCTGGATGCCTGTCACTACTACCATCCCTACTCATAGGGGGATGGATGCCTACCACTAACACCACCCCTACTCATGGGGGCCTGGATGCCTACCACTACCACCACCCCTACTCATGGGGGCCTGGATGCCTGTCACTACTACCATCCCCACTCATAGGGGGATGGATGCCTACCACTAACACCACCCCTACTCATGTGGGCCTGGATTCCTACCACTACCACCACCCCTACTCATGGGGGCCTGGATGCCTACCACTAACACCACCCCTACTCATGGGGGCCTGGATGCCTGTCACTACTACCATCCCCACTCATAGGGGGATGGATGCCTACCACTAACACCACTCCTACTCATGGGGGCCTGGATGCCTACCACTACCACCACCCCTACTCATGTGGGCCTGGATGCCTACCACTACCACCACCCCTACTCATGGGGGCCAGGATGCCTACCACTAACACCACCCCTACTCATGGGGGCCTGGATGCCTACCACTACTACCATCCCCACTCATAGGACGGGTAATGCATGACACAACCACCATACTCCAACATAAGGAATGTCAGAAAAAGACATCCCCCCAACATCATGACAAGCGTGTGTAGTCTGTGTCAAATGCCTACAACACTGAACATTACATTGAACATACAATGTGACCCCCTATCACATGTGTCACACATAAATGTGTGTGGCCTCCACAATGCAAGCAGACCATGACCACTGTGGCAATGGGGTCTAAACCCCCATCATCACAGTGACCAAAATGTAAGTGTGGGGTCCATAGCTGAAGCACAATTGAACATTGTGGCAATGGGGTCTAAACCCCCATCATCACAGTGACCAAAATGTAAGTGTGGGGTCCATAGCTGAAGCACATTTTGAACATTGTGGCAATGGGGTCTAAACCCCCATCATCACAGTGACCAAAAGGTAAGTGTTGTCATGGAAAAAGCTGCAACTGCCAAACAGCATGGATCATCCCTGGTCACACAACAACAAACACATCAGTGGCAAAGTAGTGCTTGTGTCCCATAGCAACATAGATTGGGTGAGGCAAACAGTGCAGTGCAAATAAGACATACCTTTGGCCATGTGCAGACAAACATCACCCATGGGGGCTGACATTGTCAACATTCATCAATTACACAATGACAGAAGTGACCATCATAATGCAGACCCACATATCTGCACCAATGGACACACAAATGTAGATATCCTGTGGAGACTGTAGATGTGAGGTGAACAAATACCATACCATGGCAGCAATGGGACATACAAACCATGATTATTGTGCTGACTGATGACCCAGGAGTCCCAGGGACAGCAGGGGAAATCCACCAAACAACATACAGCCAATGGCACACTAAAGATATGCCAATGCAGTGGTGCAGATGCACAAACACAAACAGGCAGCCTCACACTGCATATCAAACACAACAGGTGATGGGGTGTGTGCCAGTGTCCCCAGGCAACCACACAACACATGAGGAGGCCTGAATCCCAATTACACAGATGTGTATACAGTGCCACACAAAAGTAACTCATGGATCGGATTCCCTATGTGGGCAATCAGGCATTGTTAGATGAGAGGGAGCCCAAATTACACATGTCACACAAGCTTGTAGGAACAGCAACTAACACAGCAAGAGACAGACCCACCACAGCACTACCCCCAGGGACCCCACATTGTGGTGACACTGGGCTGCATGATAATCCCACTGTGATGACAAAGCTAGATGTCGTTCACACTGTGAACCACAGTCATATGTCCTGAGCAACAAACTACCATCACACCTACACAAGCACAAATCAATCAGCACGGCCTGTCAGCCAAGGCCAATATGGAGGTAGGGGTCTAGCCGTGCAACAACTCTCATTTGCACACACTCAACACCACACACCTTGATCTCCACCAATGTGCAGCAGTGAAGCTCACATGGACTGGTGACATTGCACATGCACCCATGACAATCCCAGGGGTGGTGGTGGGAACTAAGGTGCAGAAACCCATCACACATGGCCAGTCAACAAGACTCGTGAATGTCTGACACACTGCACAGTACGCCGTACATGGGCATGACGTGAAATCCACCCCAATCAATGGGATCCCGGCCACAGTCACACACCAATGAAGAAGCCAAGGTCACCCACAAAGAACACACATAGACAACTTCCAACATTGCAGCTCTGACCCTGAGGAGTGGCAGCAGTCACACACACAACATGTCACAATCACTGAAAGCTACCACAAACTGTAAATTACATGACTTGTGTAACCAACAAGTGCCAAGGGGAATCCTGACTGTGTCCCATCTGCGTTTGCCCACATCCCCAGCCCTGACAACAAAGACAACTAGGGATGACAACCTGATGAACATTAGTTTGCCATGCACCCACATCCCGGAGAAACCAGGTCCAAGATGCTGGATGAACACAGGACAACTCAGCAAGCATCACAAACAGGAACATCCCTAGGGACACAGCCTGTGTAGGAAAAGGGAATGGAACACACACAGACATGCTCACACAACACACAACACGGGCCCAGGCAATGTCACGGGATTACACACTGCCATGAGGGCACTCCACTCCTGTGGAAGGTCCGCTGTGCCAAACCTTGTCTGTGCACGACTCAAACATGTCAGCAGAACACTCGGTCAGTGAGTCAACAACTACAACACACTGAAGGCTCTGCTCACATCAGCCTGGGTACGGGAGTGTCACGTCAGTCATCTGCATACACCCAAAACACGTGTCAAGCAAGTTGCACTGTATACACAGATGAGTCCTTCAACATTGATGTGCTAAACTGCATGTCCAGTGGAGATGGGCACACAGTCAGGGAAATAGAAACATTGAACAGTGGTAAGCCCACCAGATGTGCATCAGTGTAAGCCAAAGATGTTAATTTACAAATGCAAAACGTACATCCCTGTGTCAAATGCTGAACATTACACCCTCAGACTGCAGCAAAGGATGCTATAGATCCAGACTACATTAGGACACATATCCCATGGACCACATGGAGTCCATCACAGCAACACTTCATTTTCATGATCTGAACACTATTACAACTGCAAATGCATGATGATACTCATCTACATCATGTACATCCAAAGAAAAACCACAAGTAAACAAAAAGAGGCTTTATTCAGCAAATGTTAAACTAAAAATTTAAGTCCAAAAGAAATTAAGGCCAATGGCCAGTCCAAATACACAGTCCCAACAGGGTGATATGTGACAACTTGTCACCCATTGCTTGCCTGCACTGGTACGGACAGGGGACATCCCCCTCGGAGGGGCATACAAGGGGCAGGCCAGGCACCGCAGGGACAGGATCAGGGGATGCCAGAAGGAGGCAGTGAAGGGGTGGTGGGTGCAGGAGTGTCACCGGCAACTGCAGTGGAGGTGTCTGACTCAGTGGGGGCCGGCACCACTGTAGGGCACAAGTCAGATTGTGTGGGTGCTGCAACCACTGCAGTGGGCCGGTCAGATGGAGTGGACTGGGTCCCCACTGCAGTGCCCGAGTCAGACGGGGTGGTTGTGGACTCCACTGCAGTGCATGACTCCAAGGGAGTGGAAGGGGGACAGATGAGGTGGGCAGGACAGAGGGGGGGGACCCGGTCTCCACACCAGTGGCACAAACAGGCAGAGCATCTGGTTTGGGGGTGGAAGAGCAAGTGGTAGGGGGGGAGGGCCTAAGCAGTTTGGGGATGCGGTATCGGTGTGTGGGGGAACCTGGGGCAGGGTGTGGCGGTGGAACCTGTGGAGTGGTGGCCTGGGGGATGGAGGAGATAGACTGTGTGGTGGAGCTGCGTGGTGGTGGTGGTGGGGTCTTGCCCTTCCTGGTCCGGGGGGACTTTCGAATGGGGTCCTCAGTCTGCCTGTGCCTGGGGGAGGGTGTCCGGGTGTGAGGGGCACTCCCCTCTGTGTGTGGTGGTCGCCTCTTCCGCCTGGACTTTGTGTCAGATGTATCTGTGGGGAAGAGGCCAAGCTCACAGAGGAAGAGCTTCTGGGAGGGCGGGGTTGCAGGTGAGGCAAGGGAAGGGGTTTTGGAGGGAGAGGTATCTGAGGACTGCGGAGTGCTCGTGGATGCGTGTGTGTGTGTCTGGGCCCCATCCCCTGTGAGTGAGATATCAGTCCCCTGACTGTGCGTGCGTGTGCGTCTGGAGTTTGGCTTGTGTGTCTGTGTGCTGCTTGTGTCTGTGCTGGTGCGTGCCGGTGCCGGTGTGTGTGTGCTTGGGACAGGTAGGGTGCTGGGGATTGTGGATGGGGCAGAGGTAGGAGGGGTGAGGGACTGTTGCAGGAGGGACACTGCTGCCGTCAGTGAGGAGGCCATGGACTGATTGGTCCGATGTAGGGCAGACATGCCAGATGACATGCCCTCCATGAATGACACCAGTTGTGTCAAAAGACCCGTGTGTGCATGGAGGACACTCAGCATTGATGTCTGCCCTACATGGATCTGTTTCAGCAAGTCCACAGACTCCACACTCAGGGCAGCAGGGGGGACAGACGCAGGGGGTGCGGTGCCTGGCATGAAGGAGACACGCTCCCCTACACGGGAGCCTCCACGGACATGTGGGATGGGAGCAGATGGGAGGGTGGAGATGGTGGTGGTGGCGGGGACAGACTTGCTTGACGTTTTCTCTGGCCTGCTGACACCCGCCTCCACAAGGGAGTCCTCACTGGAAGTGCTGTTTACCCCAGCCGAGGTGGTCGTAGCTGAGGTCTCCTCAGTGTGGCTCCCCTCACCCTCCGTGCCACTGGGTCCCTCGGTCTCCCCTGCAGTGGACCCAGTCTGGCTCTGCCGCTCCTCTTGGTCCGTGGAGCTGTCTCCTCCTGTGGCCGTGGATGTATCTGCAAACAATCAGGATAAACAGAGCAACATTAGTCACCTGTACTGACCACACACACCACAGTAAGTACAGCACATCACAGAGCAAGCCCTGCCATCATTTGCTAGACATTGCAATAAGTGCTGACACTGATTTGAAGAAGCCCATTGTCTGCCTGACAGTCAGTCATGCCACACATATCCTACCTGTCCATGCACCCATCTGTCTGCTGCCTGTTGTATGCGACTAATCATATGTGCACACATGCACCACATACACAGTTGTTGGACATCCAAGAGAACATATGGAAATGTGTCACTCCAAACACATGCCATCTCCTGCCACTGACTCAGTACATGTGTCAGGAAAAGTGATGGGCAAAGTCTCTGTTGATATGCGGGTATTGGTTCCATCACCAGACACAATGATGTCCTCATGTCCTGATAGACAATGCAACAATGGTGTGCATGCAGGACTTGTCACACCACTGCTGGATCACCCTTTGCGATTGGAATGTCATGGCACAGGCCTGTCTGGCAAGTCAGTCATAACTGTCTCCTGTCACAGGGGCAGTGCATACACACAACACCAGTCTGCACTGTGTCACAATCATGGAAGTTTTTGAAATGTAAGCCCTGTAGCTGACAGGTGCACATGTGCACCCCTGGCCACCCACATCATGAGGACTGAGATGATCCCACGTCAATGAAATGAGACATTTGAGTGACTGCAAACACAAATCCATACACATGAGCACTTCAACGTTTGATGAGAATGAACCAAAGCTGCCTGCACCCCAATGTTTCATACAACATTGTGCACAGTCAAGGGATCAGAGACCTATGCATTGACCTATGTGCAGATCCCATAGTCACAACTCAGATGGCTGGCCACCCCAAATTGTTAAACACTCCAGGAGTCCAAATAGCAAGGCCACACCACGGTGACACAGAGGCATACACCTGAGTGCCCTCTTCACAATGCCCAATATGTATGCTGACACACGGGAGTGGGAGAACAGAGTGCCTTCGATGTCTGGAGTAGGCATTACAGTCCTGGTCCATGTGCAACATGGTATTACCCTGAACACTAGGCAGGTGGCTATGCATGTGTCACACACATGATGTACATACTACTGAGGCTCCTACCTTGGTCTCTGCAGCAGCATGGGTGTGTGGCACATACCCCAGACATGTGGTGAGTCAGAGCAGCAATTGGAACACATGTTAAAGCCATACCCCCATACCCAGAGTACATGTCAGATTACATGCATTGTGAGCAATTGTACCACCCATGCAGCCCACCACAAAGTTCCTGTAACTGATGCTGTCTTCAACTTGAACCACAGGTAACTGCAAGTACACAGTACCCAAGTGACCTAAGTCACAGACTGTAAGGGCCACACCTGTGTATCAGATGAGGAGGGGGCATGACACAAGTGAGGGACATGAGTCCAGGACGACATGACAGTTGTACTGTGGAAGTGGAACCAGGCTAAAGGAGTGCATAGAGCATGTCAGTCATAGTACACAGTTGAGGCTAGCACTTACCCCTCCTTGCTGCTGTCTGGCCTTCAGCTGCCCATCCAGGTCAGGGAAGACCACCGCCAGGATCCGGAGCATGTGGGGGGTCAGGGTCCGGTGTCCATCCCTCCTGCGAGGAGGCGACAGCTTCAGCTGGACCCTTGCGATCCTCCGGGTCCAGCCCCGAAGGTCCTGCCACCTCTTCTGGCAGTTGCGGATCCTGCGCCTGTAGACCCCCACCGATCGTACTGCCCGGACGATGGTCAGCCAGATCTCCTGCTTCTGGTGGGCATCAACCTGTGAGGATGACAAAGTGAAAAGGCCATTACTACACATGCAACATTTCCGTGCATCACACAGTTGGATATACATGTCTCAATCACAGGGGCATATGATGTACACAGGCAGTGCAACTATGGCTATGAACAGTTTGCCAGCAGTTACCAAATGGTATCATTGCCTGGGAAGTCAAACCTTGTTGGAATGCACTGTTACTGCACTATACCTGTTCAGTGCATGTAACTACACACTTTGGGGGGTGCCAAGTACTCAGTGAGCATGCTAGCCAGTGGTGTGCACACTGTAAGTCTTGCTAGTCAGACAACATGCACAATTAGTAAGGCAGTGGACAGCACACTCACCTGCTCCCCTGGTTTCCCATACAGCTTGCTGTACTGTGGAAGGAGGCTGTCCAGCAGGGCCTGGTTCTCCTCAGTGCTGAAGGCTGGGGCTCTCTCCACAGTACGTGCCATTGCAGTAGCCAGAGGATGCAGAGACAGCAGCAGTGGTGGTGGCAGATGTCGTCCTGGAGCATGTAGTGCAGGCAAGTGAGCTCTCAGGGGAACAGCCAGCATTATATGTGTGCTGCAGAGGCAGATACTGTCCCATGTGTCCAAAGTGATAGGTCCAAGTCGTTTGCATCTTCTGAATCTGGCCAATCCATGGAATTGCACCACTTATACACGCCCACAGCATCCTTCAAAAGTTCAACTTCATGACACCCATGAATTTGCAACATTGTTGTGGGTGGCCAACTGAATTCACTGCATCCGACTCGTAAAAGCTTCGAAAACGCGTCCGTTACCATGTCAGTCCATAGCCAATGCGTGCGCACCGATCGTTCCTTTTCTGTACAACGCGTATTTCGGAAAACGACACGCATCCGTCCACATCATATGCAATGGCCAATGCGTGCACACCGATCGGTCCATTGCTGTACAACGCGTATTTCGGAAAACGACACGCATCCGTCCACTTCATATGCAATGGCCAATGCGTGCACACCGATCGGTCCATTGCTGTACAATGCGTATTTCGGAAAACGACACGCATCCGTCCACATCATATGCAATGGCCAATGCGTGCGCACCGATCGGTCCATTGCTGTACAACGCGTATTTCGGAAAACGACACGCATCCGTCCACATCATATGCAATGGCCAATGCGTGCGCACGGATCGGTCCATTGCTGTACGACGCGTCCCTGTACAAGTCACTCGCATATGTCACCATGGTTGTCACTGGTGAACGTATGCCAGCCACAATTACTTGCCAGGGACTCAGGGGCACACCTACAACACCACAGCCTGTCCACACTGTATCCTAAGGCATGTAAGGCTGCATTACCTGTGTGTGTATGGGGGTCAACATGTGGTTTGTTGGGTGGCACTTGGGGGCAGCCACTCCCAGGCTGTGCACGTGTTCATGGGGACAGAATCCTTTGTGTGTTGTGCACATGACCACTGTGATGTGCAACTATTCAGTTCAGAGCATGTGGCATGGTCACATCTCCAGGTTGTGTATGTGTATGTTATGTCACATACACCCTGAGTCCCATGTGGGATGGTATGTACGTCACAGGGTGACCCATTGCCACAATTGTGATGGCCCTCCACAGTCTGTGTGCATGTTGTGTTTCAGATGTCTCTGATTCCATGTGCACAATGGGAGACAGTCTCCACATCCACGTTGTTTGTGCATCGACTTTGATGTTGTGCGTGTGTGTGTCACAGACGTCCATGTCTGTCCTGCAGAGGCAACAGGGGCCACTACCTGTGGGAGTCATGGTTGTTTTGCTGGCGTGTACATGATACGCCATGTCATGCCAGTGTCCATGTGGCAATACAGGGTCCCTGGGAATCTACCTGTCAAAGAGCTGTGATGCCTGGGGCACATCTGTCCTCACTTGTCACTGTGGTGTGTGTTTGGAACGTGACAGCAGTACATGGGTACTGTGACACAGCCGAATGAATTCCCATAGCACAACCTGGAACTTGTTGTCAACACATGTTGAACTGAGATGTTAGATGTTGGCCATGTAGGTGCCATATATGTCCATACAGAACGGCACACACATCAAGTACTTGTGTCTCGTAATGATGTATCATGTGATATTAAGTATGGTCAATGCCACATATGTGGGGTGACTGACAATCTTTCTTTGTTCACCTATGCACTGCAGGGCACCAGCTGTCCATAGACCATTCCCTGACCTTGCAACCATGGTTGAACGTGACTGCATCCGACGGTACCGCTTCAACAGGCCGCTTATTGAGGAATTGGCGGTGCAGTTGGCCCCACATTTGCAACCTGGCCGGCCATACCCTGCAGCGCTGACCCCCAAGGTGAAGGTGATGGCAGCCCTACACTTCTTTGCCACCGGTACCTTTCAACACACTGTGGCGTCTGCTGGTGGGATGTCACAGACCATGTTCAGCCGTGTGCTACGCGATGTTTTGGAGGCGATGTTGAGATACTTGAACCAGTACATCTATTTCCCTAAACGTCAACAACTCACTGACGTCAAGAGTGACTTCTATGCCCTGGGGAGGATGCCACATGTCATTGGCTCCATTGATGGGACACATGTGGCTTTGGTACCACCACAGGCACATGAGCAGGCATACAGGAACAGGAAACATTACCATTCTATCAATGCCCTGGTGGTATGTCTTGCAGATATGAGCATCTCACATGTGTGTGCACGTTTCCCCGGTTCTGCACACGATGCCTACGTAATGAGGAGTAGTCGCATCCCGAGGATGATGTCACAGATGCAGAACCAGCGTGCCTGGCTTGTCGGTGTGTGCTGACTTTGTACCATTGTGTGTGTTCTGCAATGTAGTATTCCACCCTCTTTTCCAAGTCAGCTAATGTGCAATTGTCTGTATGTAGGTGACTCCGGATACCCCAACATGCCGTGGTTGCTGACACCACTCAGGAACCCTGTGACACCAGCCCAGATGCGCTACAATGAGGCACATGGTCGGACCAGGAGAGTGATTGAGCGGACATTTGGTCTCCTGAATAGCCGCTTTCGCTGCCTGGACAAGACAGGAGGGGCCCTCCCATATGCCCCTGCAAAGGTGTGCAAGATTGTCATCGTCTGCTGCATGCTACACAACCTGGCAGTGCGGAAGGAGTTGCCTCTCATCCTGGATGACGATGACCAACATCCGCCACCTGTGGAGGATCCTGGCCTGGGCCACGATGCCAGTGATGATGATGATGATGAGGGGGATGTCCGCACACAGCTCATCACCAACTTCTTCAGCTGAATGTGAGTATACAGAGTTGGTATGTCAATGATTTGAGTTTGCATGATATGTGTTGGTGGTGCTCTGTTGCTGTTTGAGTGTGGCCAGGTGCTACTTGACTGTATGCGTGCAGCGATGTGTCCTTACAGGTAGTCTGTACTCCCCAACAGTGTTGACATGCTAACTTGGTTTTGTGTAGGTATCTTGTGACATGTATTGGGCATGAGTATTGCAGTTCTGTCCTGTTCTTCAGTGCTTTTGACTGTGTGTCATGTCTGTCCTGCACAGGGTACTTTCAGAGTTGTTTGGTCCACTCGGATCCCCCGACACCATGATTCAACTTCCAGGGTGGAAGCTGTCGTTTCCCTGCAGGTGATGTGCCACACACCCCTGGACTTTATTTCCTCTACACTTGGTGACTGTGTGGCCACTGCCACGTGGGATTACCTTGCATCTGTAGTGGAAACAACATGTTGCAAATGTGTAATAAACCTGTGCTTCACTTTGGGATGTGCGTTGTCCGTGGTCACACATCTGACTGACATTTGCTTACTTCACCTGTGGGCTAGTTAACACAGACTCTGAATAGGTGTGGTGTCTGTGCATTCCACTGTATTTCCTGGCAACATCAGTGTAGGCGATGAGTCAGATGGCCCTGGTGTGTATGTGTTGTGTAGCCCTAGTGGTGTGTCTCCCTCATATGTGTCACGTCACCATGACTCACATGACGGTGTTGAACTTGCTGTAGCAGTTAGCATGCACAGTGTCATTTAGCAGATCATCATCTCCATGACAAAAACAATGTTGGAATCACAACAGAGGCAAGTATGGTGTATTAGTGAGTTTATTTACATACATGTGTGAGGATAGTGCACAGGATGGTGGGTGCTGTACATTGGGATTGGAATCCAAGGTTCCCAGATGAGTTGCAAGTGTTGGTAGCAGAAATGTCCTGAGTAAAGTCCACAGTCATCTGATACATTGGTCCAACTTAAACTCCCCATGTCATGTGGGAGAGTTGGGTTGCATTCGACAGGGTGAACAGTTTGCACACAAAGGAGAATTTCCAGAACAGGTGTTGGGTTCCTGGGGGATGTACATGGCCATCGGCCTCTCAGTTTTCCTTCCTCGGACGACCCCTCTTCTTTCGGGGGGACCCTCACGTGCAGGCCGCTGTGGTGCAGAGGACTCTCCGCCAGAGTCATCCTCCCTCCCTGTGGCAGTTGCAGTTGTTGCGGCACCAGATGTTGTGGGCACACAGGGAGGTGTGGCCATGTTGGTGCTAATCTGGCGGAGGCATGTCAATATGTCCCTATGCACCGCTGTCAGTTCTTGCAATGTGTCCCACTTGGACTCCATGCGAGACATGTGTGTCTCCACACGGGACATGTGGGAGTCCAAGTGGGCATGATGGGCAGCCTGCTGCTGTTGAATGTCCTTGAGGATCCCCACTACCTGGCTGACCTCTCCGGTGCTATTCTGGTACGCATCAGCAATGCGTACCAGTTGTGGGTCATCATGCAGTCCAGACCCCTCTGCAAACAGCGACCTCTGCCTACCACCCCTCCCACCACCCCTGGCCACACGTGCGGGACCTGCGGTGGCATGCACAGGGGACCCTAGGCCCCCTTGGGGGTTGGTACTGGGGTTATTGTCCATTGCTTCACGGTGGGCCGGGGTCCCTGTGCTGTTGTCATTGGTGGTCCTTGGTCTGTCCGTGTCGGCGGGGGTGGTCTGTGTGTTGGCAGATGTTGGAGGAGTGGGTGCAGGGGGTGCAGATGGTGGTCCTGCTGGTGCTGCATGATGACTCACACCGGAGGGGCCAGGTAGGTCTTCGCCATCCGAGGAGGGCAGAGGCTGTTCCACACCAGAGAGCTCAGGGTCCCCCGGAGCCTGGGACTGGGACTCCTCATCATCTGCTGCTGTGTCCCCATCATCACCTGTTTTTGGAAGAGACACACAATGTATGTTATGTTTCCAGAGGCATCAATGGTTCAAACACCTGACAGTTGTGACTGTACCTCTGGATGCGGGCCTGTACATTGCATTGTCCTAAGTTGTCACAGTCAGAGGTTGATATTGGTGTAGCACATTGTCCTGCCAACCTGAAGCATTTCAATGTGAATGTTGAGGTGTGTGCATGACCAGCATTGGTGGTATTTGGTTGACATCCGGCCCTCCTTCTCCCCCCAGCCCAGTTACCCCACCATGAAGCATGCCACCCTTGCAGTGGGTGCAGGTTAACTCCCAGGATGTCAGTCAGTGGTGTCCTGCTGTTGGTTGGTGCCCAGTTCCCAGCAGGGCCTGGTACTCCCCACAACAGAGCACCATTGTCAGACATCTTAGAAGTGGCTTTTCACTCCCTGTGAGGTGTGCATGCTTCAGTGTGAGCTTGCTGGGCCATGCGGGTGGGGGATGTTGAGCTGTGACTACCACTCCCATCATGCTATTGCCTACACCCCCCTTCCTTCATGCCCATACTTCCTTCCTTTTGAGTGGACTTCACTGTGTGTGAGTGTGACAGCAATGGCAAGATGGCTGACAGTGTGGTCCTGTTGTTTGTTGGTGCCCAGTTCCCAGCAGGGCCTTGTGCTCCCCACAGCTGAGGCCAGTGTCAGACATCTTTGAGGTGGCTTTTCACTCCCTGTGAGGTGTGCATGCTTCAGTGTGAGCTTGCTGGGCCATGTGGGTGGGGGATGTTGAGCTGTGACTACCACTCCCATCATGCTATTGCCTACAACCCCCTTCCCAGCATGCCCATACTTCCTTCCTTTTGAGTGGACTTCACTGTGTGTGAGTGTGACAGCAATGGCAAGATGGCTGACAGTGTGGTCCTGTTGTTTGTTGGTGCCCAGTTCCCAGCAGGGCCTTGTGCTCCCCACAGCTGAGGCCAGTGTCAGACATCTTTGAGGTGGCTTTTCACTCCCTGTGAGGTGTGCATGCTTCAGTGTGAGCTTGCTGGGCCATGTGGGTGGGGGATGTTGAGCTGTGACTACCACTCCCATCATGCTATTGCCTACACCCCCCTTCCCAGCATGCCCATACTTCCTTCCTTTTGAGTGGACTTCACTGTGTGTGAGTGTGACAGCAATGGCAAGATGGCTGACAGTGGTGTCCTGTTGTTTGTTGGTTCCCAGTTCCCAGCAGGGCCTTGTGCTCCCCACAGCTGAGGCCAGTGTCAGACATCTTTGAAGTGGCTTTTCACTCCCTGTGAGGTGTGCATGCTTCAGTGTGAGCTTGCTGGGCCATGTGGGTGGGGGATGTTGAGCTGTGACTACCACTCCCATCATGCTTTTGACTACACCCCCCTTCCCAGCTTGCCCATACTTCCTTCCTTTTGACTCTGCTTCCCTGTGGGGTAGTGTGCCTGTGCTGACAAGATGGCTGACAGTGTTGTCCTGGCGTTAGTTTGGCTACCAGTCCCAAAAGTGTCCCTGTGCTTCACACAGCATAACCCAGGGTGGTGGTTCTTTGTGGGATATTTAATTCGAGTGTGAGGCAATGCATTCTCCCAGGTGAGTTGTGTGGAGTTTGTGTTAAGGGTGTGTGTGTGAAATGCTGCTGGTAACTATGGTCAGTGCTGTCAGTCCTGCTTCCCACCCAGCCAGATATCCCACCATGGAACATGCTTCCATTGCAGGGAGTGCAAGTTTGCTTTCAGGATGTCAGTCAGTGGTGTCCTGCTGTTGGTTGGTGCACAATTCCCAGAAGGGGCTTGTGCTCCCCACAGCAGTACCCAGTGTCAGCCATCTTGTCAGTTCTTTTCCACTCCCTGTGATGTGAGCATGGTTCAGAGTGGTGTTGATGGGCCAATTGTGAGGGTGACCAATATCTGTGACTACAACTCCCATCATGCTATTGGCTACACTGACTTCACCAGCATACACAGAATTCCTTCCTTTCAGTGAGCTTCCCTGTGAGGTGGTGTTCTAGTGGTGGCAAAATGTCTGACAGTGTTTGTTGGTTAGATTTGTGCCACTGCCTTGCTCTATTTGTTGTTGGGTTTGTACATGTCATGACACAGTTACATATCACTATGGGATGGCAGGTATTGTGTTTGTCTAACTAACATACACATCTTGGGATGATTAGGTTTTGGTTACTGTGGCTTTGCTAACGGTGCATGGTTTCACTATCCCCTTGACAGTGATGTGTGTGTATTGTCACACGATATTGGGTATATTGGTTGTGTACTCACCAGGCTCTGGGATGTTTGATAGTCCATGTACGCTCTCTGGTGGTAGGATGGCCCGCACCTTCTCCTCCCAGGGCCTGAGGTATACTGGTTTGGCAGGAGGGCCACTGCCGGTGCGATGGCTCAAGGTGTAATCCTTCTTGAGTAGGGCCTTGACCCTCCTGCGCACATCATACCACCTGTTCTGGATGTCTTCCTTGTGCGCAAACATGGTGATTGTGCGTTCACCCTGTCGACGATCCTCTCCCACATCTTGGTTTTCTGCGACATGGGGGTCTGTTGGACCAATGTACCAAACAAGTGTGGCTCTACCCTGAGGATTTCATCTACCAGCACTTCCAATTCACTGTCTAGGAACTTTGGATTCTTCTTTGGGGGCATGGTGATGGGTGGTGGTGGGGATTAATGTGTGTGTGGGTGTGCAGGTGAGGGTGTGTGTGTGTAGGTTTTGCTGGGTGTATGTGAGGGTGCTATTTGGGAGGTGCTGATGGTGTGTGGCTTGTGTGATGGATGAGTTGTGGGTGTGTCTGTGGTTGCTGTCTGATGGTGTTCTGTGCTGGCAGGTCATTTGAATTTGCAAAGGATCATGGTATGGATTTGTGGCCTTTATATGGGTGGAGTTGTGGGTGTGTCTTTGTTCCATTTTTTTCCCCCCCAGTATTTATTGTCTTTGTCATTGCTTGTTTGGCCCTTTTTTTTGTATTTTTTCCTTTGTAGTTTGTGGGCATGTAGGAGACGTTCTTCTGACCGAGTAGGACGCTGCAGTTGTCTCGTGCGAGCTTCTCTGAGTCTTTCAAGCTGTGTTTCTGCTGTGTTTCATGTGCGGCGTACGCGTCGGTCGCGGAGTATTGGGTTGCTTCGGCTCCGTTTTGTATGCGTGTCGGTCGTACGGCTTGGGCTCCGTGCGACTCGGTCTGGTTTTACATGCATTGCATCGTACTGCGCGGGTCGGAGTTCGCGGGTACGTTTCTGTCGGGTTCATTCCTGGTGCGTGTCGGTCGGTTCGATTCACGTGGTTTTCCAGCCGGATAGCTGGTTTCCGTGCGGTTCGGTCGTTCGGCTTGTGTTCCGTACGAGTGGGTCGTAATTCACATGCATTGCATCGTACTACGCGGATCGGGCAGCACCGGTACGTGTCGGTCGGACTAAATTCCCGTACCGAGTCGGTCGGTACGTTTTCCGGCCTGAATCGGAATCGGCCCCTAAGTCTTGCATGAGATTTAGAGCCTATGTATAGGAGTTATCATCCAAGTGTATATTTAAGTCCCCCAGCAGCGTGAAATTGGCTGACTAGAGGCTGTGGAGAGTGATAATCTCCGGAATAATCTGCACAAATTCTTTAGCAGGCCCTGGTGGACGGTATAAAAGCAGGCCTGTGAAAGTTTTAATGAGAACAGCAGGTTTTCACAGCCTTCTATATTCACTGCGGAGGATCTACATTCGAGATTATCTTTAAAGATAGTTGCTACCCCTCCTCCTTTCTTTCTGACCTGATCATTTCTAGCATTCACTTAACCTGGTGGAAGGGCTGTCGTAACATCTGGCCAACTATCTTCATTCAGCCACGTTTGGTAAGAAAGAAAGCTGTAGGTCGCTGGTCTTTCTGCAAAGTAAACAGATCAATGCTATGCTTAGGGTGGGTATTCAGTCAAAATATCGAGTTTGAAATGTCGACTTACACTAATATCGAGTTTTAAATATCGTGACACAGAAATATCGACAGCAAGAATATCGTGGTCAAGAATATCGACTTTAAGGTAAGAAATTTCGATTTTAAAAATGTAGAAGTCATTAATATCGTATGCAAAAATATAGTTGTTTAAAATATAGATTTTTTTATTTGTGTTATGCAATTTAGTATATACTTTAAATACATGTGATGTATCTTTTTGTATAAGTATGTTTTATGTTTTTTAATATATGTGTTACATTTTTAGTAGTTATTAATTTTATTTTAATTACATTTTGAGTTTTTTAGTTCTGTAGTTGGTTGTGGGTTTATAGGGGAATAGGGTGGGAAGTAATTTAATTATAATAAATTAATGAATATATTTATTTATTAATATTTTTTTAATTGAGATTTTATAATGTTAATTGTGTTTTTAATTGCGGTTGTGGGGTTTAAAGGGGTAAAGGGTGGAAGTAATTTATTTTTAATTAATTAATAATTAGTTGTTAATTATTATTAATTAATTAATTGACGATTAATTATAGCAATTGTGTAATTCATTTTAGGTGCGGGTTGTGGGATTTTTAGGGGTAAAGGGTGGGAAGTAATTTATTTTTAATTAATTAATGATTAGTTGATAATTAATATTAATTAATTAATTGATAATTAATTAGTGTAGTTGTTTGTTTATTTTTTTTGTGCGTGGGTTTTGGGTTTATAGGGGTGAAGGGTGGGGAGTAAATTAATTTTACTTACTTTATAATCAGTTGATAAATACTATTAGTTATTTAATTGAACAAGTTTTTTAATTGTGTAATTCATTTTTTTACAGTTTAATTTTAGGTGTGGGTTGTGGGGATTATAGGTGTAAAGGGTGGGAAGTTAATTAAATTTTATGTGTTTTAATTTGTTTTTTAATTAATAATATTTGTTTAATTGATAATTAATTATGCTAATTATGCAAATACTTTTTTTATTTTCAATGTGGTTTGTGAGTTGTGTGGTGTTATAGGGTAGGAAATAAATAGACTAAATGTATATAATAATTAATGTTTTTGCTAATAAATAATTTCTAAATAAAAATATTTATTTGTTTGAAAATATTTATTTTATTTTATTTAATATAATATTTGTAGGTCTTTGTGATATGTATTTAACATTATAATATGTTTTTATTTTTTTATTTTTAATATTAAATATATTTTTATTTTTAACATATGTATATGTTTTATTTACTTTAAAAAAAAAATCTTTTGTTGATGATATTTTGTTTGTTTTTAATTTTGAACTGACTGGAGTGATTATAGTACATTTTAACTCTCCACAATCGAACACTTTCCCTATTGATGCAGAGACTGGGGTGGGAATAGTAGATTTTGTCCCTCCGCTATCCAACACTTTCCCTATGGATGCACTGACTGGAGTGGGAAAAGTAAATTTTATCCCTCCGCTATCCAAAACTTTCACTACTGTTGCATTCACTGGAGTGGGAATAGTACATTTTATCCCTCTGCTATCCAACACTTTCCTTACTCCTGCACTCACTGGAGTGGGAATAGTAATTTTTACCCCTTCCGCTATCCAACACTTTCCCTATTGATGTACTGACTGGAGTGGGAATAGTAAATTTTATCCCTCCGCTATCCAACACTTTCCCTACTGTTGCACTCACTGGAGTGGGAATAGTACATTTTATCCCTCCGCTATCTAACACTTTCCCTACTGTTGCACTCATTGGAGTGGGAATAGTAATTTTTACCCCTCCGCTATCCAACACTTTCCCTACTGTTGCACTCACTGGAGTGGGAATAGTAATTGTTACCCCTCCCCTATCCAACACTTTCCCTACTGTTGCACTCACTGGAGTGGGAATAGTAATTTTATCCCTCCGCTATTCAACACTTTCCCTATTGTTGCACTCATTGGAGTGGAAATAGTAATTTTTACCTCTCCGCTATCCAACACTTTCCCTACTGTTGCCCTCACTGCAGTGGGAATAGTTATTTTTACCCCTCCGCTATTCAACACTTTCCCTACTGTTGCACTCACTGGAGTGGGAATAGTAATTTTTACCCCTCCGCTATCCAACACTTTCCCTACTGTTGCACTCACTGGAGTGGGAATAGTAAATTTTATCCCTCCGCTATCCAACACTTTCCCTACTGTTGCACTCACTAGAGTGGGAATAGTAATTTTTACCCCTCCGCTATCCAACACTTTGCCTACTGTTGCACTCACTGAAGTGGGAATAGTAATTTTTACCCCTCCGCTATCTAACACGTTCACTACTGTTGCACTCACTGGAGTGGGAATAGTAATTTTTACCCTTCCGCTATCCAACACTTTCCCTTCTGTTGCACTCATTGGAGTGGGAATAGTAATTTTTACTCCTCCACTATTCAACACTTTCCCTACTGCTGCACTCACTGGAGTGGGAAATTTAAGTTTAAACATTTTTTAAATAGTTTAGGGGCCCATTACGATAATTGGCGGTAAAAAAACTGCCAACCGCCATAGCCTGAAAAGACCGCCCGCCTGCAACATGGGAATACCGACCGAGCAATTATGATGACGCGAAGCAACCACCGCCTGCAGCCGAAAAAAACCACAGAATACCGCCCGTCCATGTCAGAGTCCAAGACAATACGGACGCAATACCGCCCGAAAAATCCAAATACGACCGCGCGGACGGACTACACACCGGCTGTCAAATTATGATCCCCCCGACATGAGGGCGGGAAACCAACACATTTCCCGCCCGCAACGGTGAACAACAGAAATGAATAACTGACAAGGCGGAAGGCCTGGCGGCCACGTCCATGCACGGAAATCAGTGGCGGCACAAACAAATACACACAACACGGCCAACAAGTCCACACAGTAAACGACGCCAAATTACCCAGACACAGAACCCATCCCAAAGACACATCCCCCTGCCAAAAAATATAATTAGAATAAATCCCAGGATACCACGCCCAACACACCTGAAAACGACAGACCATCATGACACACCCACATAGGTGAGTACAAAAGCAGCCCCCTCACAGACCACAAACCCTTGCACCACGACAAAGCCAACACCACAGCAGAGAACACAGAGAGCCACAGAGGAAAGCAGTATACCACACGCACACACACATCACATCCATCACCACAACCACCACCACCACCTAAACACCGGCACCACAAACCCCTGCACATCACACACCAAACACACCACACCAGCACCACAAAAACTACACTACGCACCATGGCAACACAACGAATGCCCAAGTTCACTGCCACAGAGTTGACGGTCATGGTCGACGAGGTCATCAAGGTATACCCACAAATCTATGGGAACCAGGTCCAACAGACACCAGTAGCCACCAGAAACAGGATGTGGAAAAGGATCGTAGACCAGGTGAATGCAGTTGGGAACGTGCCACGCAACCGGGGGGAAATAACCAAGAGGTGGCAGGACCTGAAAAGCGTGGTCAGGAAGAAGGAGGCCAAGAACCGTGAGCTGGCTGACAGGACTGGCAGCGGAACTCCCGCGCCATTCAAGACCTTCAAGGCGTGGGAGGAGAAGGTGCGAGGCATACTACATCCGGAGAGTCTCATCGGAATACCAGGGGAGTGGAGGCTGGTAAGTACAAACAAATGTATACCAGCACACCGCCATGTACAGTCATGCACTAACACAATGCCATAGCTCCAAGGGCCGAACACCCCCATGTCCAGTACACAATTCACAAGACATCCCTCACATATGCAACAGACACTCACACACACTCAGCCCATAGGCACCAACAAAGAAAACCATGGGGGCATGTGTACAGTCAGCCAGCACCACAACTCCCACCAGCTCCCCTTGAACCCCAGATGCGCCGGAAGGAGCGCTCCCCACACCCACACCCATGTGGCAGCCATAGCTGCACAAACCAACAGGTAACAGGTAAGCAGCCTTACCACAAGGCCCGTGTATCGGAGGGGGGACTGCAGAAGTACCCCCCCTCACCAGGCCCCCACTCCTACAGCGCAGCAAGATGGAGCACTCCCCACACCCATGTGTCAGCCATTGCAGTGCACACCTACACCCGACAGGTAGATATGTTACCCTACATGGAGGGCTGTCTGTGGATGGTAAACCATCACCACGACTCACAACACGGCCCCCACACCCACAGACAAGCAAGATGGAGCACCCCTCCCTCTCATAACCATGTGGTAGCCATTGCATTTCACCCTCAAAACCAACAATTAGGTAGACTACTGTACAGGGCGGGGTGTCTGTAGGCATGAGGACCGTACTACGACTAACATGTGGGACATGTCACTTAGCAGAGGAACAGGTAGCACTGCTCCCTGTCACAAACATGTGACCAATGTGCACCCGGACATCAATTACAGAGTCATAGCCCACATGAGCCATCTCAAATGCAGTAACACGTAACGAGTCACGTCTGCATGCACAAGTCTAACTGGAGTACTGACCCACATGGCGTACACTGTGCCAGTCATCACACACATCAGCAACACCATCCAAGTCTTGTCCATGTAGTCGTGTCTGCTTCTACCCTTGACATAGTACAACATCACCCATGTAAGTCTATCTTGTCCAAATGAAACATAGTGGAACCCCAGTAATGTCACATACACCACTGGACCCATGAACCACACAGCTACACAATGCACATTCAAAATCTCATCCATCTCATCATCCAGCCCCAGTGTCATGAAAGGTATATCATCTAAACAGTTGCCCCATAGACAGTAGTACAGCAAAGAGTCCTGCCGATGACCAATAATGTGTCTGCTGTGTCTGAAGCGCTCGTCACACTGTGAGTAACAACATACAAAATGTAGTCAACACCCCAAGAGCACTGCATTGCTGCACATGGGTGAGAGTAGCACGCACACCAAGGAATTGTACCATCTGCAATACGTCGTGTGGCATACAACCATTACTCACTCACTACAATGCTTGCTGCGGAATGCCCTTAAATGACAACAGTGAGCAGATATGCTGGCTAAGTCAGACATACACACACCTTTGTCTCTGTAGTGTCGTGTGGCCAAAACACATGTCCCCTTCTGCACCCATATGTCACAGTATGTACCACAGTACCATATTTCAACACCAAAGCGTTCATGGGGCAATACCCCTTTTGCCATCTGCGTTTCCAAGCGTTGCATGTGAACCCCAAAAACATATTTCAACACCAAAGCGTTCATGGGGCGATACCCCTTTTGCCATCTGCGTATCCAAGCGTTGCATTTGAACCCCAAAAACATATTTCAACACTAGACCGCCCATGGGGCTGTACCCCGTTCCCACCAAAGCCACAAAATTTAGGGGTACTGCAACACACACCAATTGGCATTTCAAATCCGTCCCATGCCAGATGCACCCATCACACTATTCCATTGCCTTGATCATGCACACACATTGTAGAGACATAAACACGCATCCGGCAAATCAGTGCACAACTGTGCACAAACTGTGCATGTCAGACATCTAACACAAACCTTGAAAGGTGCAACACTATAACATTTTGTCTCCGCCCCACAGGTGACGAACAGCATGATGCTGCGGATGGAGACACCAGCCATCACAGCCACTCCACAAGCCCCCCACACGGACTCAAGGATGTGGAAAGCCTGGACACCTCTACGGACGAGGACTCCGAACCTGGCACATCTGGCGTGGCAGGGCGCAACAGCACCCCAGGACCCCTCCTACCCACCAACCCATCTCCCAGGGCTGGTGACCAGTCCCAGGCCCCTGCTGCCACGGCCATTGCAAAACCAAAGGGGATGATGACGGAGTGTTGAACATTGCAAGCACTCACCCCCAGTCAACTGATCTGGGTTTAATCCATCATCATTCTTTAGCTCACTCCGCCACCCCAGTTCAGACATGGCCATATGCAAATCAGTCTGACCCTGTGCCTCATGGGAACAGTCCAGCCCGAACTGCCAAGCCATGTCTTCCCTGGACCAGAAACAAGCATCCTGGTACCGGTTTCTGGCTTACAGCCATCATCAGCCAGGCTATCTTGAATCCAGTGGCAAAGTGAGCAAGGGACCCACGTCTGGGCATACCCTGCCAACTTAGGGCGAACATAGCAAAACCAAAGGGGATGATGGACGGAGTGTTGAACATTGAAAGCACTCACCCCCAGTCAACTGATCTGGGTTTAATCCATCATCATTCTTTAGCTCACTCCGCCACCCCAGTTCAGACATGGCCATATGCAAATCAGTCTGACCCTGTGCCTCATGGGAACAGTCCAGCCCGAACTGCCAAGCCATGTCTTCCCTGGACAGGAAACAAGCATCCTGGGACCGGTTTCTGGTTTACAGCCGTCATCAGCCAGGCTATCTTGAATCCAGTGGCAAAGTGAGCAAGGGACCCACGTCTGGGCATACCCTGCCAACTTAGGGCGAACATAGCAAAACCAAAGGGGATGATGGACGGAGTGTTGAACATTGCAAGCACTCACCCCCAGTCAACTGATCTGGGTTTAATCCATCATCATTCTTTAGCTCACTTCGCCACCCCAGTTCAGACATGGCCATATGCAAATCAGTCTGACCCTGTGCCTCATGGGAACAGTCCAGTCCGAACTGCCAAGCCATGTCTGCCCTGGACCGGAAACAAGCATCCTGGGACCGGTTTCTGGCTTACAGCCGTCATCAGCCAGGCTATCTTGAATCCAGTGGCAAAGTGAGAAAGGGACCCACGTCTGGGCATACCCTGCCAACTTAGGGCGAACATAGCAAAACCAAAGGGGATGATGGACGGAGTGTTGAACATTGCAAGCACTCACCCCCAGTCAACTGATCTGGTTTTAATCCATCATCATTCTTTAGCTCACTCCGCCACCCCAGTTCAGACATGGCCATATGCAAATCAGTCTGACCCTGTGCCTCATGGGAACAGTCCAGCCCGAACTGCCAAGCCATGTCTTCCCTGGACCGGAAACAAGCATCCTGGGACCGGTTTCTGGCTTACAGCCATCATCAGCCAGGCTATCTTGAATCCAGTGGCAAAGTGAGCAAGGGACCCACGTCTGGGCATACTCTGCCAACTTAGGGCGAACATAGCAAAACCAAAGGGGATGATGGACGGAGTGTTGAACATTGCAAGCACTCACACCCCAGTCAACTGATCTGGGTTTAATCCATCATCATTCTTTAGCTCAATCCGCCACCCCAGTTCAGACATGGCCATATGCAAATCAGTCTGACCCTGTGCCTCATGGGAACAGTCCAGCCTGAACTGCCAAGCCATGTCTTCCCTGGACCGGAAACAAGCATCCTGGGACCGGTTTCTGGCTTACAGCCGTCATCAGCCAGGCTATCTTGAATCCAGTGGCAAAGTGAGCAAGGGACCCATGTCTGGGCATACCCTGCCAACTTAGGGCGAACATAGCAAAACCAAAGGGGATGATGGACGGAGTGTTGAACATTGCAAGCACTCACCCCCAGTCAACTGATCTGGGTTTAATCCATCATCATTCTTTAGCTCACTTCGCCACCCCAGTTCAGACATGGCCATATGCAAATCAGTCTGACCCTGTGCCTCATGGGAACAGTCCAGCCCAAACTGCCAAGCCATGTCTGCCCTGGACCGGAAACAAGCATCCTGGGACCGGTTTATGGCTTACAGCCGTCATCAGCCAGGTTATCTTGAATCCAGTGGCAAAGTGAGCAAGGGACCCACGTCTGGGCATACCCTGCCAACTTAGGGCGATCATAGCAAAACCAAAGGGGATGATGGACGGAGTGTTGAACATTGCAAGCACTCACCCCCAGTCAACTGATCTGGGTTTAATCCATCATCATTCTTTAGCTCACTCCGCCACCCCAGTTCAGACATGGCCATATGCAAATCAGTCTGACCCTGTGCCTCATGGGAACAGTCCAGCCCGAACTGCCAAGCCATGTCTTCCCTGGACCGGAAACAAGCATCCTGGGACCGGTTTCTGGCTTACAGCCGTCATCAGCCAGGCTATCTTGAATCCAGTGGCAAAGTGAGCAAGGGACCCACGTCTGGGCATACCCTGCCAACTTAGGGCGAACATAGCAAAACCAAAGGGGATGATGGACGGAGTGTTGAACATTGCAAGCACTCACCCCCAGTCAACTGATCTGGGTTTAATCCATCATCATTCTTTAGCTCACTCCGCCACCCCAGTTCAGACATGGCCATATGCAAATCAGTCTGACCCTGTGCCTCATGGGAACAGTCCAGCCCGAACTGCCAAGCCATGTCTTCCCTGGACCGGAAACAAGCATCCTGGGACCGGTTTCTGGCTTACAGCCGTCATCAGCCAGGCTATCTTGAATCCAGTGGCAAAGTGAGCAAGGGACCCACGTCTGGGCATACCCTGCCAACTTAGGGCGAACATAGCAAAACCAAAGGGGATGATGGACGGAATGTTGAACATTGCAAGCACTCACCCCCAGTCAACTGATCTGGGTTTAATCCATCATCATTCTTTAGCTCACTCCGCCACCCCAGTTCAGACATGGCCATATGCAAATCAGTCTGACCCTGTGCCTCATGGGAACAGTCCAGCCCGAACTGCCAAGCCATGTCTTCCCTGGACCGGAAACAAGCATCCTGGGACCGGTTTCTGGCTTACAGCCGTCATCAGCCAGGCTAACTTGAATCCAGTGGCAAAGTGAGCAAGGGACCCACGTCTGGGCATACCCTGCCAACTTAGGGCGAACATAGCAAAACCAAAGGGGATGATGGACGGAGTGTTGAACATTGCAAGCACTCACCCCCAGTCAACTGATCTGGGTTTAATCCATCATCATTCTTTAGCTCACTCCGCCACCCCAGTTCAGACATGGCCATATGCAAATCAGTCTGACCCTGTGCCTCATGGGAACAGTCCAGCCCGAACTGCCAAGCCATGTCGGCCAACACCACCGCCGCAACCACCACCACCACCACCATCACCACCACCAGGGCCTCCCTGACCACTCAGCCATCCCAAGAGGTGGCACAAACCTCCACATCTACCCTGGGAGCCAGGAGGAGGCCCCGGGTGACCAATGTGGCGAGTGGGCAGGTCGGTGGCAGCAGTCCAGGTGGGAGGAGCAGGGTCAGGCCAAGGCCAACAGAGCCTGGGAGCCAAGCCCTGCCGCAAATAGCCAGAGTCCTTGGGGCCTATGAAGAGGCCCAGGGACAATGGGCCAGGTCAGCTTCCGACACGAGGGAAGTCCTTGGGGTGTTGAGGTCCATGGACGCCCACATGGGCCAACTTGTGGACCTCATGGGCCAGCTAGTGGTGGAGGTGAGGGCCCACTCAAGGCCAACCACACCACCTACGCCACCACCTGCTGGGGCGCAGGGACGTGCAACATCCAGTTCCCCTGCGTCCACAGCGAGTGGGCAATCCTCAGCCACCACCAGCAGCCCACAAACACAACCCCCTCCTCTCAAACGTGGAAGGGGCCGTCCGAAGAGGAAACAGATGTCCAGGGAGGACTTCGCACGCTCCAAACGCCAGTGAGTCAGCCAGCCATGGTGGCCACCCCCTGCATTCACTTGGACTACCATCCTACCCCACACTGCCAGTCGAGTGGCAAATGTCTGTTGGACTGCGGACCCAGGACAACATGGGTACACCTTGACCATCACGCGGACAGGACCGTCAACTCATTGTACAGCATGCACCACCTTCTTGATCATCTTTCCCACAATCACATGTCACCTTTAAAATAAATACACCTGCATCACATCCTATGTCATCTGCTATGTTTATTATCAGTGGTGCACAAACGTCAGCATGTTCAGAAATTCATCTGTAGTGTGTTCTGTAGATAGGCCAGGAGAGGCTGTAGGGACCTAGGGGTGACAAACAGAACAAGAGTCCATTGACTGTGTGTGTCACACACTCATCACACAGTACTTGTCATCAGGCCTAAGCAATGTACACACATCTCACAGAGCAACAGGGCACAATGTCACAGCCACTCTCAGTGGCATACTACCCTGGACATGGACCATTGCCACACAGCACTCAGTCAACAATAGGCCGCCCTGACAATGCACACATACACCTACACAACTACAGCGACATCAGCCGTCGTACATGGTCACTCACCGTCCAAGTGAAGTAGCGGGCGATGAGCTGCTGACGCTCATTCACTGCTTCCTCCTCTCCACTGTCCTCGTCACTGGACACGGCTTGGCCTGCAGGCGGGGGCCCTGGCTGATCACCGTCATCCACTATCAGGGGGATCTGCCTGCGAATCTCAAGATTGTGCAGCATGCAGCATGCCACAACTATCTGGCACACCTTCTGTGGGGAGTATGCCAGTGCACCCCCGGTGCGGTCCAGGCATCTGAATCTGGACTTCAGGAGTCCAAAAGTCTGCTCCACCACATGTCTGGTCCTCCCATGTGCCTCATTGTATCTGACATCAGCTGGTGTACGAGGATTGCGTAGTAGACTTAACAGCCAAGGCCCATTAGGATATGCAGAGTCACCAACAATCCATGCACGGTCCGGTTGCAGATTGGTCATCAGACGTGGGAGGATGCTGTGGCGCATGATGTGCGAGTCATGGGTGGAACCGGGAAACTTCGCACACACGTGTGTGATTATCATGTCCGCCAGGCACACCACTTGCACATTCAGGGAGTGGAAATGTTTCCGGTTACGAAAGATGTGCTCCATGGCCTGTGGTGCAACAAGGCCAACATGGGTGCAATCAATTGCACCAACAACCTGGGGGATGCGTCCAAGTGCATAGAAAGCACCCTTCACCGCAGGCAAATCACGAGCCCTGGGGAATCGGATGTACCGGTTCCTGTACAGCATCATAGCTGACAGGACATCCCATAGCACCTTGCTGAACATGGGCTGGGACATCCCACCTCCACTGCCCACCGTGTGTTGGAATGAACCGGTTGCGAAGAAATGCAGTGCAGCCATCACCTTAGCCGTGGGGGTGAATGCTGTAGGATACACCCTGCGAGGACGAAGGTGGGGTTCCAACATGGCACATAGGCGATGCAGGGTGGGCCGGTCCAGACGGAACTTCCTTATGACCTCCACATCCTCCATGTCTGCCAGCAATTGGTAGGGGCGATGTATGTTTGGTCTCCTCCTAGGACAGATGGAAGTGGACACATGTCAATGCAACACACAACATGGTATTTACACATACACAAAACAAAGATCACTGACAAAGCAATAGTATCACCGAACAGCTGACAAGTAGGGACAGCACAGCAACATTACTCTTACACAGGTCCCCTTACCAATAGCAAGGACCACTGATACATACCATTGCTATGAGCATGCACATGGGGATTAAGGCCATATTAGCTTGATAGTCATGATGATGGATTCAGACTGCATATGTGGGTAGCGGCAACACCACGGCAATATACCTAGCTGCTGTGCCTGACACCGCTTCCGAGGCTGGGTGAGTATGGCACACACCAACAACACAACGTACACAGGCTGAGCGGTACACCAATCGCAGCAGCTTGGACACGCAGAAACAGCCCCAAGGGGGCCATATCAGTGTGGGAGGGTGACAGGCATTACCACAGCTTCCAGGGACCCCTCAACAACACCTGCTGCTGCTGCCACCTGTCCACCTTAATGTCGACCACTCTGATGATATGTCCAGGTCCACTCACCAGCGAGGAGCTGCAGTTCTTGGATTCCGAGCTCCAAGCACACTGCCCAAGGCTAATACAGGCAAAAGTCATGTGTGTGTAAGACAACTACAGTGTGTGTGGGAGTGCATGTGGGGGACACACATGTCGTTCATCCGCAGCACTATGAGTCTGAGCCTGTGGGGTTCCAACATGCACCGCTTACCATGCTAACTACAGGTGGAAGGGGTATGTAGGCTCTCTGGTGTTTCCCCATGCATATCCCTCCAGAGTGGTGGTACATGGCATTTTCATGTCAGACACCCAGTGACGCAGACACTTGGCAATGCATGATTCTGGGCAGCTATTGCTTGTGTGAATGGCTGGCTGGCTCCCTGCTGGCCTTCTCAGTCTCGGCAGACCTGGGCTGCACATTGACCGCCCAATCCTAGAAGGAAACTACACTGACTGTACAGTGGGTTACATGTGTCATTATTTCACAACTCTCAGGAAATGCTCTAACTCAGCCCTGTCGATTGAACACTCCAGACCTTGTGATAGGGATGTGTGTGAGAGATGGTGGCACTGAATGTCACCTCCATTGCGGGGTGAGCCATTCACAGGGCGAGTACGTTGAGGGCTGCGCAGTGTTGGACACAGTGAGTCCACCCACAAAGATGTGTAGCCTTGTGAGCTATGTGTCGGTCTACCTGACAATGGACAGTAGATGTGGGCAGACTACACATTTCTCAAAGTGCTGGCATCCTGAATTGAATGGGATGGACAGGTACTGTGTACACACTCCCACCAGCATGCATTCACGTGTGGTGTACACATGCTGTTATGCCATGTCCCATACCGTCTTGGCTCTGTTACACGTCTCTGATCATTTAGGATGGGTCAGCATCATGCCACTGTTATTGGTGGATGTGGGTGATGCTGAGAAGAGTATGTGTGATATTCCAACCCTCATGTGTACCATCCCTGCAGTTGGAAGTCCACCAACCCAAGGCCTTGTGATGAGCCATTGCATCCAAGTTGATGCTTCTGTGTATGTGTAACCGCCAGTGCAGCCAATCCCACGAAGAGGGTGACGTCATCTGCCGGATGTGTTACCATGTTGCGGCGACTAATCGGGGGATGCTCCCTCGTATTGTCAGGTTGGCACGGCGCTGCATTTGACCACTAATGGTCTGCTATTGACAGTCACACAGCCTGTGGCGGATGCACGTTTGTAGGGGCATCAGCAGCAGGCAGGTGTACAGTACTGTGGGATTGTGTCTTTTGCTGCGAGAGGCAGCATGTGTCCACAGCCTACCCATGTTTTGGGTAATGTGATGTTAGTTGTGTGATGCAGTGGGTTGTGAGTGTACTCTGTGCTGGGTGCATCTTACATGCATATGCAATTCCTGAGGGTCAAGATGTAATTTGGGCACTCTGCATAGTCAATGCATTCAGAGTCGTAGGCCTCAGGAACAGCCTGTAGTCAGCTGGAGTGGCAATTCACATGTATGTTTGTGGCACTGTGCATACTCTGATTTTGTCCTAAACACATGTGTGCGATGCCTCACCTCATATTCCTGATACTCACACATCCGGCACACTGTGCAACAGTAGTTGTGCTCGTGCGATGGACAGTTGTCTGGCATGGGCTCATAACCATTGTGGACTGTCATGTTGCAGTCAGTGTGTGTGGTGACACATTCTGCTCCATGCAGGTATGTCCTTGGCCTAATTATGTAGTGGTCATCCTTAACACCATCAGGAGAGTGGGTGTGTACACAGCGATGAGTGGCTATGGCCGCAGGGTGACAGTCCGGGTGTTGTTCCATGTGCACAACACATGTGTCACTTATTGGCGGGTTCATTACCTGTACGCCAGCCATTACGTGTTGATTGTGGTTGCTGTATACATTTGCACAGGTATCATGCAACATGTGCACTTGGGAATGTTCTGTGCTGGCTCCCTTGCACATGTCTGTGGATTTGATGCTAAATGAGTGAGGCCACCTCGCTCTCCCTCATGTGTCATCTACCATGTGTGCTGAGGGACAGGGGACGGTCAACAGTGGTGAGGCATCGGATGGTGCAGCTGCACAGGAGCTGGGTGAGACTAATGTGACCGGCGCATCGGAGGGGGCAGATGTGTGCTGGATGAATCACAGGCCCATAAGACAATTGCTGCGTCATCTGAGTACAGAGGTCATGTATCCATGTTTGCTAGCACAGGGGACGTGCACTCTAGCTCCTCTGCAGCCACGCGGAGGCCAATGCCCACCCTCCCAACTACTTCCACTGGTGCAACACGTGTCGGCACAAGGATGACGGATAGAGTGTCTTTCACACCAGGCACAGCTGCCCCTGCGACCCCTGCTGCACTCAGTGCCGGGTCTGTTGAGCATGTGCGGCATCTGTGCGTGAGTCAGACAGCTCTCCTCAATGACTTCATTGCCCTTTCCGCAGTTGACATAGTTCATGGAGGGCCTACATTAACGCGTGGGTGGGCTACACCAGTATGTCCAATAGTTGTCCCCCAGTCAAGGTGGTCCTTGAACTGGGCCACTGTCAGGCTGACATTCCTGACCTTCCCCCACCCCCGGAAAGTGGCGCATCTGACAACAGCAGGGCACGAGTCCTGACAGAAGAGGTGGTGGCACGCAGACGTCATGACAGGTAGTGACGTCACGGAAGATGGCTTGCACCATCAGACTCATTGCCTCCCCTCGCTCACCCCACTGATGCAATTGCATCATGGGAGCACGCGCGTGTGCAGCAGCTCCAATCTCTCCCCAGAGAGGCCAAATAGTGTATGTGTGGCTCCATTCGCTCCAGTCATCGAGCTCACGGTAAAATAGGTGGGGGACGCCGTACAGCCGCATGGTACCCCGACTCGTGCCCTGGACAACAGTGAGAAAGCATGGCTGTCTCCGGAGTCCGGATACACCACATGCAACACACAGTAGCTGTAGCTGCCCTAGCGGGCCATGCCGCAAACACCATCCCAGACGACATGTAGACACACCCCGGCGCGCAATGTCATAGCATCCGCTGCCATTGGCAAGGGACCCATGGTGTGTGATATGGGCCTCATGGTGAAGAGCCTCCGAGCCATCCACCGCCAACGGGTGTCATGCAACTCACACACTTCGCTAAAACATTAGGTAGCTTTGCCTGCGCACCAGGGCTCGAGTCCGGGTACCATGCGGGTGTACGGCGTCCCACCACTTATTTTACCGTGAGCTCGGTGACTGGAGCGAATGGAGCCACACATTCACTCTTTGGCCTCTCTGGGGTGAGATTGGAGCTGCTGCTCACACGCGTGCTCCTATGATGCAATCGCATCAGTGGGGTGAGCGAGGGGAGGCAATGAGTCTGATGGTGCAAGCCATCTTCCGTGACGTCACTACCTGTCATGACGTCTGCGTCCCCCACGTCTTGTTCGGGACTTGTGCCCTGCTGCACACTGAGAATGTATTGCCTGCGAGATGTGACCAGGAGCAGGGTGCCATGACCTCCCACCCACCAAGCTCCACTGCCATCCCATGCCCTGGGTAGCCTGTGCAGGTGGACGATGTAGGAGGTACACCTGAAGGCCAGGGGTGTAAATGTCTCGGCAAGGGCCTGGCTGATGCACAGCAGTATCCAGCATGTCCCCAGAGGGAGGGCCAACGTCCACACCTGATGCAGCATAGATCGTGTGCCCGCCTGTTGTGCACACACTAGTCCACATTCATCCCCAGCCAGCTGGTCTTTCCACATACCCAGAACAGTGGTAATCTACCCCGCCGGGTTCGTCCCCACACAGTCTGTATCGACACTGCATGTGTGCACCCACCCGTGCCACAGACCCACCTGTGCCAAGAAGCCCTCCCGTTTCACATGCCACATGTGTGTATTCCACAGTTGTGCTTCTCTCTCAGGGGCGGACATCCAACTGTCCCGTAGCATACAGACTGCACCCAGTCGGACTGGCATCCTGTTTGAATGTTAGGCACCCTCACACAACTACCTGTGCCACAGTGGTGGCTGTGCTGGCTATCGTGACTGCCATGGCAGTGTTGCTGTCCATGGCAGGGTACACTCACACACAATGCATACGTAGCTTTTCGTATCAGTACTCTGCACATCGGACTGGCCACTGTCCCTGGTGTTGTACATTGTTGCCGCCTGTCTATGTATTCTGTGACTGGATGCTGTTGTTCCTGTAGTGGGTTGTGTCTGTGTAGTTGCTGTTTGCAGTTGTTACTGTGTGTGCATAGTTAAGTGAGGCACATGCCGTGAATGGTACCTCAACAATTGCAATGTCTGGTCTCACATTCCTATGTGTATAATACGTGGCTGGGACTTCACTTCTTTCAGACTCTGCTACTTGTGTGTGTGATGAAGACGTGTGTCTGTAACACGGATTGTCTGCATGTATTTGGTGGTATTTCTGTGTTAATGTATACGTGTCATGTTTGCGTGCATGCAAAGCACAGGGTGTGTGTCTAGCCACAGGATGACAGGTAGCATGTGCAGAGTGTGCGGGTATGTGTGAGCTTACTTTCTGGCTGCCCAGCAGTGTAGGTGTATGTGTATCTTGTGATGAACATCGAGCCTGGGCACATGGCTTACTTTCAATGTGTGCATTTGGGAGGTGTAGGTGTGTGTGGTGTGTGTGGTGTGACTTTGGGGTAGTGTTGGTGTGTGTGTGTGTGCGCTCTGGCAATGTCGACTACACACATGTGTTACCCAGGGGCATGGTCAGTGTTTGTATCCTTGTTCGGGTCTGTTAATGTGAGCACATGTGTGTATTGTCTGTTGCACAGTGTGTGGGTGTGTCCTTGCAGTTCAGGATGACTCCTACTTGATATGTATTGGCCATTGTGGGTCTGCAGGGTGTGTGAATGTGAAGATTGTGCCTTGTTCAATTGAGCATGTATGTACATTTTGGCGGTTCGTACTCACTGTGCAGCCCTGCCCACCCACACTGATATCATGTGTGTTTTGGCATGCATTGATGTGGCGTGCAACTGGCGTGGCTCCTATATTTGCTTGTTGAGTGTGATGTCAGCTTGTGAAGGTGATTGTACACATATGTAGGACTGTGCTTTGTAGTGACCAGGCCGTCAGTGTTGATGTGATGATCTGTTGGGCCACGTCAGACTCTGACATGCCAAGGCCCACGACCTGTGGTATTTTACTGGGTCCACAGTGGCAGCAACTCATATGCATTGACATCCAATGTCACTTGACTACATGGTAATCTCACGAGTCCCGTGTACTTCACACACTCTCATCCTCTCTCATTCGTACTTGTCTACGATCAATAATTCTCCAGAGTCAGATATTAGCTTTAAGGCATGTATTTGAGCTTACTTCCTCTGTGATGCAGGATGTGGACACTACTGGCAGCGTAATGCATGTGGAGGATATACTTAGCATGATTACACATACAAAAGGGGTACAGGTAGATGTGATAAGTCGTTAATTGTGGAAATAAGGCTTCAGAGTTAAGAATGCCCTGCCCTTGCTATGCTACAGTACATTAGCTCATTACTGAGGTGCCCTAGGCTGTGACACAGACAGTATTGGTTTACCCTACCAGACAGCTTGACATCATAAGCACAGTACATCTAAGTCCCATGGTACAGGTTTACGACAATAGTGACTCCGACACACCTGCGTCAGAGGTGACATCAGAGCATGAGCCTACATGCATGCAGCATAGTCTCACATGTTGTTGCGATATGGTGGCTACTGAACATGACTCAATGCCCGGGCACATGTTGTAGGGTGTTGCATTTGTTGTCCATGCAAATGTCCTGGCACGGAAGTTCAGAAGAAGGTGAGATGACAGTTCTCAAGTTATTCAGCAGACAGATAAGCGTGCACTTACAGGAGCATGTGTTCAGGTGCGCGGCATGCATATTGTAGCATTGTGGTTCGTGCAATGTTGGCCATGTGGTCACTGTACACAGGTCCCATTCCTCAGCCTCCCCGTGTTCATGCAGGGACACGGGATATGGTGATGGACAGGGTGCATGTCCCGGAAATGTCAGGTGTCATGACGGTGGAGTTGATGGTAAGGTGTTTGTTTCCGAGTGCATGGTATAGTTGTTGCACAGCTAACTGGCCACTGCGTGCGGACGCCAAGCATAGGTACGGTGTTGCACATGAATGTTCAATTGTGGGTATTGATTTGGGGACCCATGAATTGACAGGTTGTCAGGTATGCGATACCTTCCTGCAGAGCATCCCTCGCATTGGTGGTATTTATGGTTGACATCCAATGAAGCGGATGGTGGGTTGCAACGTGTTCCTCGTAAGTTGTCCCTTGTAGAATCCTGATGGGACATGTCGGGTGACATTCGATGAAACTGTAATCCAGCATACGTTGTGCGGAGGCACACTGGTCCCATTGCAGTGTGTGTCCTATTGCAGCCACAAACGCCATGCCCCCATACACTGAACAGTTCCTGTCGTGGGCGTCCAGGGGTGAGAACAGGTGTACCAGGTCCCCAATTGGACATGCCGGGTTGGAGAGACATAAATCCACAGGCCAGTGGTACGGGCACCTCCGACAGTAGAAAACGGGGATGACGCAGCTGAACATTTCAATGCGGTAAGTTACTCGATAACTTACATTCAGCATAGCCAGATTTGCACAGCCCACTATCTGTAGCAAGCTATTGCTGTACAGCTGCATCTGTCTGGCGTAGGTGTATAGTACTGGTGCACCGTCCATTTTGCTGCAGGGTGCTGTGATGGCGTGCTCCGGCTGCCTGGGCTGTCTGCTGAGTGCAACCTCTGACGATGCTGGGTGTTCTTGAATGGATGTTAGGCGGCAGGACTTTGGGTATGGCTTGGGAGGCGGACACAGGCCCTCATCCCACATGCTCCTATGAATGGTCAAGGCCAGTGGTGTCTGACTCTTTCCTGATTACTTGCATTTGAGCCACAAGGATCAGTGGTATAATTGTATTTTGTGTTTTTATCTTTCTTTCATGTTTGGCGTTATCTGCCAGTGGAAGGTTGACTCAGCATGGTTATGTTTGGGTTGTGGTTGTTACAATGGCTCCGTTCTCCTGCAGGATATGTTGCAATGTGATTTGGGTGTGGGAATGGAAGGACATTCACTGCTATCTGCTCTCCCGTGTGTGGGTGGGTCACTTCTTTTCCGCTGTACATTGGGACTTGTGTGTGGGCGTAGTGATTGTGAACACCTGTTCTCAGGCAGCAGGGTTTCTCTGTTTTGTACATTGCATGGCTTGTTATTGCGTGCAGGATGGTATAGGTATTGTTTGTTGTGACTGGCGTGCCTTTTGCGGTCAATGTCCATTGTTTGTGCTGTTCTGTAGCAGCTGCCGTGTGCTTCTCCATGCTTTGCACACAGGTGTGTGTCCTCTTTCGACGTCACTTTGCTCCCCTGTTCGGCACACTTGTGTGACTATGTTTTGGCAACTGTGAGTTGTCGGTTGTGGTCATGAATTACGCAGGGGGACCACGTGACATGTGCCTTCAGGGTGGGGCTGGTGTGTGTGGTGTGTTGTTGTGACCCTGTGGTGTTTGTGTGCAGCCCATGCGTGGCGCTGTCGTTGGCCTCTGCGTTGTGCGCATGTGCGTCATCGCCGGGCGCTGCGGTGCCGTGACGGGGACGTCACCTCCTGGTCCGGGGTAGTGGGTGCCCAGGATGTTGCGGGTTGATTATATTTTACAGGTGGGATATGTGTGGGTACAGTGTTGGATGTGTCCTGTCCCCACAGGGATGTCTAGGGGGCCCATGTACAGTTTTTCCGCCCTTGCATTGTGTGCGGTGTTTGCATGCCCTTGTTGTGTGTCTGCCTACCTGCGTCGTCGTTGCGCATTCACTCCTAGGTGCTGCATCAGGTACAGCATTGGGATGGCCTGGAGAGCAGGATTCATGTCAGAGTAGGCCGGGTTGGTGTTTCTGTGGTCAACAATGTGGTTTCCGCCTCCTGTTCTCGTGCGGTGTCTCTTTGCCGGTGAGGCTGTTTGGTTGTGTCATCGTAATTTGTACGCCGGGCGGTACGTCATTTCGTCGGACGGTGTGCCTCCGTTGGCTGGCGCCGCTACGTAAACGGGCGCACTTTGATGGCGGGCGGCGTCGCAGGCTTGCGGGCGGTATTTGCCTGACTTTTCACATCCTAATTTGGCGGGAGGGCGGGCAGTTGCTGGCGGACAGTAACTAGCGGTTTTTACCTCCGACGGCACGGCGGTAGTGTTTCCGCCCGCCATCGTAATGACCCCCTTAATGTTTTAATTTATAATAGAATGTTTTTTTAAATAGATTTTATGTTATTGGTATATGTATATATATATCTATTTGTTAAATTTTTATAAAATTTTAAAATGATAAAAGACATTAAAATTATTAGTTTAATAATTGTTTTAAAGTAAATATACATATATATTAATTATTATATATGTGTGTTTAACTTTTGAAAATTAAGTTTATTTGTTATATTTGTTAAAATATATTAAATCTAATTAATTTAAAAAAATAATTTTTATTCTTAAATATATTTAATATTTATTAATTTATTTTATATATATATATATATATATATATATATAAAAACGATATTTTGTACAACTATATTTATTATGTCGATATTTTTTTTCTCAATATTTTTGTACTTACCATTATAAGTATAGGATGTTGATATTTTTGACATCCATATTTTGGTCACGATATTTTTGTATGGGGATATTTTGGGTGTCGATATTTTGTCAGTGTACCCTTAGAGACAACTGCCAACAAGGGTTTGCTGGTTAGCTGCTGTAACCCTTGAAGCACATAGGGTAGAATCAGTGAAAATGCTTACCGGCTCTACTGGTTCAGACTGTGTAAGTGTGAGTGTGGTGAAGAAAATTGAAGTTATTGGTGCTAGAAATTTCAAAACAGTGACTCTTTGTAATAGTTGTTACAGGTGTGGATCTAATAGCCACATGGGCAATAATATGAATTGTCCACGTAAGGAAAGAAGTGGAATAGATGTAAAAATATCTGACACTTTATGCGTGTGTGTAAGAGGGTTGAAAGCATCATATCTACCTATGGCTGATGGGCTCTTTAGAGAAGAGAGCCCTAAACATAAATTCATGTAAACTCAGGAAATTCTCATAAGAAACCCCACAGTGGAAATCCACACAAGACAACATTTAAAGTACAAACCATGGAGGTTTATTCAAAATTTAAGAATCATTACAGAAGACAAAAAGACAGTGGTCAATCAATCGATTCAAAATATTCAAAATGCAAAAGTATGTAAATCAGCAATGGCAGTGGAAGATGCGCCCTAATCAGTAGCCAGAACCAAATACTGCAAATAATGTGTGAAAGAGCATTTGTCACAAGAACAGCTCAGTTTAATAGAGAGAAGAAACAAAAAAAAATTCGAAATACTGATAGATAATCAGACTGACATGAAGCCTGTCTCTCAAGGAGAGTAAGGGAAAATCTTGGTTCATCTTCCAAATGGAGAGGTTTTATGTGTATTTAGTTAGAGAAATCGAACAGTCACCATAGTGTTAAGCAAGGTTATATAGTGCCAGATATTCGACTGTTTATTGCGGTCGCAAAGGGGCATTTGGCCCGTTTGCGACTGCAAAACGGATGCACAATGTGCTAACCCTATTTTGCGAGTCGCTAATCTATTAGCGACTCGCAAAATAGGGTTAGCGACTCGCTATAAGGATAGGGCGTGCCAAGGGCGTCCCTTCCTAATAGCGAGTGCAAATGTCATGTATGAGTGTTTTGTGACCGCATTTGCGGTTGTAAAAACTCGCAGTTTACCACCTACTTCAAGTAGGTGGTAAACCATTCGCAAATGGGAAGGGGTCCATGGGGGACCCCTTCCCCTTTGTGAATGGGTGCGCACATTTTTTTCAAGAGCAGGCAGTGGTCCCAGGGACCACTGCCTGCCCTTAAAAAATGAAACTGAAAAGGTTCATTTTTCTTTTTTAAATTTCTTTAAGGATAACGGGCTGCATTTTTTTTTAAAAACTGCTTTATTGACAAAGCTGTCCCAAACATGGTGGTCTGCTGACCCCAGATGGCCACCATTCCTGAGAGTGCTAGCCATTCCCAAAGGGGTCCAAATTGCGACAGCCTCATTAATATTCATGAGGCATGCAATTTGCGACCCCATTGGGAATCGCAAACAGTGTCTGAGACACTGTTGTACCTTGAATTTTATGACTCGCAAATTGCGACTCGCAATTTGTTGCAATTTGTGAGTCGCAAAATTCAATGGTCGTACATCTGGCCCATATTCTTTTGTCCAATGGTAAAACAAGAAAACACATCACAAAATAAAATAACTTTTGCTCTACTTCCATTGAATAATCCAGTTTTATGCCCTACAACAGAAAACAAACGCATAGTCAAAATATAAACAGCACCTCCATTTGGCCAAAGGAATTGGCCTTCAATAGTACATAGTTAAACTTTTCTTCCTTCAGGGACATTACGAACCAATAAGAGAAACATAATTGAGGATACAGTGCAAGCAGGACCATATAGCTAACTGAATTTTGTACAATTAATGAACTACTGTAGGCCTCATTTGAGGCTCCTCGGTGCACAGGCAGAAAAAAAGAGAAACATGATAGTGCTCAGTGGCGTAGCTGCCCATGTGCCGCCCGTGCCGGTCCCTGGTTTTGCTGCCCGTGGTGGCATGTAAGAGCGGGGGGGGCTCAGGGGGTGCTGCTGATTCCTGTGATGGCCGCAGGTAAGGGGGGAGGCCGCCGCCTCCAAACTCGTGCCGCCCGGGGCAGACCGCCCCCCTGACCCCTTACTACGCCACTGAGAGAGCTTTTGCACATCACACACATTTGATAGTGCAAGTGAAACTCAAATAGGCCCACTCATGTCAACTTTAAAAAACATTGTTATATTAAACACAGTACAGACATTGTATTTACATCTCTTCTATATTAATTAAAAGTACAGAATAATTAATTGTGACACCTGCTTCCACAATCAAATGACCAGGGAGGTAGGTTGTATCACTTTGCTGTGTCCTTGCAAGATGACGGACTGCTACAGGCGCCAGAGGTAGATGGACCAGGAGCCCAAAGTCTGGTACTGGCCTGGGGGCCATGGTAAGGGCTCCTGGCCGCCGCACAGAGGCCACAACTAGGCAGGCCGGGTTGGATAATGATTGCAGACTCGGCACCCGAGATTTAGGTTAGGGGGCAACGAGTGGGGACAATGGAGAAAATAACACAATCCTAGCGCGAGCCGGTACTGACTTTTCATCCTATGCACGCGGAGCGGACTCTATACTACGAAACAAACGCACTACACGTGACCAAACAATTTGGGTGTCTATGCAGGTTAATGTTAATGGGACTCTTCGAACTGTGAATATGCTGTATGTATACTGTCTGCTGTACTTTTGTAAAATAAAAAAAATTAAAATAAAATAAAAATTAAAAAAATAAGAAAATGATTGCAGACTCGGCTGGATGGCGGACACAGTGGTATTGCTCCACGCAACATGACCACCAAGATGGGCACGCTGTGGTATGCAGCAAGGCACTGCATTGGCCAGTCATTCCATCCTCCTTGCAGACAAAGCCCCCATGATTGCAAATTCGACATAAGTGCACACTCTCCGGACCCTTGGGCACTTACAGACCGGGACGCATCTATCATGCAGTTCCAATGCTGATTTTGCATGAGAAATAGCTGTCCCGGTGTGACTGTTGATTAACTAATTTGCGTTATCCTCACGCGTAGTGCATAAGTCTTAAGGTCTCTGTTGCATCACTCTAAAAACACTGCGAAACAAGATGCCTTATATTATTTAATTTATTGTAAATATCAAATGGAGCCTACATGACACTGTGTGTTCCGGATACTATACCTCTCAACCTTTCAGAGCAGTTTGGAAGATGAGAGCCCGGTCACCCTACTATTGCCCGCAGTGACATCACAGGAAGTGACATCCCATGACCTATGGCCCAGTGGTGTCACAGAAAGTGACATCAGAAAGTTCTCCCATTTATCCAGACTTGCTCACTCACATGGTGCCACTGTGTGTCTCGTAATATCAGCTCTTTTCACGTGGTCTCTTAATGAAAAATCAATAGCACACAGTGGACCAATTTAGCTGGAAACCCTTGAAGAGAGCGTATTTCAAGGTCATGTTTTGTGACTTTGACCAGATGACGTTCATATGGGGTTCTACAACTTTCTATTCTTTGTAGAAGTACATTTCTAAAGATTCACTCTTTCCAGAACTACAAGGGAAACGCTTCAATGTGCAGCTGTCTAGTGCATGGTCAAACAAATGAAAGTGCGCTTCTGTGTATTTTCCATTGTCAATTTTGAAAATAAAGAGTATATATACAAACTTTCTTCAATATTGACAGGTAATAATTTATTGTGCGCCCCCGGGTGTCTTCATCCACACAATTAATCATGTCTGTAGCTTGATTCCAGAACGCTAAGCGCAAGACCAAATAACCACATTTTATGTCTATACAAATAAAAATTGAAAGTCAGTCTGTTTTAGCTCATGCTTTTGAGAAAGTGTTTTATTAATTAGAAATAATGTTTATTTAGCTGTGTTTAGCTTAGCATAACTAGGCCCCAGATTGAAATTAGTGCTGCTCAGCCTGCTTCCACTGGCATCAATTTTAAAGCTGCAGAAGGAAAAGTGTTGCTTTTATTTTCCATGAATAAGCATTCATGTCTCTAGCTGGTGTTTTTCCTTTTCAGAAAATAAATTAAATGTATTTAATGTTCATGGTGCTGTAGATGTTGCAAATAAAATGAATTAATTTGTATTTCTCAAGAAGGTATCTGTGTTTTAAATGTAACTGTATTTGTAACATATTCAAGGTCCCTGGCATGAGTGCTCTTTAGGAGTCATTCCTTAGCTGCACTGTGTTTTGTTTTCCCTATTCAAAGTAGGTGTTATTTAAGTCGTTTCATATTTGAGGCATCATAGTTATTTTTTTACTATTGGTTTATGTGAAGGTTACTTTATTAGTACAGTTTTCTGATGACAAATCTCAACATTTTGAGAGTGTGCTTTTCACTGTCTGAAACCTATAAAATGTACTGTTTCTAGGATGTGCGCAAGACATTTTACTTACTTTCTCGCAGGCAGACTCCACGTTGGTCTGTTAGCTAATTTAAACTTAAAAGACTTTTCCTTACTTTTCAGGCAAGCAGTCTTTATGTCAGACTGTCATATGACTATAACCTTAGAGCCTGGTTACTAGGTATATCGTATAGTCTGACCCGTGCGTAAACTCTGGTTCATGCATGGGTCAGAATTATGATTTGGTAGGTATTTAACACATCCGATAATTATCGGATGCATTAAATACCTCAACCTTCGTAAAATGTGGGCAGGTAAACTTGCAGAAATCTAATGGAGTGGGGAAAGCATATAGTATTTCAGTATCATGCAGATTTTGGTGCGTTAAACACCAAAATCTACATGTTATTCCCCACCAACATGTAATAGGTCTTATTTACCACACCCGATAAATTATGTAGCCCGTGGTATCGTTATTTATCAGGTGCGATAAATAATACCTGAACTCGTAATCAGGGCCTTAGACTTTTTGCCTCATTATTGAAGACAGTCTCCATGTTAGAATGTCCCTTTGTTTTAAACTTAGGGCCTAATTTAGATCTAGGCAGATCAGGCCCCGCTGTCGCTTTTTCGGCGGTCTTCCCCCCTACTGGCTTGGCGGTCCACCTGGCCTACTGAGATGTTAGCGGGTCCATAGACAAAAGACTGCTGAGGTCCCGCCAACACCGCCAGGAATTCTCCACCACGTCGATGGCAAGATAAGCAAAAGCGACTGTCGGAGGGAGGACCACAAGCCGGGCCAATTACGATGTGCCTTCCCGACAATGTGACTGTGGCGGTAAAACCTCCATTTTTGTTTTTTGGGGGGATTTTTTTTTTGTTTAATCTGTTTATTGAACTTTTTTCTTTTTAGATTTATGAAACAGGATACAGACATGCATAAAAGCAGCGAGTACAGGTTGGAACGACAATTTACATTGTTGAATATTGCATAAAGTAATTACAAAGCTAGAAAAACAACTAAAATATCTTGTCTCAGTCATATACAGACACTATGCAAATATACTTTGTACTACCAACATTTTATATCAACCTTCACAGCCTGTCATTAGATCAATATCCAGGCACCATGGAAGGGCACAGTTTGCTCCCCACGACATTAGATCTGCACATTTCCAGCGACTCCTCTCGGCTAAGCCATAGAGTCATGACTATTATGTAAGCAACCAGATCCATTATAATGAAACTATATACAACCACTCATAAGAGTCAAATGGGAGGAACAGTGAGGGCGGTAAAGGGAGGGAGGGGGGCGAGGGGTGGGGACGATCCGTTTTCTATGACCATATTATCCTACACTCAATCCCAGATACAGCAATCCCAATGTCACATTTCAAAATACCATATCGTCAGAGGTAATGTACCGTACTAGGTGCAGAACTCGTTAATGACTGGGCATACCGTGCCCAGTGTGTGGGCTAGTATGATTGGTGTCGGTGGCAGCAGAAGGGTCATCCGGGGCCGATGCCACTTGTAGTGCCGTCAGCATCACTCCCCATGCTGCCAAAATGGGATACTTACGAAGCCCCAGTGTGTCTTCTCTCAACAATGAAGTTGCCTCTGCTTTAGTTGAATGTAGCATCGAGTGAGCCCAGGCTGTGAGTGAAGGGGGGTCAGTTGTCTTCCAGCAGCGGGTGACCAACCGCTTGGCCACCGCCAGCCCTAAATCTAGAAAACGAGAGGTGGCCCTGTGTTTTTTATCTCTGGGGAATATACCTGTAATGCAAGCCCCCCATGTATTCAATATTGTTCTCTCTGTGCTGGTGGTTAGTAAACGAATCACTCCAAGCCAATATTTCTGCAGTCTGGGGCATGGCCATATCATATGCAATAAATCAGCGTCCACCATTTTGCATCGCAGCCAACAAGCATCCACCCTATTAAAGAACATGTTGATTTTGTCTGGGGATAAGTAGGCCCTATGGACAATGTAGAATTGAATTAGCCTAAATCTTGCATTCCTTGGGATCTGTATGGGACTCTCCAGCAACATTCCCCATTCCCTGGGTGTGTATGGTCGTGCAAGGTCCGTCTCCCATTTAGTACACAAGTGTGTTAAATGAGTAAAGGTGTATTCTCTAATGGACTCTGCGAACCATTTGATGAGGTGCTGCCCCTTGCCCAGTACGTGGGTGTGCTGTAACAGAAGGTGCGTCGGGAGCTCCTGCGAGATATCCCCCCAGTGGCATCTCAATGTAGCTATCCAGGAGGCGTGCGTTAGGAACTGCCCCGGTGGGATGCCTTCCTCATCTACCAGAGAGCGGAACGGCCGTAATTTACCCTTCACATACAGGTCCCCTAGTGTGTGCACATCAGCCTCTCGCCAAACTGCAAGTTCAGCTTTACTGACTCTACCCCTTCCCTTCGGCATTCGTAGGAGTGGAATCGTGGGCGCATATGGACTACATGCCTGGTGAGATATAAGGCTCTACGGAAACATTTGTGGACTATCTGTACCAGAAAGGGTAGAGACGTACTTGGTCTAGCGCACGGATGGAAAATGAAAAGAAGCCTATCTGGCGAACACGGCGTGCCACCTTTGGCCGTATCCTCGAGATAGAGCTCGTCCAGCCACTTCGCCACCCATTGTATTTGAGACGCCAAATAATAATGTTCCAGATTGGGTAAGGCTAATCTACTTTGCGTCTGAGGCAGATACAATTTAGCAAGCGCGACCCTACAGCGAGTGTTGCTCCATATAAAGTCCCTCATCAGTCTTTCAGGTGGGCGGAAAAATGATGACGGTAGGTATAATGGAAGATTCGCAAAATAATATAATAATCTGGGCAACACCACCATTTTAATGATTGCCACCTTACCCGTGACAGAGAGGTTAAGTGTTTTCCAGAAGTCTACCTGTAGGCGCAGCGCTGTAATTGCTCTAGATAGGTTGCCTTCTAGTAGATCACAATTCGTGTGATAGATGCGGACACCTAAGTACTGAAACACCGCCGGCTGCCAGGCCACTACTGCACCATCCACCATCCACTGAGGATCATCAACACCAGGAGTAAAGGGAAATAAACATGATTCCCGCCAGTTCACTTTCAGCCCGACACTCTAGCAAACAGCTGCAGCGTGTTGGGTACTATTGAAGGTATCCCCTGTATGTTCTTAAGGAAGAGTAAAATATCGTCCGCGTATAGCGAAACGGCATGAGTCTCTTCCCCCGTCCGTATCTCCCATTGATCCGCTAGTTGGAGATTAGCGGAGAGAGGGGGCACCTTTGTCTGGTTCCTCTGCCGATCGACAAAGGCTTAGAGAACAAGGTCCCCAAGCGAACCTGAACGGTGGGGGTGTCATACAATAGCTTCACTAGATTTAGGAAGTAAGGCCCAAATCCGAATCGTCGCAAAACTGCGAACAGATACTGCCACTCCACAGTATCGAAGGCCTTCTCCAAGTCTAAAACCAGGGAGCCAGCTGCAGGCCAGTCCACCACAGCCTCAAGCTTCACCCGAAATAGCCTTCGAATATTTAAGGTGGTGTTGCAAGCCGGGACAAAGCCATTCTGGTCCTGATGGACCAGCTGTGGGGTGACCAGGGCCAGTCGACTTGCCAGAACTCCTGCCAGTATTTTGTAATCTCCATTTAGCAGCGCCAAAGGTCGGTAGGCGCTCATGGGATCCCGTTCTGGCTTAGGAAGAGTAACCAAAGTGGCTTCTGTCATCGAGGCCGGGAGAGCAACCCCCTCTAGTGCTTCCATATAGACTCCCAGGAGTGGTGGACCTAACAGATCCGCATAAGTCTTATAAAACTCATGAGGAAGAACATCTGGTCCTGGGGCCTTTCCAGTAGGCAACGCACGCATCATACCCTTTACTTCCTCCAGCGTGAGAGGTGCATCTAGTTCCCGGTGCTGCTCTTATGTGAGTGTAGGAAACGTGATACCATCCAAAAAGGAATGAATGTCCCCATCAGAATCAGTCTGGGCAGACCTATACAGCTGTGCAAAGTGTGAAGTCAATTCCCTATGAATCTCATGCTGTGTATATTTAAGCCCGCCGTCCTGGGATCGAAGCGCAGGGATGAGGCTCGCGGCCTGATCCCGCTTGATCAACCAGGCTAAGAAAGCACCAGTTTGATCCCTTTGCGCATGAGCCCTCGCTGAGTGCGCCGCATAGTTTAGACATCTCTGGCGTTCTAGAAGTTCTGTATGTTTCTTACGCGCTTCTAAAAGCGGCGCCTGATCCGGAGCGATCCCTACTGTTTCAGATTCTACCATTAATAAGTCCCTTTCCACTACAAGCAACTCCGACTCCACCTGTCTCCTCATGCTGCAGCCCAACCCCAAACATCTCCCTCATATTGTGACCTTCATGGCAGCCCACTCCACCATGCCAGAAGAGGCCGTCCCCGTATTATGTGCAAAGTACTCGGTGAGGGCTTCCCCCATCTCGTCTCTAAACAGCATATCCTCTAGTGTCGACGGCTGTAGCCGCCAGGTAGGGATGGCAGGAGGTCCAGTCTCCCATGCCAGTGAAGCATAGTGTGGGTTATGGTCAGAGTGTGTATGACCCCGATAATCCGAACTCGTGACATATGGGATTAGGGAGGGAGAACCGAGGAACCTATCTAACCGGACGTGTAGATTATGTGGCACAGAGTAAAAGGAATACACCCGCACACCAGGGTTCTGGTGTCTCCAGATATCCACCATCTCCCACCCCCAAGTCCAACCACTCAATACAGCAGAGTTAGCTGTGGCTGCTGTGTGTGTAAGGGGGGAAATGATCTGTCTAACCCAACGTCCAAGACACTATTGAAATCCCCTCCAATCAGCCACGGAGTTTTGCACCATTTAGCAAGTATTTGGGAGAGTGATCCGAGAAATGGGTTTAAGTCCGTGTTAGGGGCGTATACATTACCCAGCAATACATAACGACTGTCTAGCCTACCCCTCAAGAACACATATCTGCCATCCTTGTCAAGCACTACTTCCTCCACCATGAAGGGAGTACCTGGGCGGACCCATATCAGGGCCCCTCGTGCGAATAGTGAGTAATTGGTAGCATACACCTTACCCCTCAATTTCCTTTGTAACTTAGCCGCTTCCGCACTGTCTAAGTGCGTCTCTTGCAGTAGGGCGATGCGCACCTGATGCCTTTTAAGATAAGAATAGACCGTATATCTGCGAGATGGTGCACGGAGACCCCTCACATTCCATGTAAGTATTGTGGCATCAGTCATGTCACTGCATCATAAAGCAACTGCTCGTGACCTAGCCCACGTCTGGGATTAGTGTGGGTCGGTAAAGGACTATGACGTCGCCCACCCCACCCTAGGAAGTCTTTGTGGATATGAAGGAAGGAAAAAACGCCAACATGGCGGTGAATAAACCGTATCAGAGCGGCCCCCATAAACTAGAGGTGCAGCCCAAACCTAAATAGGATACAAGCTATCCGTGAGACCAACTGATACCCTGTAATAGGGATGAACGTAGGGGGTGGAAGGCCTAACAGGGCACTCCATTGCGTAATCCCCATGTATCACACATGTAATCGTGAGGGAGTACAAATAACCAAGATAATCTGAAATAGCCATACATTAAAGCACATGCAAAAACATTTGTGCAGACCCCCAAACCCCACTCAAAGAGACAAGGGCAGTAACACCACGTGCCACTAGGCTGCAAGACTGTCAATAGTTTGTGGTGTAAACACCTGAGCCCCAGTCTTTATATGATACCATCAGAGGTCTGTGGCGTGACATCTGGCATTCGCAACAACACCACATCCGATAGTCCAGCTGCCGACGAGCCCTCATCCTCTGGCAAGTGGGGTGGCGTTCCCTCTCCGCTGACCACCTCTGCAGTCTCCGCCAGCCGCTCCGCCTCCCGGACCGCTGCCTGTCTCTCCTGCCCGATTTGGTCTTGTCCAGGGACTGCCGAAAGGCCAGGATATCGCCTCTTAGATTGTCGCCTACGAGTCTTCATGCTGTTCGCCTCCCTCCGCCAGGTGTCCGCTGTGCCAGTTGGTCTAGGGCCTGAGAACTGGCCCATGGTTTCCAGCCAGTCCCAGGTATCCTGTGGTTTCTCAAAGAAGCATACTTTCCCACCTGAAACCACTCTGAGCTTTGCTGGATATGCTGGATAGAGCAAGGAATATGCCACATTTAATTGTAGAAGTTTCTGCTTAACCTGAAGGAAAGACCCTCGTTGACGCTGGACCCTGAGTGTGTAATCCGGGAAGAAAAGGATCCTAGCATTGTCAAATTTAACTTACGCTAATTTCCTGGTTTCACGCAGAATCATATCCCTGTCTTTATTATGCAGCAACTTGAAGATAAGCGGACGCGCTCCAGAGCCCGTCGCTGGTTTTCTACCCCCAATGCGGTGTGCCCTCTCTATGGTGAAGAAGGGAGAGAAGGAGGAAGAGTTAAGAGTATCCTTGAGCCATTGTTCCAAGAAGGCCACAGCGTCCTGGCCCTCCGTCCCCTCCGGCAGTCCAATCAGGCGTATATTATTCTGCCTATTTCGGCCTTCGGCGTTCTCCACCCTGTCCTCAAGGTATCGGATACGAGCTTAATGCGCATTCTGTTGCTTTCCTAGGAAATCAGCGGCTGGTATTAGCTCAGAAACATGCTGCTCTACTGCCGTGACTCGATCCCCTTGTTTCCGATGGTCTGCATGTAATAATGTAAGGTCCAGCGCAACCTTGTCTATCTTAGACTCCATCGATTCCCTGGTACGTTCTATGGCATGCAAGAGCGCATCCAGACGGTCATTCAGGAGGTCCTGCTGGACATATGGCTGCGTTGAGTCCATGTCCTCTGAGCTCGCAACTTGGGAAGAGGTCCTCGACTCGGTACCCTTAGTGTGTCCCATAAGGCCGACCAGTGATCCTAGTGCAAGCCAAGGATACAAGATCTCTGCAGAGCAAGGCAAGAAAGCCGGGAAGTCCTTTCTGCACACAATGCGGCGCGTAGTGATGGCAGGGGAGACACTCACAAACTCTCCACTCACCAAGTCAGTCTCTGCATGCAGAGCGTAGTTCCCTTGCGCAGTGTCCTCCACAGCATTCACTCCCCCAGACGCCCACAGCCGCGCTGACCTGACTCATCTTCTGATTCCAAGGTAGTCTCCTGGGGCTGCAGCAATCATAGGCTTGGGGCCGGGCCTCACCGGCGTCTCCTCCAATGAGCTGTACGTCGTGTCGTCTCCACACAGCGTTAACACACAGCCCGCGACAGGGACCGCCAGAACAGGGCCCGGTTATGGCCCCCATCGTCGCACCTCCAACCCCTCATTAATATGCTAGGCGGAGGGGGGAGCCACAGTCACCAGAACGCCAGTCGTGCTCCAAGCTGTCACCTCCAGCGGGCTGCTTCGTCACTGTGGGCCTGCTCGTGTCTCATCCTGCAGCCAGGTAAAGTGGCCTCAATCCCCTCTCCCGAATACCTCCAGGCTGCCCCGCACTCCACAAAGCGGCGCCGTCACTATCTTTTCCTCCTCCGCGCTGGGAACTCCACACCGGGCACCCCCGGCCTCCCCTCTGTCTCCGTAGTCCAGGCGGGCACGAACTGTCTCCTCCAGCGGGCAGCTCCGTCACCGCGGGCCTGCTCTTATCACTCCCACTAGTCCGGCAAAGCGGAATCACTTGCCACTCTCGATCCACGCCAGGCTGCCCCGCACTCCTCTTCCCTGCGTCTGATACTCCACAATGGGCTTCCACAGCCTCCGCTCTGTGTCTAGTCCACCGACGCCTTCCCCGCAGTCCGAGCCGGCCCAGGACAGGCTCGCTCATGCAGACTTCATCCGGACCAGTCAGCAGCTCCGCCGCCACTGCTCACCACTTCCCCTCATTGGTGCAGGTGAGCCGCATCCGCACTGATATCTTGCTCAGCAGGCAGGGCCCCGTCGTCTGTCACCCTCTAGGCTGCAGTCCGCAGCACCGCTCACCCCTTCAAGCCATAGGTGGGCCACTCACAACATGAACCCCTGGGTCTCGTCGTCAATCCGGGAGATGCGGGGCCGCAGGCGACACTGCTTTCCGGCTCCAAGTCCTTAACGGTCACGAGCCCCTCTCGGGCAATTCTGCCGACTCCACCCAGGCCTCGTGCATGCGGTCGGGAGCCAGATCCTGGCTGTGGGCCTCAGATCACCTCCTTTCTCCAGTATCTCTCCGCAAATCAGCACCTGAGGGTCCGCACAGCAGTTCCCTTCGGCTGTGCACTGTGGATGCCTCGTCTACCCCGGATAAATTCAGCGGATAAAGGGGATCAGTGGCGGAGCGAGCTCAGATCGCGTCCGCCATGTTTCCCGTGCAGGCCACGCCCCCATGGTGGTAAACCCTCCATACCTGAGTTGTCAGATTGGAAGGGATATAAGGCAGAAACTCACCTATTCTCACTTTCACACTTCCTTTTCCGCCATGGACCGAACCTGCCAATTCCTGCTGCTGCAGCTTGATGACAAACAAAATCAACACCGTCATGGACACAATCGGTTGTAATCTCAGCTTTTATCTGTTACCTTTTTGACTTGTCTGTTAACATTTGCGCTGGACTCATGCATTTATAAATCTCTCTTACAAGCAATAGCATACCAATGTGCAATGCATTTGTCTGTGATGTTGACGTTTAAGAAAATGAAAGAAACACAATTGTATTATCACATTGCATGTATTAATTTGGTGCAATCTGCCTTAAAAAAAAATGGTTATTTGCACAAAAAAGGATATCAAATCACAAATCCAAAAGTCACCATACAGGTGTGTTTAAATACATTTCGTAAATTGGCACATGAAAAACATATGCAACACGCATCACTGGGATGTGTGCAATCTAACATGATGTAGAAATGGCACTAAAGGTGTAACCTTTACCTATTAATTACCTGTCAAATCAATGTCAGGCCCAAATTTGAAGTGTTCAACGTATACATCCATGTATCATTTCCCCTACTCTACTGCAAGTCCTGTACTGTATCCAATTTCAACAGTCACAATATTGTATAAGTTGTAATGCATATGTGCTCATACTGTTCAGTAATAAAGGTGAAACAAACACATCTGTAGTAACAAATTCAAAAACAGTTTTTAACATAAATTAGTTTGTGCAAGTGGCCATTACTAAGATGAATGCCTGCATCCAAATTCAAATGATCATCACATACAATGTTAACCAAAGTAGACATAAAAAATAAACCGTTGTATTACCTGCCATCATGGTAAAGAAAAATAAAAACTTCACATTTTATTAAGTAACATTGCTAGGAATAAAACAATTGCAAAGGAAAATTGATGGCAGGACTAATTTACATTTTTTAATTATTTTATTTTATTGTTTTCGTCACAAAAAACCCATAATACATACAACAACACGCACAGTATTATTGCAATTGGCATCTCTATACCTTTCAGTGTAAATACACAATAATGTAAATCAAGCATTTAGGGCATATCTTAGGTGCAATAACATTTTGAAAGTAACATCTCGAGCACTGTTAGTGAACTAATGCACACTGTTAATCATTTCCGTACAGAGGGCCCTTCACTCACACCCCATGGTAGTCAGTTATGCTATGTTTTCCGTTGGCGTTATTTCTGTGTTTCTAGGTTCCTGTTTCTTGTGTTAGTGCCCCAATGGCAGTAGATTGCGTGTCTGAGGCTGTGTCCGCAGCTTTATTTAAAAGGTATGCTTGATATGGACCCCAGTAATTCCTAGGCCGACTCTTGGGAGGGAGTAGCTTGTTATATGCATCAGATTGTGTGTTACAGTACAGCTTATCAGCCTGCCAGTCTTTAATCTGCGGCAGTGGGCCACCCATCCAGCGCAATGCAATCCGGCGTTTAGCCAGAAGGTGTCCAATGGCCAGCAACGGACGCACGGCCTTGCCTACTGGGAGATCCCACCCCAAGAGTGCCATCTTGGGGTCCGGCTCTAGATCTGCGCTAATGATGAGTCCCATTTCCTGAAATACTCTGTCCCAGAATACCTGTATACCAGAGCATTCCCACGCAAGAGGCCAGAACCCCGCCTCTTCCTCCCCACATCGTGAGCAGCGGGAGGTCTCCAACAACCCACGTCTAAACTGGCGTTCAGGGGTGCAGAACGCTCTGTGTAAGAACTTGTAGGGAATGAGCCTGTGGCGCCCATTGAGAGAGACTGAGCAGGTTCGAGAACAGCAATATTGCCACTCCTTATCGCTCAATGGAGTGCCCAGATCTCGCTGCCAGTCTTGTCGTACTCTAGACTTCGGATTTACGGGTGTCTTGCAAGCTCGTGTAAAATTTCGTTATCAGTTTTAAGGGTTCCTCAACCTTAATGAGTGTTGTGTACGCTCCCATAGCCTGTGGTTCTAACATGTCATCGCCTAAGAGGGCACGCCACGTGTGTCGGGCTCTGAAGTAATGAAATAGTGTTGTGCCTGCCGGCTTTACATCCGGTCGCTGCAAGGCCTCCCAGGATACCAGTGTCCCCTCTTTGAAGAAGTCCCCCATTTTCGTGATTCCTATAGTTTGTAGTGCCCTTCCCGCCCCCGTATCCTGCCCCAACGGGAACCACAGTCCCCACTGAATCAGCATTTCTGGAGAGTAGAGGAACGGTCCTGCTTGCATTTGTAACAACGTCTGCCATGCCTGCGCCGTTACCGCTAGAGAATCAAAGACTTGTGGGCGTCGGGATGTCTGCCGCGTTAGGACCTGGGGTAATAAAAGTGGGTCTGCTGCGTTTCTTTCTAGATATAGAAAGGGTGTGTCCGGAGGGCCATGTATCCAATAATGGGCGAATGTACTATTAGCTGCCCTGTAATACTTTTCGAGATCCGGGGCTCCCAACCCGCCTAGCTCATAGGGTAGAGTGAGAGAGTCTCACCTTATTCGAGGCTGTTTTCCGGCCCATGCAAGCTATATCAGTTGCGTTCGCCAGATCGCAAATAAACCTTTGGGCAGGAGAATGGGTATATTCTGAAATAGGAACAGAAATCTCGGCAGTACCACCATTTTCATGATGGAGATTCTCCCTATTAGTGAGAGCGGGAGCCTAATCCACTTGTCCACATTCTCAGTCAGTCGCTCTGTTGCTCTTCCATAATTTTCCCGGATCACCACTTCCGGGTCTGTATGAAATTGAATTCCCAAATATCGTACTGCTTCAGTGGTCCAGCGCAGCGGGAACTCCATGGTGGGCTCTGTGGTTACAGGCGTAAGCGGGAATATGATTGATTTATCCCAGTTTTTTTTTTTTACTTACAGTTGATGCGAAGTCCAGAATGACCTCCAAACTGGACAACCTCTCTCAATATATGGGACAAATTTACTTTTGGGTCATGAATGTAGAGTAAGGTGTCGTCCGAATACGCGGAAATATTGAGCGTGTACTCTGGAAATCTTAACCCTCTGCGCGTGTGGTATTCGCTGAATGGCACAAGCTAGTGGTTCTGCCACAATCGCGTACAGAAGCGGGGAGAGAGGGCAGCCCTGGCGGGTGCCACGCGTAATGGTGAAAGGTTGTGAGACTGCATCCCCTATCCGTATTCTGGCTGTGGGTGACGAGTACAGTACCGAAATTAACCTAAGAAAAATGTCACCGACCCCAATCTTGCGCAACATTGCGAACATGAACCCCCACTCCACTGAGTCAAAAGCTTTCTCAGCATCGAGAAACACTGCAGCAGCCTTGACCTCTGGGTTCAGTCTCTGCACCGTGCCAAACAACGTCCTGAGATTTAGTGATAGGTTCCGGCTGGGGACAAATCCTGCTTGTTCCGGTCGAACGATACCTGGTAATATTGAAGCCAGTCTGTTTGTTAAGATTTTAGCATAAATCTTCGCGTCGACGTTGAGCAGGGATAGGGGCCTGTATGAGGAGCAGTGGTTGGGCAGTTTCCCTGGTTTAAGCAATGCAACTATAATGGTCTCACGCATAGACAGTGGCATGACACCTGACTCCGCCATTTCCTCATAAAGTAGCTTGAGATAGGGGATTAGTATATCCTGGAAGGCTTTATAAAAGGCTACGGTGAGCCCGTCTGCTCCTGGGGCCTTCCCGGCCACCATCCCACCTAGTGCGCTACGTATCTCGTCTGTTGTCAGTGGCCCCATTAGGTGTTCCCTGTGTTCCGTTGCTAACCAGGGCATTTTTATGTATGATAGATATTCGTCTAGGGCACTGTCGTCGGTTGGGATTTGGGAAGTGTACAACCCCTGATAATAAGAGCGGAAGTGCGCGACTATTTCCTCAGGGGTACCTAACAGAGCCCCGCTCTCGTCTGTCATGCCCACCATTCTGTCTAGCTCTCTATTGGGCCTCATTAAACCTGCCAGCATTGCACCTGGTCGATCCTGCTCCCCATAGCTCCGAGATGTAGCATACTTCCCCATGTGCCTGATTTCGTCATTGGCTGTGTCCTGGAATTCCGCTAATTTTTGTTTAAGATTCGCAGTAGTTTGGGCAGTTTCCCTCTCAAGTAGGTCCTGTTCCATTTGCGCTATTTCCATTTCTAGGAGGTCAAGCCTGCCTCGAATGGAGCGTAATACTCCCGCATGTGTAGAGATTACTACCCCCCTAATGTATACTTTAAACGTTTCCCAGACTGTTCCGAAAGATGGTACGGATCCTAAATTGTTAGAAAAAAAATCTTCTGTAGCCGTTGCTACCCCTTCTCTGAATACTGTATCTAACAATGAATAAGGAGGGAAGCGCCAGGTGAACGCTGGGAGTCGTGGTGTGTTGTAATGGAGCACTAGCCGTACTGGGGAGTGGTCTGAATATGTACGCGGGAGATGTGTGCAGGTAAGCACTCTTGCGTCTAGTCCCCCAGATATTAGCCAAAGGTCTATCCTAGTGTGGGTGTCAAAAACTGAGGAGTAATGCGTGTAACCCCGCGTAGTTGGGGATCTGTGCCTCCAAATGTTGAGTAGACCTTCTGTATGCATGATTTCTTGGATGGCCAATGCTGCAGCCGCTGGTCGTCTGGGTGGACCATGAGATCTATCTAAGGTGGGATCTAGTATACAATTGAAGTCCCCCCCCCAGACTTGCGGGATACCTCTCCATTGTAGCAATTTGTCAGCCAGTGAGCGGTAGAATTGGGGGTCGTCATGGTTCGGGCCATATATACCCACTAGTAAGAATTTCAGATCTCCCTTTTTGCAGAGGGCCACTGCATACCTGCCTTGAGTGTCACTAACTAGGCCTGTCATTTCCACACCTGCCTTCTTGTCAATCCATAGTAGAACCCCTCTGGCATGAGATGTGAAGTCGGCTGAGTAGCATGTTCCCTGCAGCTTCCTGTGTACCTCCCTGCTACGTATTGGGGTGAGGTGTGTCTCCTGTAAGACTGCAATGGACACAGAGTCTCTCTTCAAATAGGTGCCTACTTTTCTAACCTTCCTTTTGTCATTAAGGCCACGTACGTTCCATGTCATCAGTTGGATTGTCTGTAGTTTTGCACCCTCAGTGGCCATACATTACGTGTAACACCTGTAGAAGACAGATCTCTATACCTGCGGTATTCACTGTGCGGAAACAACATATAGACTCAAATTCAAAACAATCATCTGCGCATAACAAACAAACATTCCCACCCACGCCACAATTCCCTCCAACAGTCGTGGCAGTATACTTTCCCCCCTCCCCTCCCGTTCCCTCGAACTTAAACAAAATCCCGCAACAAAGCAAAGTCAATTGTGTGATACACTCGGGGGTAGATGTTGCCATCTGTACTGCCCTCTACGCCACCGTGGGAACTTGTACCCACACAACCTACAAAAGTAAGTATTCCTGGGATATGTGTGTTGACCCAATTATGCATTCTAACAAGACTGCACCTGCTGTAGTTAGTCAGTTTCGGGGATTCGGGATCATCAATTCGGGCCACTTAAAAATCTGCATTCTGTTCTTACAGTGATTTGGTTTTGTTAACTACCCCAATGCGGTCTGCTGCAGCATTTACCTACAGTGTCTTGTGCGTCGGTAAGAGCCAGACATCACAACATGGTCCAAGTTTTCATTCTTCGAGATCTAGTTCATCACGATTGCCTGGGGTATCATCCGTGTGCGATTGCGAGTTGTTCGGCGACCCCCGCCGTTTAAGTCTCTGGTCTTTGTCTTTGATGGCACGCAGGGCTGCTTTGGGATCCGTAAAAAAAAGAACTTTACCATCCATTTTGATCCGTAACTTTGCTGGGTAAAGCATGCTATACTCCAGATTCATTTCACGGAGCTTCTTTTTCGCTGGGTTGAACAGCCGCCTTGCTTCCTGCACCTGCAGCGTGAAATCAGGGAAGAGAGAAATTTCTGATCCCTCGTACTGAAGAGATCCCAATTCACGCGCTTTTCGTAGGGCTGCATCTCGGTCCCTGTAGTTCAATATCTGCGTGATGATCGGCCGAGGAGGTGTCCCTGGGACCGGTCTGGGCGCTAGTGAGTGATGCGCTCGTTCTATGATGAATACCTCCGAGAATGTGCCCCGCCCCAGCAACGTGATGAGAAGTCGCTCTACATACTGCTCCATATTGCCGGTGTTGGTTGATTCAGCCACACCAAGTATGCGGACATTGTTCCTCCTTGATCGCGCTTCGAGATCTTCGGTCTTGAGTTGCAGCGCACGCAGAATCTTGTCTCTCTCTTTGTCAGTTTCCGCATCCGCACGCACCACATCTTCCAGGTCCGACACCCGCCCTTTCAGCTTTGTCAAGTCGGTCTCCATGCTTGTCCATTCGCTCTGACATACGGTCCATACGGAACGACTGAGCATCTATCTTACTGTCTATTTTTGATAGACTTTGTTGGATAGTGCAGAACGCAAGTTTGACGTCGACGTCTGCCCCTGCTTCTGGGTCGTCTGAGGTGGCATCTTGTTCCGCAGGCGCAAGATCTCTAGATTTAGGTGTCTTGCGTAGGTCAAACTGCAGTTTTGGTTGTAGCCTGTCTGTTTTGCCCATGATGTGGAATTATACCCAAAGCGTTAGTGTGACACCTGGCTTTCTGGCAATTCTCACTTACACAGGAAGGGCGCCCAAACCCATTACGGATCAGGGGCAGTGCTTAGATTCAAAGGCGATCGTCGCAAGCGCCGTTGCTGTGCTGTTCATTCGCTCTACGGCTGACATTCTCTAAGCGTTGACTTCTCTGACGTGTTGTTCCCTCGTTTTCGAGATACCTCCCATTTGCGGGGTATCGGTACACCTGACAGTCTCTGTGTGCACCCCCTTTATTGATTGTTCTTGTGTTTCAGTATCGGGTGCCTGGGGTCGCACTGTGCTTTGTGAATTCTTGGGCAGCAGCGGACCTCTACCTGCCCCGCAGCGGAGGTCTGGGCGTTGGCGTGGTACGTGACCTCAGGCCTCCCTGCAGATCTCCTGGTCTTGGTTCCGGACCTGCTGTTAATGGCAGCTTAGCGTGGGTTTGCCTCACAGGGATTCTGCTTTGCACATGACTGCGGGGGGTGCGTGCTATCCGCAAGTCTTTAGATGCACGGAGGTTGACAATCGCCTCCCGGTGTATTGTCTACTTGATTCTGCCTCACCTCACAGCGTATTGTGGCTCCGGCCGCTACCCATGTCTCCCCCATTTAGTAGTGATGTGCGTCTGTACTTCAGCTCAGCGCGCCTCTCGGGTGAGACTCCCCCTGCGTCTCGCTCTTTCAGCGCAGCTCTTACCGGCGGTCTTTGTTGCTGAGAGGCCGCACCCCGGGACGCGCGCCACATGGGTCAGCTTCCTCTCTCCCTCGTGTGCGGTTTTGGCCTCTGGACTCATCCCCCGTTGTCAGACACAGCTCTCCCGCGGAGTCGCGTCACTCAACAACACCAAGTTCCCAGTGCCCCCCGAGAGGGACGCCTTACAGGCTTCGCTGTTCCGATGCAGCCTACGCTGATTGTCGGGGCTGACGGAAGGCCTCACCCCTCGCTGTACTCAATCTGCGGCACCGCTGTAAACTGCCGTTCCTCTGCACCGATTTGACCCACGGTTGGCACACTGGACAGCGCTGGATTATTATGAGTCAAGCACAGCTCTCTGATGAGACATAACTCGAGGTTGTGTATGGATTATGTCGGATTAATGGTGACGGTCGAGGGAGCTGCTCTAACTCGCGGCCATCTTGGAGTCAGGCAAGCTCCGCCCCCTCGATGCCAGGACTAATTTGGTGAAATCAAAAATGTATTGCAAACAATGATGGAAGTCTTTTGGTTTTAGTACTTTTGGTTTTAGTAGGGGTGGTTTCTGTATTGGAAGGGGTGGGTTGCAATGTGGAAGGGGTGGGTTTGGGGTGTGAGAGGAGTAATTTTGCATTTGAGAGGGGTGGTTTGGGCTTTGAAAGGGGTTAAGAAAAGGGCAAATAATAAACTATCACAGGGAAAATGGGTAGGATGTTCAGCAGGGAGTTGGGTTTGGGAGATAAAAGGAGTGGCGGTGGCTGATGCGCATGTGTCTATTGATGGTGCAGGTGCATGTGGGTCTGGTGTATGTCGTGCACGTTTGGGTGTGTCTTGCTTACTAGGTGTCTGTTGTTTGGCTGAGTGTGGGCGTTTGTGTTTTTTGGGTGTGGAGTCTAATGTGTGTGTGTGTGTATGGGTGTGCTGTGGAGGTACTTGGTGTGGTGCATGTGGATGTGATGGTGCATGTGGGTGTGGTGGTAAGTGTGGTGTCTGTGGGTGTTCTGTTGATGGGGTGGTGCATGTGGGTGTGGTGGTGGGTGCAGTGTCTGTGGGTGTGCTGGTGGTAGAGGTGGTGCATGTGGGTGTGGTGGTGGATGCAGTGTCTGTGGGTGTGTTGATGTGGATATGGTGGTGGGTGCGGTATCTGTGGGTGTGCTGGGGGTGGGGATGGTGCATGTGTGTGTGGTCATGGGTACAGTCTATGTGGGTGTGCTGGTGGTGGGGCATGTGTGTGGTGGTGGTGGGTGAGGTGTCTGTGGGTGTGCCGTGGGTGGGTGTGATGCATGTGTGTGTGGTGGTGGGTAGAGTCTCTGCTGGTGTGTTGATGGTGGTGCATGTGGGTGTGGTGGTGGATGTTGTATCTGTATGTTTGGATGTGCACCTGTGTTTTTTGTGGTATTTGTGTTTCTGTATGGGTATGCTGCTTCTGTCTGTTTGAGTGGGTGCATACAAAGGTGTGAGTGTGCTTGGGGCAGGTCTGGGAATAAGGAATTGGGATGGGGATGGGGCAGTAGGTGGGGCAGCAGGTTGGGATGGTTGAGAGGCTGCATTCAGTGAGGAGGCTAGACCTTGAAAAGACCTCTGTAGGCCAGCCATAGCACTGTGAAAGTCTTCCAGGTAGGCTACCATTTGTTGTATATGGCAGCCAAGCCAATAGATGGCATTCAGCAGTGCAGTCTGACCTACAGAGATGTTCCGGAGGCGGTCAATAGCCTCCTTACTCAGTGCAGCTGAGGGGATAGGGCAGAGGGTGAGGTGCCTGGAATAAAGGAGATGCCACCCCTTTTAGGGGGGCAGGTTTGGCCAACTGGGGGGGAGCATGAGGGAGGGTGAAGATTGTACTCAGGGTGGCGGACAAGGAAGCAGTTGGTAGACTTCCTGTCAGATCCGCCATCACTAGGAGTGCTCGCTGGAGGAGGCCTCTGAAGAAGATGTTGAGGTGCTGGCAGCCTCCGTTGCATTACCTTCACCCTCTGTGCCACTGGGTCCCTCGGTGTCAGTAGTGTCAGAACACGAACCACAGTGGCCAGCTGCTTCCCCGCCTCCAAGGCCAATGTCTCCTCCACCTGTTCCAAAAGATGCTGAAATGACATAAAATAGTTTTATTTAATCTGTGTAAAAAAAACTGATCATGAACTTTGATCACAAAACAGTTTCCAAGTTTTTATATTTCACCTGCTTCAAGGCTCTCAAACTTTGGTTCTACATTAGCATAAGCTCATGCATGTAGGCAACATCTTTAGAAACCATTTGGTCACAATAAGAAACAAATAATTGGGTGGATTGACAAATGACTTCTACAGCATAAGTAAATACATGGGCCTTGAAATATTTCTGATACACTTCAGTACAGAGTAAAAACATTTTCACATTTGACTCCTAAATATCTCTAGTTATTTGAAGTTTGTTTTATCATTGTGAAAATGTTTCTCTAAATATGCTGGCTTTCACTGTAGTAAAAAATGTGTAGAACATCACAGGAATAATTACATACACTGATTAATGTATAATTTTTATTTAAAAGATTCAAATGTAAATCACTATATGCAACATAGTACACCTTTATGCATTTCAACATTTGTCTAAAGAGTCACGAGTTGGGCCTGATTTTGAGTTTTCCTGAAAGGATACTCCTACATATATGTGATGGAACATTCCTTCTGTCAAAATACCTTTACATTTCCTATTTTTCTCCATTATTGATTTATCATCTGGACTAGACAAAGGACATTGACAAATGGTTTTTAGTATGTGTTACTCTGTTACCAACCAATTTGTACACATTTCTGTCTGTCTTTCAACTAAAATTGTATGTCTATCACAAACATTTTGTCTAAAAACAGACTGGCTAACACACTCATTTGTGAAGGAGTAAAACAGCATGCAAATATGTAACGTGTGAAACAGTATTTCTGATGCTTAACACAATTTGGATATGTTTTGATTCCAAAATGTAGCCATTAATTCTGATGTCACTAGTCATTTTGGATCACATGCTCACTCTTGTTTGTGTAGAATCCCAACTTATCAATGTGATGTTTGGCACATTCACTGAATCATAAGTGCATAGTATGCTATGTCACATGTAATAGGGCTACCATTACATCATCCACAATAGTGAAGGAGCATCATAAATAAAGACTATTGGCCTGTTTGGTATAACTGTCCCTCATGACATCAAAGAACCTGATGTGTAAGTGCAGTTTAGGCAGCCATGTGTCTGCTGTGAACAGTCCTTTAGTTGTCAACAGGAATCAGGTGGGATCCTTTCCAACAAATAGACAAAGCACATCATCATACACATTGTGCAAAACCTACATCATCAAGAACTTTTCTTGTGCGTTGGACATGGGTCACCCTTAAAGTTGATGGGAAAAATCCTTGCTGTAACATGTGAAATTCTTGAACTTGCCCCCTTCATCCTGCTGTTGGGCTCTCAACTGCCCATCCAGCTCTGAATAGACCACTGCAAGAATGTGGGCCATTAAAGAGGTCAGGGTGCGGCGCATGCGCTTCCTACGTTGGGAGGACTGCTCGAGCTGAACTTCGGCTGACTTTCTGGTCCAGCGTCGTAGGTCCTCCCACCTCTTTCTGCAATGGATGCTGCGCCGCTTGTAGACCCCCAGGGTCCGCATCTCCTGGTGATGGCCTTCCCGATGCCCCACTTCTGATGGGCTGGGATGGGCTGGGATGTATGGATACAAGAAATGAAAGAAGAAACAATGGTTTTGTGACTATTTGTCTGTATTGATCTAACACAATTTTACTACATCTATCACAAGCATGACATCATTTACCATACAACATGTGTATTTTCACATGCTTACCAGAACAAATATATTTATACACACTTTTGTAGTGACCTGTTGACTACCCTTATCCATTGTCATGGCCCAAACTCACTTATCCAGGCCTGTGACATTATCTAGCCCAGGGGGCTCCTACATATTCTGTGATGTTACCTACTTCTGATCAGTGCAAAACATTGTGAACTACTGAAGGCTAAACATAAATACTTATGGCACAGTGAATACTGGCCACTGGGAGTTAGGGGCCTCCTTTTTGGAAATGAAACACTTTCAAATGGGAATAAAATCAAATTAAGTGTTAGCTCAAGAAGTTAAGTAACTCTCCATTTCAATTGTTGTCCATTTAAAAGCATTCTGGGGCATATTTTTAAGCACACTTCAAAATATGACTAGGCAAGGATATATGTTTATGACAAATATACCTCAGTGCTTCAGTTGTTTGTCCCTGTCCCTGTGACTCAACCCCAGCCTGGCCCATGATTCTAACTGAGCACTGCTCGTTGTCTGGCCCTGCTTTCTGCAGCCTGATGATCATGATGTCACATGAACACTGCCTTCCCTTAATTTTTATATGAAAAAATGACCTTGTGCCCATCTAATAAGTGACCTCGAGGCTGTGTGTTACTCTGAAGGGATCTGGGAGCTACTGGTAGCTTCCAAACTGTTTGGAGAGCCTTGATCTAGGCTGAATGATTTGTGGGACGATACACATAGCTCATTTTCATTTGGTTTGTACAGAAGACATATTTTTGTACAGTTGTAAAGAGTATATAATGTGTTTTCAAAGTTACATGATGTGAGTTTTCAACATATCACATGTAAATCAAACATTTACATACATATATCTCTACATATATACCAAATAGAATCTAGGGCTTTAAACACACAACACATACAAATGTTGTTGTTTTATAACATCGTAAAGTGTTTACAAATCCCCAAACAACATTGTCCTATGTAAGGAACAAAATATATGACATTTAACATCAATCACTACACTTCACTCAGGAACTCAAAGGGACATTGTAGCCTGTGTTAATGGAAAAACCTGTTAGACAGATTCACATATGCATTTCAAACATGTACCTGTTCCTCTGGTGAGCCATAGAGCTTGCCATAAAGGAAAAGGACCTCCTTTGCCAGCAACTCCAGCTCCTCTGGGATGAAGGCAGGGGCCCTCTCACCTGCTGGACCTGGCATCGCTGCTCCCAGAGGTCGCAAACAGCAGCAAAAGTGGAGCAGGTCTTGATAGTTGCAGTGTTAGGAGGCAAGTGAGCTTTTTTTGCACCACTGTGTACATGTATGCAACGTATGCGATCTTCAGTGGAGACATACACAGCCATTGGCCTTCATACATTGCTTTCACACACATTAGCCTAGGGCTGTTTCCGTCATGGAGTTGAACGCCCACTACGCAGCGGACGCCTGATTACAATTGTCCTGATGGTGAGGTTCATGCGACCGCCATTGTAGAAGGTCAAATAGTGTGTTATAGGTCAAATAGTGTGACTGTAAAGTGCGTCACAACCCCTCAAAAGGGTGGATATTTTGTTTTCATACTCAAACTTCGAAAGACACTCATATAAGTACAAAAAAACATTTATATGTAGTGCGTTACTGTGGTTACATGTGATATTTGCACTGTGTTGTTTACACCTCTGTTGATGGTATTTTGTTAGAAAAATCTTTTAAATAATTGGATGTGTACATAATACATTAGAAATTTATTATTTACACATTCTTTCATATTTAAAATATTGACAGCTAAAAAATGACGTGTGTAGTAGAAATGACAAAAAGATAAATATTAGATTTAAATATGTTTTAAAACCACATATCTTTGTAGCACAACTTTACATTTGTGTTAATAATAAAAAAAAGATTTATGTGGACAATGTTTAAGTATGTTCACAATTCTTCCAATGCAGACATTTGAGCCCGGGGAGAGTGAAGAGACGACAGCATCAAGTGTACCGCCCATTTCCAGACCTTGCCACCATGGAAGAATGGGATATTATCAAGAAATTCATATTAAATAGGCAAATTATACTGGGTTTATGTAATCAACAAGAGCCAGATATTCTGCCCCACATCTGAAACCCCACATCTATTACACCACAGGATCATTCCAATACACTATGGCAGTATCTGGTGGAATGTCACAGCCAGCTTTCAGTGGTGTGCTACAAGAAGTTCTTTCGTCAGTGATGAGACACACCAACAGCTTCATCCAGTTGCCACGACATGAGAATTTTGCGAATGTGAAGGGCGATTTCTATGCTTTGGGTTGCCTAACACATGTGGTTAGAGCAATTGATGGCACACAAATTGGCTTTGTGCCACCACAAGCCAGGGAACAAGACTACCGGTATCGGAAAAACTTCCATTCAATTAAAAGGTTGTCTGCTTAGTTGATTTATATATCAGAAGTATCTGTGCGCATTTCCCTGGATCAGCCCATGATTCCTTTGTACTACGGAACAGCCGCATACCCCTGAAAATGTCACAACTTGGACGTGAGACAACCTGGCTTGTTGGTAAGTACAATCTGACATAATATTGTTTGGGTAATTTCAAGATGAATTATCTGAAATGGCGTAACATATCTTGGCTCTTCTCTTTTTTTTCCATTTAGGAGACTCAGCTTATCCTAACCAACCATGGTTGTTGGCTGCTGAGGAATCCAACAATACCAGGGGAAGTCTGCTTCAATGAGGCCCATGGAAGGACATGGAGGCCAGTGGAGCTGGCTTTCGGGCTCCTAAAGGTCAGATTTCGCTGTCTGGACAAGAGTGGTGGAGCCCTCCTCTACTCCCTCGATAAGGTGTGCCAAATCACCATGGCCTGCTGCATGCTGCACAACATAGCCCTGCAATGGAACATCCCTTATATGGCAGAGGATGGAGACCATGAAGAGCCATTGGGTGAGGATCCTGATATGCTGAACGAAGATGCTAGTGGTGAGGAGGAAGGAGTTGACTTACATCAGGATGTCATTGACAACTACTCCACATGAGTGTAAGTATCTCTTTACATATTAACACAATAACTGGGAAATCAAGGCCACAAGTCTTTGTTGATAAAAGTTTTGATACATTTACTTCTGTGTTCATTTTAATTGGTTATCTCTGATTGAGATTTTGGAAATGTGTCCTCAAAAAGATAACTTTGTAATGTGTCTATTTTATTATGTTTTATTACTCATCATTTTGTCGTAATCTTTTTTAGGTACCTTCACAACGTCATCTTCATTTGGACATTTCAAAGTTGTGACATTTCAAGTTAAATGGTGCTGTTCCAAAGTACAAAGGGACTATGGGTTGTTCTTGTGAAAGACACACTCAGACTTTGTGTGTACATATCTTGTACTGAGGCAACTTGCACTGTGATTGAATGGAAGTTTATTAAATAGCATTTGACTTGTTTTCTGTAGAGTGGTGGCACCAAGCCAATATGTGCTGCTTGATTTGCTCTAACCACATGTGGTAGTCAAGCAAAAGCATAGTCATCCCCCTTCACATTGGCCAAATGCACATTTCGTGTTAAGTGAATGAATATGTTGATGTGTCTCATCATTGTAGAAAGAGCTTCTTGTAGCACACCACTTAAAGTTGGTTCAATAGTGTATTGGACTGATCCTGTGGCCACAAAATTGAGTACTGACAGAATTTAGGACTGTTGGTGTAGTGCAATTCCTATTGTGAGGCAGAATATCTGGCTCCAGCTTATGACACAATCCAATAATATTTTGCTTATTGAATCTGAATCTTTGGCAAGGTGTGGAACTGCAAATGTAACATGCATTTGCAATGCAATAGGTCTCCAATTTACGCGAGACCTATTGCATTGCAAATGGTTGGCAAAACGGGAGGGAGAGCGGGGGGGAGAAGGCACAGACATCAGTAGGGAGGGAGAGTGGGGGGAGAAGGCACAGACGGCGGGCGGGGGGTGGGGGAGCAGAGCAGAAGGCACGGACAACGCGAGGGAGGGCGGGGAGGGGAAAAGACACTCCACATTTACCTGGTCCATCTCCTGCGGCGGGCTCTGGCTCCAGCTGCTCCCTGGGCCTCGGGCCTTGGACTTCCAGAGCACCACCGCAATAAAGGAAATAGTACACGCCCGTGTAACAACCAAGTAAAGGGGCCCATAGCCATGGGAGGATACAAATGACGACATGGCTGTACTAAGGCGGGACTAACAAGCCTCATAATGAATCAGAAGACAGCATTTACAAAGGACAAACACACAAGCCAATGAAAAATAAGGGTGGGGGAGTGGGCGGAGCTTCTCTCCGTACTGAACTACCACAGCTCTTCGCAAAGCAGCGCTTGCGCGCTGGCTAACGATCCATGGATTGTCATGTTCAATAAAAATTTGACAGAACACTCTGTTAGAAATTGAATGAAATACTGGTTGGTGAGTTATTGGTATTTGTATTTTGTTGTCATAGTAGAAATTAGTGAGAAACATTACCTACTGGTAATTCATTTATGAATAAACAGTACTTTGGTTGCTTAAATTTTGAAATGTATGATGGAAGAAAAACAATAGAATGAATCCAGAAAATAACTACAACACCAGTCTTTGAAATGTTTTCTTTTTTGCTTTTATTAAACAAAAGCATATAAAGTAAAAGTGGATGTCAACCAATATAACAAACAAAATAAGAAAAAGTCAGTCATGGTGAATGAAACCATAATTGTAGAGCCAAATTGTTTGCAATACAATGTTCAAAATACAACTGGCCTCAGCAATGTAAATGTAACCAGAAAATAGTCCACAGAGTGAATGATAGTCACACACTGGAGGAAATTAGGTCTCTTGATGGTGTCTCTTGATGGATGGTGGTGGGGGTCTTACCAAGCCCTCCCGATGGTCCAGATGAACGTGTGCTCCTGCGGGTGGCTGGTGGGTCAACAGTTGCAAGGACTGAGGTGGGTGAAGGTGTTGCCTCTTGTGACAGGGCCTCCCTTTCTGTGGCTGAGCCAGATGTAGTTGGCCCATATGTAGTTGGGCCACAGAAAGGAGACGATGGTGCAGGAGAAGCCCTGCACATATGGGTGTAAATGTCCTGCAGCACCCAGTCAGGGGGCCCAAATTGGAGTTCAGATTCTCCATCTGAACATTGTGCTCCCTCTGCAACTGCTTTATGTCTTGGAGCTCTGTAAGAACCTGGCCTATCATGTCTTGGGACTGATGGAGGGTTCCCAAGACTTGGTTGATGGTGGCCTGGGAGACAGTGACCCCAGTGGCTTCACTATGCTGGCCCACAGGATCCCTACCACGACCCCTACCCCCACTAACCTGCGGCCTTGAGCCAGTGTACCCAGTCCCACTGGGTCCTGGCTGAACTGAAGGTGATGGTGGTGTTGTCTCACCACCAACCAGGACTGGCGGGCACAAGATGGGTGTTATGTTGCTTTGGGCACAGAAAGTGGAGGTATCTGTCTGCTGAGGTGTTGTACCAGCTGGGGTGGGAAGGGTAGGTGTGGGCAGAGGGAGACTCACTGGGGCCGTCTGTCCAGACAGATCAGATGGACCAGGCCACTCCTCTTCATCCAGACTTTTAGGAGTGGAGTCCTCCCTGGAGACTTGATCCTGGGCTGGAGTGTAGGTATCCTGAAACACAGATGTTTGGACTCATGCTCTGGCTGTTGGCCCTATAATGAATGAGATAAGAAATATTTTTAGTAAAAGTGTGGCTTATTTATCCAATGAGTTCTAAGCAAATATGATGTAGCAACATAAAAGGGAAAAGGAATTGAACATCATGATTAGACCTTTCAGTGGAAATGTAATTAATTGCACAGTTTATGTTTCATACAAAACTACTTCAAATAAACAAGTAAGAAGATGTTCTGAAATGAAAAAAGATAAATTATTTAGTATACACGAACACAACACAATAGAGAGGAAAATGTGAACTTAACCATTCCAATACCTAGCAGGCTACTAAACAGACATTTACATAACTTAGAGAGATGTTTAGCATTAGTCATCATATACACAGTGCAGAGTTCAGTTTTCACATATGCCACTTTTATTCAGCATACAATTTTACATGCCTTAAATTTTTAAGGTCAACAAACGTTGATTTGTGAAGGTAATGACATCAATTCAATTACATGACAAGAAAGGGGCAACATACAAAAGTCAACACAAACAATTTTCAAAAGAGAGCATTACATAGAGAATGATCAATAAATGACACTGTACCATAGGCAAAAATATGATAGAAAAGGGAGAATGAGCAAAATGAAATGGCAATATTATCACAAAACAGAAACAAGGCATCATGGTAGTTGTAGTTATTTCAATGAAACAGTCACAACACTTGCAAAATTGTGACCTGAACGTACTTTGTGTAAATCTGCAGTAGAAAGAGAACAGACATTTACTATGAAACACATATATGTTATTTGTTATTTGGAGTACAAACACTTGCAAGCACCATAAAAGCATGTGTAAATGTGATGGCTATTGAAACCTGTTATCTTAAATGCAACTCAATACACTCAAACAAACAAGCCAAACAAGATGTTACTGATATATTTAGGTTTCTATGTGAAATAAATTGTGCTGAAGACATTAGAAACAGCTAACTACAAAGCAAACAGGACATTTAGGTTTAGTGACACATTGAAAAGTGTAATTTACCAGTCTTCACTCCACCAGCGATTCCTGCCACGAGGAGATAAATGAAAGAAGATAAAGGGAGAAGAAACAGGGAAAAGCAACAAAATAGCCTTACTTAACTGGCAAAAGGTCCGCTTGAAAATGTTGTGGTGCAGTGGAATGGCAAAGGATCATGGTCTGAAATGGAGTGTGTTTTATAGTGTGGTATGCAGGTGCAACCAATCAGCCAAAACACATCAGGTGTGTGATGCTAGCATCCAACCTACAGTCACAGGAATAGTCCAATGCTGACCGCGTCCTGTGACGGATCCACTCCGTCAGCAACCCACCACTAGAACACCACCAGCACTACTGGGAAATCTAAATCGTCTCGACACAATCCTGCTGCCCTGAAGGCGATGTAGTACCATTTGCCAGCATAAGAGACTGCCGCGTCGGTAGCGGTAGAGCTGCTTATGTGGCGGTAAACACTGCCGATGCAGATGGAGAATCACCCAGCATAATCTAAATACAGCGGGTGGACCGCCGTCAGCTTGACGGAGTACTTGGGACCACCGCCGTGGTGGTACGGCAGTAATACTGCCAAGATCTAAATCAGGCCCACTGACATTTTAGTTCTTTTCCCGAAGGCAGACTTCATGTTGGTCCTCTTGATGATTTATATTTAGACTTTCCTTGACTTACAAACTGAGTAGACTTATGCTAGTTCTTTGTTGGAAGAACTAGCATAAATCTACTCAGTTCTGGCTATTTACTTGCTTTGGAGGGTGACCTTCTGTATTATCTCTTGCTCAATTTTGATGCATTATTGATGCTGATTTGAATCTGACTAACTAACTATTTATGCCTTCTGTAATGTTTCCTAAATATTGCATAAACCATTATGGTTTTTAACTTTCAATTTTTACCTGAAAAGTTTTTCTTTATTTACACATGGGCCCTTGTCCTTTGGGGCTCACAAAGCCCGATCATGTGCATGAACATTTTTAGGTTATTAGTTAAAAGTATTCACAAAATTTTGGTGGAGAGTGCAAGCACTAATATTTGCAAATGTTGGTGTAAAATCTAATTAAAACTTTGCTCCCCAAAAATTGTCAGAAGTTACAGAATTCTGGAATCGTGTGAATTAAAGCTTGTGTACCTGTTGATGGTATCGGCAGTTGCATTAGATTAGTATTAATAGGGCCTTGAGTGGTGAGTTGTCTTCTACACTTTGAGAAAGATCTCAGTGTCAGTGTTTGAAGTGTGCATTGTCTTGCCTCATGTGATCTGGAGTGAAATCATTTGATTCGTGTGTGCCACATAGCTTGTTATACCAATGATGTTTTGTGTTTTGTTTTGCACATGCGTCGAAAACTGTATTGCATTGTAATGTGTTGCACGAATTGCTAAAGATGTCTAAATTGTGCTCTTAATGAAGAGATAGTGTGATATTATGTAATCTATCTGCAAATGTTTTAGGATTATGTATAAGGGTTACAGATTTATGGAATTCTAAGATCTCAAGATAAGATGTTTTAGGTTAAAGTCCAAATAAGTTAAAGTCCAATGAAATCCTTAATAGAGTAGTTGTGTAGGAGAACTAATCCTCTATAGTGGTGTTTATTCCTTTGTGCACGAAATTAGGCATGCTGCCTCTGAAGGTCTTGTTTTGAAATTGCATTGTGATTGGTTTTATTAGTATTACATGTATTGTGAGCTAGGATGGGTTCACAGTGAGTGAACTTTTGAATAAGCGTGCGATTTCTGCTAACAGAAAAGAGGCTCCTTCCCGAATTGGTAACTCCACCCTCAAAATGTTCTTAGACCATGGATTACATACATGCTTGTGTATTAAAGAATGGAATATTATCACTATGATGATAAAAAGTTACTGTTAGAAATTGGGTTGTTGGTTGACTTGGGGGTGAGCCCTGGTCAAGCTGCAACCGCAATCTTAGTCAGGGTAAGGCACAAGCAAACCCAAACTTAAACTGTGCACACCCTCTGGTAGCTTGGCATAGAGCAGTCAGGCTTAACTGGGAGGCAATGTGTAAAGTATTTGTGCAACACATCCAGCAGTAAAAACAGTGAAAACACCACACAAAAAGATCCCACACCAGGTGTAGACAAATAGTATATGTTTTAAAAAATAAAACAAGCCCAAAATGACAAAAATCCAATTATTAGAATTGGAGATACTGAATTTCGAAGCTTTTAAGAAAAATAGCTCAGAAAAGTCAAAAGCGCTATTGGGGATATCTGGTTGTCCCCGGACGGGGGCAAAGTCTCAAGTTCAGGACGACCGAGTTGGAGCGCTAGCAGGCTACAGGGACCAGGTTAGGCCCACTGTACAAAGTAGCTTAAATTCTGGTTGCGGAGCATTGCGTGGATCTGATGCAAGAAGCATTGCACAATCGAAGTGATGCGTTCCGAGAAGCGGCGAGGCTGCAGAACGAGGTCCTGTCGATGAAGGCTTGCGATACGAAGTTTGGCCACTGGGGATGCGTCATGTTGCCAAGGCGATGCACCGTTTCCGATGAGCTGCGAGGCTGCGATGCAGAGTCTGACATCGTTGTCGAGCTGCCGTCGGAGACGGATTCGAGGACCTGGGCCGACGATGTGCCGTGCTGGCGGCAATGCATCGGTTCCGAAGACTGCAAGGGCGATGCGGACCTTCTGCGCAGGGCCCAATACACTGATCAGCAACGATGCATCTGCTCTGCTTGAGGATGCGCCGCTCAGCAAAAATGATGCGTCAGTTTAGCTGGTAAGCACCTTAGGCTCACTTTCAAGGGTCTAGGAGTGGGGTGGCACTACTTGGCAGGATAGACTCACAGATGGCAAAGTCCAGGTGCAGATACAAGGTTGTTGGAAGCCTGTTATGTACCTGAGGATTCAAATCAGTAGACCAGCCAACTAGCCCTTGGAGTCACTCTGGGTTCTGGGTTCTGTGTTCAAGAGATGCAGGTCCAGTCCATCTACCCAGGGAAGAGGGCAGCAGGTCAGCACAGCAAAGCAGGAGTCCAGCGGAGTAGCAGTCCAGCAATGTGGCAGCCTTTTCAGCAGCAGACCTTTACAGGTCCTGAAGTGTACTGGAGTGTTGATGTCTTAGGTCCAGTACTTATACCCAGCGGCTCCTGTGTTAGAGCGTGGGGGCTGCGTCCCACCCATCTGCAGACCCTTTTTACCATTTTCTTTTTTACATTTATCTTTTTCACAGCATTCTGTAAAACAATACTACCTTGCTGCTTGATCTTCCGCCCGATTGATGCAGCAGGCACAGACAGACACTAACATAACGCAATGCTGCACACCTGTGTAACTACTGATTATCTTTGACAGGGTGACATCATTACGTAGGGTTTAATTCTTTTCAGCCCTTGTATTGCATTAAGCAAGGTAGCGCCGGTGGTGGTGAATAGAGCCAAAAACATAAAGTCTGGTTGCGCGCCCTACGTAGAAGCCCAGCGTGTTCTTCCCCAGTCATGAATTGGCCGGCACGTCAGCTTTTTCAAGCTCGCCACGTAAACAATCGTCCCTTCACGCTGTAAGTTATTTCTCCATGTTTTCGAGTAAACAGAATGCCTGGGCTGCCACTTTCACTGTCTTTGCCATGCTGCATGCTGCCGATTGTTGATGATGAGTGCCTTTCATTTATTTCACCAAAGGCAACTTTACAGTCAGAGGAGAAGAGTGACTTAGGGATGTCACTCTTTACTGATCTTGGGAAGACATAAAACAAGAGGCTGATTCTAGCGTCTTGCTGGGAACAAGCTGCGTATTTGGTGCACAGAGGAGTGGAACCAGGTTAGGAGTTGTCCTTGGCCTCCACATGGTAAGCTACCCACCATATTCACTTCTGTTGTTCATTTGGCATTACAGTTACCTCTCCATTCAAGAAGTCTTGTCTGACAACTCTCTACATGGAGTTGCTGCTGCTGCATCTTTATGTTTTGTGAGCCGCCTGGAGGACCCCACACACTCTCCCTGCCCCCTCTTCACATGTATTCCAAACTAATGGCCTCTCTCAGTACCCCAGAGCTCCTCTGTTTTATTCTGTCACGAGGAAGTTGGTCTGAATTATTTGAAAGACTGTGGGGCCGATTCCGATCTCGGTCGGAGGCGCACCCAATACCATTCGGTCGGGAAAAAAGCCATGCGAAAGCCTGTTTCCCGACCGATCCGTACAGCACACCGAACGAGCAAGTACGATGCGCACAACAGCAAAAAATCCGGCCGAGCCGTACTCACCCAAACCAGGTCCTGTTCTCCGACCGAGGCGAATCCGGAAACGCCGAATCGAGTCGCACGGAAGGAAAAATGCAGCCCGTCCGGCCGGACAAGTACGATGCGCTTTCCGTACACGCCGAACCCGTCGCTATGCACGGCACGTCAAAGCATCCGGGAGAGGCGCACATAAGCTCCGATTCGCGCCACAACACGATCCACGGCTCCGAGACGAACACGGCAGCGACGAGGACGAGGCGAAGCGACGAGGACGAGGCGAAGCGACGAGGACGAGGCGAAGCGACGAGGACGACGCGAAGCAACGAGAAGGACGAACGACACGAACCAACCATGAATCCCTTCGTCCCGATCATACCAATATTCTACATTTACTACCGGAACAGGCACGGACGCGTACGGCGCAGAAGGTAAGCCAGACACCAACCACAAAACACATACAACACGTACACGACACATCCACACACACACACAGGGATGCAGAATATACTTACACCAGAAACAGCAGCACCATAGGGGCGGGATGCCCATCACCAATGCCACATATGCACACAGGGGCCTGAATGCGCACCACCACCCCTACCCAGGGGTGGCATGATGCCTACCACCACTACCACCCTCACCCAGGGGTGGCATGATGCCTACCACCACTACCACCCTCACCCAGGGGGGGCAGGATGCCTACCACTACTACCACCCTCACCCAGGGGTGGCAGGATGCCTACCACCACTACCACCCTCACCCAGGGGTGGCATGATGCCTACCACCCTCACCCAGGGGGGGCAGGATGCCTACCACTACTACCACCCTCACCCAGGGGGGGCAGGATGCCTACCACTACTACCACCCTTAGCCAGGGGGCAGGATGCCCACCACTACTACCACCCTCACCCAGGGGGGCAGGATGCCTACCACTACTACCACCCTCACCCAGGGGGCAGGATGCCCACCACTACTACCACCCTCACCCAGGGGGGCAGGATGCCTACCACTACTACCACCCTTAGCCAGGGGGCAGGATGCTTACCACTACTACCACCCTCACCCAGGGGGGCAGGATGCCTACCACTACTACCACCCTCACCCAGGGGGGCAGGATGCCTACCACTACTACCACCCTCACCCAGGGGGGCAGGATGCCTACCACTACTACCACCCTTAGCCAGGGGGCAGGATGCCCACCACTACTACCACCCTCACCCAGGGGGGCAGGATGCCTACCACCACTACCACCCTCACCCAGGGGGCAGGATGCCCACCACTACTACCACCCTCACCCAGGGGGGCAGGATGCCCACCACTACTACCACCCTTAGCCAGGGGGCAGGATGCCCACCACTACTACCACCCTCACCCAGGGGGGCAGGATGCCTACCACTACTACCACCCTCACCCAGGGGGGCAGGATGCCCACCACTACTACCACCCTCACCCAGGGGGGCAGGATGCCTACCACTACTACCACCCTTAGCCAGGGGGCAGGATGCTTACCACTACTACCACCCTCACCCAGGGGGGCAGGATGCCTACCACTACTACCACCCTCACCCAGGGGGGCAGGATGCCTACCACTACTACCACCCTTAGCCAGGGGGCAGGATGCTTACCACTACTACCACCCTCACCCAGGGGGCAGGATGCCTACCACTACTACCACCCTCACCCAGGGGGGCAGGATGCCTACCACTACTACCACCCTCACCCAGGGGGGGCTGGATGCCTACCACCACCCTTAGCCAGGGGGGCAGGATGCCCACCACTACTACCACCCTCACCCAGGGGGGCAGGATGCCTACCACTACTACCACCCTCACCCAGGGGGCAGGATGCCCACCACTACTACCACCCTCACCCAGGGGGGCAGGATGCCTACCACTACTACCACCCTTAGCCAGGGGGCAGGATGCTTACCACTACTACCACCCTCACCCAGGGGGGCAGGAGGCCTGCCACTACTACCACCCTCACCCAGGGGGGGCAGGATGCCTACCACTACTACCACCCTCACCCAGGGGGGGCTGGATGCCTACCACCACCCTTAGCCAGGGGGCAGGATGCCTACCACTACTACCACCCCCACTCATAGGATGGACAATGCATGACACAACCAGCACACCACAACCTAGGGAATGCAAGAAGAAGACATCCCCCAACACCATGACAAGCGTGTGTAGACTGTGTCAAATGCCTACAACACCGAACATGACTTTGAACATACAATGTGACCCCCTAGCACATGTGCCACACATATATGTGTGTGGCACCCACAATGCAAGCAGGCCATGACCATTGTGGCAATGGGGTCCAAACCCCCATCATCACAGTGACCAAAATGTAAGTGTGGGGTCCATAGCTGAAGCACATTTCGAACATTGTGGCAATGGGGTCCAAACCCCCATCATCACAGTGACCAAAATGTAAGTGTGGGGTCCATAGCTGAAGCACATTTCGAACATTGTGGCAATGGGGTCCAAACCCCCATCATCACAGTGACCAAAAGGCAAGTGTGGGGTCCATAGCTGCAGCACATCTTGAACATTGTGGCAATGGGGTCCAAACCCCCATCATCACAGTGACCAAAATGTAAGTGTGGGGTCCATAGCTGAAGCACATTTCGAACATTGTGGCAATGGGGTCCAAACCCCCATCATCACAGTGACCAAAATGTAAGTGTGGGGTCCATAGCTGAAGCACATTTCGAACATTGTGGCAATGGGGTCCAAACCCCCATCATCACAGTGACCAAAAGGCAAGTGTGGGGTCCATTGCTGCAGCACATCTTGAACATTGTGGCAATGGGGTCCAAACCCCCATCATCACAGTGACCAAAAGGCAAGTGTTGACAAAGTAAGAGGTGCAACTGCCAAACTGCATGGATGATTCCTGGTCACAGAACAACAAACACATCAGTGGCAAAGTAGTGTATGTGTCCCATTGCAACATAAATTGGGGGAGCCAAATCCTGCAGTGCAAATAAGACATAACTTTGGCCATGTGCAGACAAACAACACCCATGGGGGCTGTCACCGTCAACAATCATCAATGACACAATGACAGAAGTGACCATCCGAATGCAGACCCACATATTTGCACCAATGGGCACACACATGCAGATATCCTGTGGAGACTGCAGATGTGAGGCGAACAGATACCATACCATGGCAGCAATGGGACACACAATCAACAATTAGCAACAAATGAGGGCTCCCGTCCCATCAGCCTGGTCATGGAAGTGCCAACGGAATCATCAGCACAGATCCAACACACTTGTATAGCAATGTTGCACTGACAACACATATGAGTCCTTCCCCATTGATGCCCAAACCTGCATGTTCACTGGAGATGGCCACACGGTCAGGGAAGTAGACGAATAGAACAATGGCAGGCACAACAGATGTGCAGGGGTGGAAGCCACAGATGTGAAGTTGCCAATCTAAGTAGGAAATCTCATTGCCAAATACTGAACACATGACACCCTCAGATGCTGCTATGGATGACATGGATACACCACAGGATAGGACACATAACCCCTGGACCACATGGGTTCCTGCACAGTAACACTTCATTATCATGAGACCAAATATCACCATCACTGCAGCAAGGGCATTCTTAGCATCATCAACATCATGTACATCAGAAGCAAAAGCACTAGAGAACAGAAAGTTGCTTTATTCAGCATATGTGGCATTAAAAGTAGAAGTCCGGTAGAACATAAACAAAGGCCAATGGCCAGTCCATCAACAAAGTCACAAGTGGGTGACAGTGGCAGATGCCACCCTACACATGCCTGCACAAAACCAGGGACAATCCACTAGGAGGGGCAACCGGGGGGTAGGCCAGGCACCGCAGGGACAGGATCAGGGCTCACCAGGAGGAAGCAGGGAAGGGGTGGTGGGTGCTGGAGAGCCACTGACAACTGCAGTGGAGGTGTCTGACATGGTGTGTGCCGGCACAACTGGGGGGCATGGCTCAGATGTTGTGGGTGCCGGCACGACTGCAGTGGACCCTGCAGATGGAGTGGACAGGTCCGCCACTGCAGTGCCCAAGTCAGACAGGGTGGTAGTGGACTCCACTGCAGTGCCTACCACCAGGGGAGGAGAATGGGGAACAGGCAAGGTGGGCTGGACAGAGGGGGAGGACACCCTCACCACATCAGTGGCACAGACAAGCGCAGCGGGGGGTGTGGTGCCGGGAGAGCAAGTGGCAGGGGGAGAAGGCCGGAGCCTCTTGGGGATGGTATATCTGTGGGTGGGGGAACCTGGGGCAGGGTGTGGCGGGGGCACCTGTGGAGTGGGGGCCTGAGGGATGGAGGAAGGTGACCTGGTGCTTGAGCTGCAGGGCGGCGGCGGGGTCTTGCTCTTACCACTCCGGGGGACTTGCGGGTGGGGGCCTCAGTCTGTCTGCGCCTGGGGGAGGGTGTCCGGGGGCGAGGGGCACTCTGCTCCGTGTGGGGGGGCTTCCTCTTCCCCCTGGATGCTGGGGCAGCTGGATCGGAGGGGAAGAGGCCGAGGTCACTGAGGAAGAGGCGCTGGGTCTTTGGGGTTGCAGGTGAGGCAAGGGAGGGTGCTTTGGAGGGAGAGGCAACTGAGGACTGCGCAGTGCCCGTGGATGCGTGTGTGTGTACCAGGGCCCCATCCCCTGTGAGTCTGGTTTCAGTCCCCTGACTGTGCGTGCGTGTGCGTTTAGTTTGTGGCGTGTGTGTCTGTGTGCTGGATGTGTGTGTGCTGGTGTGTGCCTGTGCCGGTGTGTGTGTGCTTGGGACGGGCAAGGTGCTGGGGAGTGTGGATGGAGCAGAGGCAGGAGGGGTGAGGGACTGTCTGAGGAGGGACACTGCTGCCGTCAGGGAGGAGTCCATGGACCTGTTGCCCCTCTGTAGGTCAGACATGCCCGATGAGATGCCCTCCATGAACGACACCAGCTGAGTCAACAGTGCGGTGTGCGCATGGAGGACACTCAGCATGGCTGTCTGCCCTACATGGAGCTGGCGAAGGAGGTACACAGACTCCTCACTCAGGGCAGCAGGGGACACAGGGGCAGGGGGTGCGGTGCCTGGGCCAAAGGAGACATGCTCCCGAACATGGGAGCCTCCACGGACCTTGGGAATGGGAGCCGATGGGAGGGCGGTGGTGGTGCTGGTGGTGGCGGGGACAGCAACACTAGCTGGGGTGTGGTGGCTGCTGACACCCGCCTCCACAAGGGAGTCATCCTCCGAGTTGCTCTGGTCCTCAGCTGAGGTGGATGGTGCTGAGGATTCCTCGGTGTGGCTCCCCTCGCCCTCCGTGCCACTGGGTCCCTCCGACCACTCCTCGGCTGCTGACCCAGTCTGGCTCTCTGGCTCCTCCTGGTCCGTGGAGCTGTCCCCTTCCGTGGCCGTGGATGTATCTGCAAACAATGGGGAAACAGACAGACATCAGTCACCTGCACAAAACGCACACACCACTGTGAGCACAGCACATCACAGAGCAAGCCCTGGCATCATTAGTTGTACATTGCTAAAAGTGCCCTAACTGAACAGGAGAAGCCAATTGTCAGTCTAATGCCAAGCATGGCACTCACATCCCACATGGCCTTGCACCCATCTGTCTGGTGTCTGTTGGATTGCAACACCCCAGTGTGGACACATGCACCAAGTACACAGTAGTTGGACAGTGCAGAGGACACGGTGTGGACACATCACAGCTCTTGCCACTGAGTCAGTACAGGTTTCCGGATGAAAGGGATGCCCAGAGTCAAATAGGAAATGCATGTGATGCATACCAGCGACAGACACCATGATGCACCCATGTCCTGATAGCCAGCGCCACTATGGTGTGCATGTAGCACATGTCACTCCCCTGCAGGACCACAAATAAGTTGACACATGCCATGGCAGAGGCATGACTGTTAAGTCATACATCACTGTCTCAGTGATGTATGACTTGGCAGCCAGACAACAACACTATGCACTGTGTCACAATAGTAGGTCATGGGGAATGCAAGTCCTGGAGCTGCACAAGTGCACATGTACATCCCCCACACAACACATCATCTCAACCCTCATCTGTCCAGGTCACACCTATTGGACATATGGGAGACCTGTGACACTACCCTCTGAACCTGAGCCCCTCACAATTTGCTGTGAATGGGGAACAGCTGCCTGAACATCACATTCGCATACCCCAGTCTGCACGGGCAGCTGATCAAACACCTATGTGACACACAAGTATCGTCTCCTATGGTCACATCTCCAGGGGCATGCTGAGCCCCTACCAAGAAACACCCCAGCAGTCCTGGCAACTAATCCACAGCACACTGACACAGAGGCAGACACCGGAGGGGTCAAATCACTGTGCACAATGTGTCAGCTGATACACGGGAGTGGGAGTACAGAGTGCATTGCATGGCCTGGAGTAGGCATGACTGTCCTGCTCCACATGAATGAGGGATGTGCCCTGGACAGTGGATAGCTGGCTATGTATGTGTGACACACGTAATCTGCACACTCCTGGGGCACAAACATTGTTCCCACCCGCTGCATGGGCGTGTGCCACATACCCCAGGCACATGTGGTGGCTCAGCTCAGCAAGTGGACCGCATATCAAAGCAACACGCAGATCACATGTCCAAACCCAGGCGTTGTGTGAACAATGGACCCACCCATGATGCCCACAACAGAGTTAGGGAAACAGATGCTGTCCCCCACCTTTAGTGAAGCAAACTGCAAGGACACAGTCCCAAGTGACACAATTCCCTGACTGTAAGGGCCACACCTGGGTATCAGATGAGCAGTGGGCAGTGCACAATAGAGGGACATGGCTCCTGGACAACATGACTGCTGCACTGTGGCAGTTGAACCAGGCCAGAGGAGGGCACAAAGCATGTAATACAGAGTTCACAGTGCAGTCTTTGACTCACCCCTCCTTGCTGCTGTCTGGCCTTCAGCTGCCCATCCAGGTCTGGAAACACCACCGCCAGGATCTGGAGCATGTGGGGGGTCAGGGTCCGTGTTCCGCCCCTCCTGCGAGGAGGCGACAGCTTCAGCTGGACCCGTGCAATCCTCCGGGTCCAGCCCCGAAGGTCCTGCCACCTCTTCTGGCAGTTGCGGATCCGGCGCTTGTAGACCCCCACGGACCGGACAGCCCGGACGATGTCCTTCCAGATTTCCTGCTTCCGATGGGCATTAACCTGTCAGGATGACAAAGTGAAAAGGCCATTACCACACATGCAACATATCCGTGCATGACACAGTTGTATATACATGTCTCAATCACAGGGGCACATGATGTACACAGGCAGTGCAAAGCTGACCATGGACAGTTTGCCAGACGTCACTACATGGTATCATTGCATGGGAAGTAAAACCATGTTCAAATGCACTGTCACTGCACCATACCTGTCCAGTGCAAGTCACTACACACTATGGGGGTGACAACTACTCAGTGAGCCTGCTAGCCAGTGGCGTGCAGACTCTCAGCCTTGCTAGTCAGACAAAATGCACATTCAGAAAGGCAGTGCACAGAACACTCACCTGCTCCCCTGGTGTCCCATACAGCTTGCTGTACTGTGGAAGTAGGCTGTCCAGCAGGGCCTGGTTCTCTTCAAGGCTGAAGGCTGGGGCTCTCTCCACAGTACGTGCCATTGCAGGGTCCAGAGGGGCAGAGACAGCAGCAGTGCAGTGGCAGATGTCGTCTTGGAGCATGTAGTGCAGGCAAGTGGGCTCTCAGGGGAACAGCCAGCAATATATATGTGCTGGAGAGGCAGATACTGTCCCTTGTGTCCAAAGTGATAGGTCCAAGTCGTTTGCATCTTCTGAATCTGGCCAATCCATGGAATAGCAGCACCAAAACACGCCCACAGCATCCTTCAAATCTTCAACTTCATGACATACATGATTTTGCAACATTGTTGTGGGTGACCAACTGATTTTCCAGCAACCGACTCGTTCGAAATTCGAAAACGCGTCCGTTGCCAGGCAAGCCCATTGTCAATGGGTGCGCACCGATCGGTCCATTGCGGTACAACGCGCACAGGGGTACAACGCATACCCGCACACATTGAAAGCAATGGGCCGGCCGGAGGCACCGATCGGTCCATTGCAGTTCAACGCGCACAGGGGTACAACGCGTACCCGCACACATTGAAAGCAATGGGCCGGCCGGAGGCACCGATCGGTCCATTGCAGTTCAACGCGCACAGGGGTACAACGCGTACCCGCACACATTGAAAGCAATGGGCCGGCCGGAGGCACCGATCGGTCCATTGCAGTTCAACGCGCACAGGGGTACAACGCGTACCCGCACACATTGAAAGCAATGGGCCGGCCGGAGGCACCGATCGGTCCATTGCTGTTCAACGCGCACAGGGGTACAACGCGTACCCGCACACATTGAAAGCAATGGGCCGGCCGGAGGCACCGATCGGTCCATTGCAGTTCAACGCGCACAGGGGTACAACGCGTACCCGCACACATTGAAAGCAATGGGCCGGCCGGAGGCACCGATCGGTCCATTGCTGTTCAACGCGCACAGGGGTACAACGCGTACCCGCACACATTGAAAGCAATGGGCCGGCCGGAGGCACCGATCGGTCCATTGCAGTTCAACGCGCACAGGGGTACAACGCGTACCCGCACACATTGAAAGCAATGGGCCGGCCGGAGGCACCGATCGGTCCATTGCTGTTCAACGCATCACTGTACATGTGACTGGCATATGTCAGCATGCCTGTCTCAGATGGACATATGCCAGCCACAGATAGCTCCCAGGGAGTGAGGGGCACACCTACATCACGACAGCCTGTCCAAACTTTATCATAAGGCATGTAAGGCTGCATTTCCTATTGTGTGTATGTTGGTGTACATGTTGTCCTGTGGGTGTCACCTGTGGGCAGCCACCCCCAGGCTGTGCACGTGTTCATGGGGACAGGATCCTGGGTGTTACGTGTACGTGACCACTGTGATGTGCAACTGTTCATATCTGTGCATGTGCCATGGTCACATTTCACAGTGGTGTATGTGTATGTCATGTCACATACCCCGTGAGTCCCATGTGGGACGGTATGTTTGAGCCAGGGTGTCCCAGTGGCACAATAGTGATGGTCCTCCACAGTCTTTGTGCATGTGGTGTTTACAATGTCTCTGATTTCATGTGCACAATGGGAGACAGTCTCCACATCCACGTTGTGTGTGCATGGACTCTGATGTTGTGTGTGTGTGTCACAGACGTCCATGTCTGTCCTGCCATGGCAAGTGGGGCCACTACCTGTGGGGGTCATGGTTGTTTTGCTGTGGTGTATACATGATACTCCATGTAATGCCAGTGTCCATGTGGCATTACAGGGTCCCTGGGAATGTACCTGTCGTTGAGCTGTGGTGCCTGGGGCACATCTGTCCTCACATGTCCCTGTGGGGGGTTATTGTGACACGGCAGCAGGAGATGGGAACTGTGACACGGCCTCATGATATCCAATGGGCCAACCTGGGACTAATTGATGCCACCTGTTGGACCGTGTTGACAGATGTTGGCCATGTATGTACCATACATGTCCTTCCGGTACTGCACACTTCATGTAGTTGTGCCTCATAATGATGTATGTTGGGATCTTGAGTGTGTTCAATGCCGCATATGTGGGGTGACTGACAATCTTGCTTACTTCTCCTCTGCACTGCAGGGCTCCTGCTGTCCATCGGCCATTCCCAGACCTGGCAACGATGGTGGAACGGGACAGCATCCGACGGTACCGCTTCACCAGGCAGCTGATTGAGGATTTGGCAGTGCAGTTGTCCCCACATTTGCAGCCTGGCCGGCCGTATCCTACAGCGCTGACCCCCAAGGTGAAGGTGATGGCAGCCCTACACTTCTTTGCCACTGGTACCTTCCAACATACTGTGGCGACTGCTGGTGGGATGTCACAGACCATGTTCAGCCGTGTGCTCCGCGATGTTTTGGCGGCAATGTTGCTCTTCCTGAACCGGTACATCTATTTCCCTAGACTGCGACGACTCACTGACGTGAAGAGTGACTTTTATGCCCTGGGGAGGATGCCGCATGTAATTGGCTCCATTGATGGGACACATGTGGCTTTGGTACCACCACAGGCCCAGGAGCAGGCCTACAGGAACCGCAAGCACTACCACTCGGTCAATGCACTGGTGGTGTGTCTTGCAGACATGACCATCACACACGTGTGTGCCCGTTTCCCTGGTTCAGCACACGATGCCTTTGTGATGAGGAGTAGTCGCATCCCCAGGATGATGGCACAGATGCAGAACCAGCGTGCCTGGCTTGTCGGTGTGTACTGACTTTGTGCCATTGTGTGTGATCTGATCTGTAGTATTCCGCCCACTGTTCCAAGTCAGCTAATGTGCACTTGTCTGTCCGTAGGTGACTCGGGATACCCCAACATGCCGTGGTTGCTGACACCCCTCAGGAACCCTGTGACACCTGCCCAGATGCGCTACAATGAGGCACATGGTCGGACCAGGAGAGTGATTGAGCGGACCTTTGGTCTCCTGAAGAGCCGCTTCCGCTGCCTGGACAAGACCGGAGGGTCCCTCCCATATGCCCCTGCGAAAGTGTGCAAGATTATCATCGTCTGCTGCATGCTCCACAACCTGGCAGTGCGGAAGGAGTTGCCTCTCATCCAGGATGACAATGACCAACATCCGCCACCTGTGGAGGATCCTGGCCTGGACCACTATGCCAGTGACGATGATGATGATGATGGTGATGGTGATGTCCGCACACAGCTCATCACCAACTTCTTTAGCTGAATGTGAGTATCCTGAGGTGTCATGTCAATGATGTGAGTTGGCATGATGTGTGGGTGGTGCTCTGGTGCTGTGGGAGTGTGTCCATGGGCCACTTGACTGGATGTGTGTTGCGATGTGTGGTGACAGGTGGGCTGTACTCCCCAACAGTGTTGACATGCTAACTTGGTTCTGGGTGGGTATCTTGTAACATGTATTGTGCATGTGTTTTGCTGTTCTGTCCTGTACTCCATTGCTTTTGACTGTGTGTCATTTCTGTCCTTCACAGGGTACTTTCAGATTCGTTTGGTCAACTGTGTCCACCGACGACGTGATTGCACATCCAGGCTGGTAGCTGTTGTGTCCCTACAGGTGATGTGCGCCACACCCATGGACTTCCTTCCGTCTACAGTTGTTGACTGTGTGCCCGCTGCCAGGTGGGGTTACCTTGCATCTGTAGTGGTTACGGCATGTTGCAACTGTGTAATAAACCTGTGCTTCACTTTGTGATGTGCGTTGTCTGTGGTCACATATTTGACTGCCATTTGCTTACTGCACCTGTGGGCTACTTGACTACAACTGGGAATGGGTGTGGTGTCTGTGCATTGCACCGTCTTCCCTGGCAACATCAGTGTAGGCAATGAGTCAGATGGCCTAGGTGTGTATGTGTCGTGTAGCCCTGGTGGTGTGTCTCCCTCATGTGTGTCACGTTTCCTGTACTCACATGCCTGTGTTGTCCTTGCTGTTGCAGTTCGCATACACAGTGTAATTTTGCAGTTCATCATCCCCATAACAGCACCCACGTTGGAATCACGACAGAGGCAAGTATGGTGTATTAGTGTGTTTATTGTGATACATTTGTGTTAATAGTGCATAGGATGGGTTGTGCTGTACATGAATCTTGCAATCCCAAGTTCCTAGGTGAATTGAAAGTCCGGGTAGACAGGATCCCCAGTATCGGGGCCACAGTTGTCTGACACATTGGTCCAACTTGTACTCCCCATGCAATGTGTGGGAGTAGTGTTGCCGTCAACAGGGTGAACAGTCTGTGCACAAAGGCGAACATCCAGAACAGGTTCAGGCTTCCTGGGAGTTGCGCTTGGCCATCGGCCTCTCACTTTTCCCTCCTCGGACGACCCCTCTTCTTGGGGGGGGGCCCTCAAGTGCAGGCTGCTGCGGTGCAGGGGACTCTCCGCCAGAGTCCTCCTCCCTCCCTGTGGCAGTTGCAGTTTGTTCGGCACCAGATGTTGTTGGCACACAGGGAGGTGTGGACTGGTTGCTGTTCATCTGGCAGAGGCATTGTAAAATGTCCCTGTGCACCGCCGTCATCTCATGCAGTGCATCCCACTTGGACTCCACGCGGGACATGTGTGAGTCCACACGGGACATGTGTGACTCCACGTGGGACATGTGGGAGTCCAAGCGGGCATGATGGGCAGCCTGCTGCTGTTTAATGTCTCTGAGGAGCCCCACTACCTGGCTGAGCTCTCCGGTGCTGGACTGGTACGCATCAGCTATGCGTACCAGTTGTGGGTCATCATCCCACCCCTCCCACCACCCCTGCTGACATGTGCAGTGTGTGCAGTGGCACGCACAGATAACCCTGGTCCACCTTGGGGGTTGGTGGTGGTGTCCATGGCCCCAGGTTGGTCCAGGGTCACTGTGCTGGTGTTGCTCCTTATTCTGTCCATGTCGGCAGGGATGGTATTCGTGGTGACAGTCGTTGTAGGGTGGGTGCAGGGGTGCAGCTGGTGGTCCTGCTGGTGCTGCAGCTGGTGGTCCTGCTGGTGCTGCATGTTGACTTGCACCGGATGTGCCAGGTTGTTCTTCATCGTCCGAGGAGGACAGAGGCTGTACGACGCCAGTGAGCTCGGCATCCTCTTGAGCCTGGGACTGGGACTCCTCAGCGTCTGCTGCTGTGTCCCCATCATCACCTGTTTTTGGGAGACACAAACAATGTATGTCATGTTTCTGCAGGCATCAATGGTTGACACACATGACAGTTGTGACTGTGCCTCTGGGTGCGGGCCTGTACATTGCATTGTCCTGAGTCATCACAGTCAGGGGTTGATATTGGTGTGGCACATTGTCCTGCATTATTTGGGCATTTCTATGTATTTTCTGGGGTGTGAACATGGTCTGCATTGGTTGTGTTTGGTTGGCAGCCGGACCTCCTTCCCACCCACCCAGCCAGTCAGTTATCCCACCATGGAACGTGCTTGCGTTGCAGGGAGTGTAAGTTGTCTCTCAGGATGTCAGTCAGTGGTGTCCTGCTGTTTGTTGGTGCACAGTTGGCAGCAGGGCCTTGTGCTCCCCACAGCAGTAGCCAGTGTCAGCCATCTTGTGAGTCCTTCTCCACTCCCTGTGATGTGAGCATGGTTCAGGGTGGTGTTGATGGGACAGTTGTGGGGGTGACCAATATCAGTGACTACGACTCCCATCATGCTATTGCCTCCACCCCCTTCCCAGCATGCCCATGCTTCCTTCCTTTTGACTCTGCTTCCCTGTGGGGTGGGCTGGCTGTGCTGACAGGATGGCTGGGAGTGTTGTCCTGGCAGTTGTTTGGCTAAGAGTCCCAAGAGTGTCCCTGTGCTTCACACAACATAACCCAGGGTGGTGGTTCTTTGTGGGATCTTGTGTTAGGATGGAGGGCATTGCATTCTACCAGGTGGGTACTGTGGAGTTTGTGTTGGGGGGGTGTGAGGGGAGGTGCTTGTGACTATAGTCAGTGCTGCAAGTCCCCCTTCCCACCCAGCCAGCCAGCCAGATATCCCACCATGGAACGTGCTTGCATTGCAGGGAGTGTAAGTTGTCTCTCAGGATGTCAGTCAGTGGTGTCCTGCTGTTTGTTGGTGCACATTTGCCAGCAGGGCCTTGTGCTCCCCACAGCAGTAGCCAGTGTCAGCCATCTTGTGAGTCCTTCTCCACTCCCTGTGATGTGAGCATGGTTCAGGGTGGTGTTGATGGGACAGTTGTGGGGGTGAGCTATGTCAATGACTACGACTCCCATCATGCCATTGCCTCCACCCCACTTCCCAGCATTCCCATACTTACTTGCTTTTGTGTGGAGTTCAGTGTGTGTGGGTGTGAGAGCAATGGCAAGATGGCTGACAGTGGTGTCCTGCTGTTGGTTGGTGTGCAGTACCCAGCATGCCCTTGTGCTCCCCACGACACAGCAACAGTGTCAGACATCTTTGATGGGCCTTTCCACTCTCTGTGGGATGTGCATGCGTGAGTGTGAGCTTGCTGGGCCATGTGGTGGGGGATGTAGAGCTGTGACTACGACTCCCATCATGCTATTGCCTCCTCCCCCTTCCCAGCATGCCCATGCTTCCTTCCTTTTGACTCTGCTTCCCTGTGGGGTGGGCTGGCTGTGCTGACAGGATGGCTGGGAGTGTTGTCCTGGCAGTTGTTTGGCTAAGAGTCCCAAGAGTGTCCCTGTGCTTCACACAACATAACCCAGGGTGGTGGTTCTTTGTGGGATCTTGTGTTAGGATGGAGGGCATTGCATTCTACCAGGTGGGTACTGTGGAGTTTGTGTTGGGGGGGTGTGAGGGGAGGTGCTTGTGACTATAGTCAGTGCTGCAAGTCCCCCTTCCCACCCAGCCAGCCAGATATCCCACCATGGAACGTGCTTGCATTGCAGGGAGTGGAAGTTGTCTCTCAGGATGTCAGTCAGTGGTGTCCTGCTGTTTGTTGGTGCACATTTGCCAGCAGGGCCTTGTGCTCCCCACAGCAGTAGCCAGTGTCAGCCATCTTGTGAGTCCTTCTCCACTCCCTGTGATGTGAGCATGGTTCAGGGTGGTGTTGATGGGACAGTTGTGGGGGTGACCAATATCAGTGACTACGACTCCCATCATGCTATTGCCTCCACCCCCTTCCCAGCATGCCCATGCTTCCTTCCTTTTGACTCTGCTTCCCTGTGGGGTGGGCTGGCTGTGCTGACAGGATGGCTGGGAGTGTTGTCCTGGCAGTTGTTTGGCTAAAAGTCCCAAGAGTGTCCCTGTGCTTCACACAACATAACCCAGGGTGGTGGTTCTTTGTGGGATCTTGTGTTAGGATGGGGGGCATTGCATTTTACCAGGTGGGTTCTGTGGAGTTTGTGTTGGGGTGTGTGTGAGGGGAGGTGCTTGTGACTATGGTCAGTGCTGCGAGTCCTCCTTCCCACCCAGCTAGCCAGATATCCCACCATGGAACGTGCTTGCATTGCAGGCAGTGGGAGTTGTCTCTCAGGATGTCAGTCAGTGGTGTCCTGCTGTTTGTTGGTGCACAGTTGCCAGCAGGGCCTTGTGCTCCCCACAGCAGTAGCCAGTGTCAGCCATCTTGTGAGTCCTTCTCCACTCCCTGTGATGTGCGCATGGTTCATGGTGGTGTTGATGGGACAGTTGTGGGGGGGCAATATGTGTGACTGCGACTCCCATGATGCTATTGGCTACACTGACTTGGCCAGCATACACAGAATTCCTTCCTTTGAGTGTTCTTCACTGTGTGTTGGTGTTGTTGTGGTGGCTACATGTCTGGATGTGTTTGTTAGTTCTATTTGTGCCACTGCCTAGCTGTAGTTGTAGTTGTTTGTACATGTGATGGCACAGTTGGATGTGACTTTTTTGATGGCATGTGTTGTGTTTATCTGACTGACATACACATTTTGGGATGATTCTGTTCTGGTTGCTGTGTAATTGCTATGAGTGCATGGTTTGACTCTCCCCTTGACAGTGATGTGTGTGTGTTTTGTGGCAGTATATTGTGTACATTTGTTGTGTACTCACCAGGCTCTGGGATGTCCTCCTAGTCCATATACGCTCACTGGCGGAAGGATGGCCCGCACCTTCTCCTCCCAGGGCCTGAGGTATATTGGCTTGGCAGGAGGGCCACTGCCGGTGTGTTGGCAGTTGATGTAGTCTTGCTTCAGCATTTTCCGTACCCTCCTGCGCACGTCATACCACCTGTTCTGGATGTCCGTCTTTGTGCGCCGACATGGTGATTGGGCGTTCACCCTGTTGATAATCCTCTCCCACATCTTGGTTTTCTGCGACATGGGGGTCTGTTGGACCAATGTGCCAAACAGCTGTGGCTCCACCCTGAGGATCTCGTCTACCGTGACTTCCAATTCACTATCTAGGAACTTGGGATTCTTCTTGGGGGGCATGGTGATGGTTGGTGATGGTGGGTGATGTGTGTGTTGGTGTGCAGGTGAGGGTGTGTGAGTGTGTGTTTTGCTGGGTGTATGTGAGGTAGGTATTTGTTGGTGTGCTGATGGTGTGTGGCTTGTGTGAGGGATGAGCTGTGGGTGTGTGGTTGCTTTCTCTTGGGTGCTGGCAGTGGAATGGCATTTGCAAAGGCTCATGGTAGTGATTTGTGTCCTTTATATAGGTGGAGTTGTGGGTGTGTCTTTGTTCTCTGTCCCCACCCCCCAGTATTTATTGGCTTGGTAATTGCTTGTTTGGCCTTTTTTGGGTGATTTTTCCTTTGTGCTGTTTGTGTATGTTGGAAACGTTCTTGTGACCGAGTCGGACCCTGCATTGGTCTCGTACGGTGTTCTCCGTTTCGTTCACGCTGTGTTTGTGCAGTTTTCTATGCTGCGTACGCGTCGGTCGCGGTGTATTGTGTTGCTTCGGCTCGGTTTTGTATGCGTGTCGGTCGTACGGCTTGGCCTCCGTCCGACTCGCTCGTGGTTTTCGCGCCTTGCATCGTACTTTGCGGTTTGGTTTCGCGTGTACGTTTCGGTCGGATTTGTTCCGGGTGCGTGTCGGTCGGTTGGATTCGCGTGTTTTTCCGGCCGGATTGCTGCTTTCCGTGCGGCTCGGTCGGTCGACTTTGTTTCGGTACGTGTCGGTCGGATTTTTCGCGCCTTGCATCGTACTTGGCGTGTTGTGCGCCACGGGTACGTGTCGGTCGGTATTTTTTCCGGATCCGAGTCGGTCGGTGCTTTTTCCGGCCCGAATCGGAATCGACCCCTGTATTGCGATTCAACCGCTGTTGCTCTGGCAAAAATTCTGGAAAAACCCTGAGGCTGCCCTTTGTAGAACAATATTGACAGACTGCATGAAGTTGGACAATAGTTTAGACATACCTTGGCTTAAGTATGTCAAAATGTGTTTTTCCAAAATGGGTGTTTCAGAACATTATACAAACCCCGACACATTACAAAATGTATCGTCTGCTACTATAAAGTCACTCTTTCTCCAAAGTTATACCCAGGCTGGCCTCACAAGTAGAGAGACCAATCAGTTAGAGTGTCATTCGCAACTACGAAGAGAACCTGCCTTGTACCTTCGAATTGATCTAAATGAAAGAAGGAAATTTTTGTTGACAAGGCTGCGGCTAAAAATAATACACTTCTTAGTTGCCTTCCCTATTCAAGGCTCGTGGCTTCCCTCACTCCCAGTTTGCCCGTGTGATAACTTCTCATTGCAAAGCACTATGCACTTTATTCTTTTTTGTAGATTTTATTTCCCTCAGAGGAAGCGGTTTATTTGTCCATTATTACTTGCTGCAGGGATTGCGAATCATAATATGGCAATGGAGTTTTTACTTTCCCTAGGTACAGCTGAGATAATACATTGTATTTTAAATTATCTCTTTACTGCTTTTAAAATCCGAAGCAAATACTAATTGTTTCTAAAATTGTAATTATTGATCGTGTTGAAATACTGTTTTATTATAAAATGAAATTATGTGTGTACAAACTTTTATGGCTCTTTTAGAGTCGAAATAAAGTATTTCTGACTAATGGCCTCTGTTATCTGAACGCACAGTAGAAACATGCCATTTATTGCAGTGGCTGTGAAGCTTTTTTAAGCACACTGTACGTTTGCTTCTAAACGCTGAATGTCCTACGATGTTTGCGTTGCTTTTGATCTGACCTTACTATGTTGAGAAATAAAATGTTTAATTTAATGCAGCCCTTTCAGAATCATGTCACTGTTTCAATCACCATGCCTTCACATCCATTATGTGTTATCTTCACAGGACAAGTTTTTAAATTGGTGTATATATCTTTGAGATTTTCTTGAATTCAGTTTTATCTGTTTTAACATATTCTTTCTTGGCCTAAGATGTGTGTCTGTGCTGGTTGAATTATGTGCTCTTCCTGCATTAGAGGTAAACTCAAGCAGAGCTGTTTAATAAATAATATTATATGACAGTGATATTTTAATATACACCACTTTGAGAGTGTGCAGCCAAAGGAAATGAAAGCAGGAAACAATCATGTAAATCTTTGGACTGGATTACAATAAGATAGCTGAACAGATTAATGATTTTGTGGAAGAAAACTAAGCTCAGGCTACAGGTTCAAATGTCAACGTTTTAATCTTTCTGAGACCACAGCCTACCATTCAGAGGAGTAATGGTAGGAGTTGTACTAGGTTGCAGGTTATTTAATTTCTAGTTTTACCGAAATGATTGAGTCTCAACTGAGGGTGAACATTTGCATGTGGATATATTGGTGACTGTATCTGCATTTTTCTATATGTGTTTGATCACTGGTCTTGGATAACCCAGGGGCACATGACATATTACGGCTATTGCTGGGTGCATACTAGCTAGTCCCAACACTTTTTCCCTGACATATTTAGGGGCCATTAGTGACATACTATGTGCATCCCATGGGACATGCTGGCTAACCCTAACATAATAACCACCTGTTAGTATTGACCAGAATCTTTGGCGTTGGAACTGATTACCAGTACGCAGGAGGTAGCTATGGGTCAGCAGTAAAAGAGGCTGCTTTACCTTGGCCCAATGTTATAAAGGCAGCCTGGGCCCGCCTACAGCTGCCTCTGGCTAGCACAGCCCCCACTGTCTGGTCACTACCACTAGAAACTAATTTTTGTATGTCGGCCAACAGAGAAATGCCTGCTCTTCCTGCCGGTGGCAGCCATTGCCATATGGCAGCCTCTGCCAGTCCCGCTCCAAATCTTCCCACCCCTTCCCACATTCAGGTGCACCTTTGTGCATTTTGACCATCTCTTTCCTAATAGAGGCCCATCACTGCCAATCTGCCATAATTCCAATCAAAATTCAGGTTGTTCCGGGCTTATACATGGCCCGTCTTTGAATTATGGCTATCCCTTGCATAAGGATGGTGAAACAATTTACCATATGATAGACCTGATATGATGAAGGGATATGAAAGGCAGATACTGAAGTAGTGTATGTGAGTGCATGGTGACAATGACAAGGTGATGTGGGGTAGCCAAACAGAATTGCTTTCTGATCATGTGATCTCTTTGAACATGATCATGTGAACTGAACAATAGGGCAGCTGTGTGAACCTGTAATATTTGTCTAGTGTGCTGTCCACATCCTGTGATTGAAATTTGTATAACTTGTGAGTTGTGCACCTTGCCCTTTCCATCTAGCCTCAGCAATAACATAAGAGTAAGGATCTACTTGATAGCGGGCTAAATGGGAAAATAAAGTGACGAAAGATGGAATAAGTATCTTGAAAATGAATAAGACATTTGGCCTTGCATAACCAGATTTTCTGTACTCACCGTAATTCATAAAGCTCTAACCTACTTTTCGGGGACATTACATAAAAGGTTCACTGTTTTACAGCCATTTTGTGAACCTTTACTTCAGTAGGGTGAGTTTTGTGACCCCTACTGAAGGTAGGGCTTGCTTGGCACAGCATGAAATTGCTCTTTCAGTGCAGGGCATTTTCACCAAACGTTTCTGAAATCTGTGCTGTAAAATGCAACCTTTTGCCTGGTTTCTTTTCAAAATCTTCTCAGGGGGAGAAACCTTACACAAGGAGTTCAAACTTAATCAATTCAGGTGTTCACTTTCTCCAATTCAAGAAAGAGATTTGCGACTACCACATCCAATGTTCACCAGCCGCCACTACCCAGTGGTTCCTTCAAGTGGGGAGACTTCAAAGAGATGCCTTTGAAGTGCACAGATGCCCTCCCTTCCTGCCCTGGCTCCAGACTCCCTAAAGTGGGGTATGCAGTCCTTTGTGTGTGGACAGGACACAGCCTATTCAGGTGTAAGTGAGGCTGTGCCCAGCTCCTCTCTCCCATCCTGCCAGGATGGCCCATCAAGTCACACCTAAGCTCCGATTGTGTGTGGCTGTCTAGGTGTAAAACACAAAGTACAGCTGTCATCCACCCGAGACATGCGATCGGAGACAGACAGCAGACACTAAATGGATAAAGTAAGAAAACGCCAACTTTCTATAAGTGCCATTTTCAGAATTGCAATTTAATGCCCGACTTCACCATAAGTTTGTATTTTAATTTGTGATTCCAGAGAAACTAAACTTGATCCAGTTATATCTTCCAATTTGAAAATTAAGCGTATAAAATGTAATAAGGTAATCCCAATGTTAGCCTAAGGGAGATATAGGCCTTGCAGTAGTGAAAAATTAATTTAAGAGTTTTTCACTACCAAGGCATATAAAACTTAAACGTACATGTCCTGCTTTTTAAATACATTGCACCCTGCCCTCTGGGCTGTCCAGGGCCTCCCCTAGGGGTGACCTATATGTATTGAAAAGGAAGTTTTGGGCCCGGCAAGTGTCTACATAGCAGTTTAAACTGCGCACACAATGGTAGGCCTGAGACATGTTTAAAGGACTACTTAAGTGGATGGCACAATCAGTGCTGCAGGCCCACTAGTAACATTTAATTTACAGGCCCTAGGCACAGGTGGTGCACAGTTCTAGGGACTTATAAGTAAATTAAATATGCAAATTGTGGATAAGCCAATGTTACCATGTTTTAGAGAGAGCGCACAAGCACTTTAGCACTGGTTAGCTGTGTTGAAGTGTGCTGAATACTAAGGCCAGCAAAAACGAGGTCAGCAAAAACAGGAGGTCTGAAGGCAAAAAAGTTAGGGGAAATCACTCCAAGGATGCCAGGTCTAACACGTGTCCCCCCAGCTGAAAGTGGGAAGAGCTACCCAACCCCTTGGGAGTTCTCTTCACTAAGGCGGAAGAACCTGGCGAGACCATCAGCATGGTCTGTTCCAGGATGGAGTTCCACTGTAAAGTCCATTCCCTGGATTAACACCAGGATAAAATAATGACCTACCTGGCCACAATTTCTCAATCACACTCTGACCGATGATGGTGTACCATGCACATGAATCCACCATGTTTTTGACATCAATACCATCAATGCATATCATACATGTAGGTAAACTTGTGGCACTGCCAACTCCATCTGCCTGCTCATCTTGCACACTCAACACGACACCACTTAAACTCCCTTCATCCTCCGAAACATCTTCCAGAATTTGATTCACCTTCTTCCCCATGTTCTTACACACTCTACTGAAATGGCCCTTTTTCCTGCATGTACCACACACCTTGTTTAATGCTGGACACCATTTAGAATTGGCTAAATGACTACTCAAGCCACTTCTAAAACAAAACAAACTCCATACATCACCTGTTTTATTTTTCACCAAACTTTCACTCGTTCTCACTTCACCACTTTTATTCCTGATCCTAGCATCCTTTACAACACTGACAACACTCACGTGGTTACCCACACAGCCCTCACTCCTTACTTTTGGGATGCACTCATCAGAAACTTCAATACTCCTAGCTACATCCACAGCAGCTTTCAAAGATATTTCCCCACAAGACCATAATATTTCTTGTATTTTTTTTATTTAGCCTTCATAAGAATTTGGTCATTAAGAACTTGGTCATATATCATGTGATCAAAATCGCACGTCACAGTTAATCCTCTAAGTGCAGATACAAAATGGTCAATACTTTAATCCTCTTTTTGTGCCCTAGAATAAAATTTTAATCTTTCCATAACTACATTTATTTTCCTATCAAATCTTTCTTGCATCTGTTTAATTTCATATTGATACACACCTATATCTCTGCATTATCAATTAAAGGCAAATATTTAAACTCTCTAAATCCTATAGCACCTAACCTATGCTTGAGCAATGATATATGCCTTTGCTCCGAGCATACATCCTCCTCTAATACCTCCACATAAGCTTCAAATAAGACAATACATAAATCCCAAGGTATCGGAGGTTCAACAAATTCTGCCAAAAAAGACGGCGGTGGCTGAATCTTTGCCACAGTGACCTACCCTAAAAAATAACTAATAAAATAGGAACTAACTAATTAAAATGATCTACTCCTGAAAACTGTCCTGGTGAAAAATCACCACCAAAAAAATAGGCTTTCTTAAAAAATGGTGTGCCAATCAATGTACATCAACTGGCTTACTTTAACTTCAGTCTCACAAATGTGATTTTAAAAATGGTGTACTGATCACTGAACAGCAACGGGCTTATTTTCCTCCCAGCTTCTTCCTTCTACATAATATCGGAGTTTCTCTTTGCCCATTTCAGTGCAAGACACTCCTTCTCGATGGTGGGATAGGTTTGTTTATGGGGGAACAGTTTTCTACTAATATACACTGTGGGTCGTTCATTTCCCTCATGGTCTGTTTGCGACAGCACAGCCCCAATGCCCACATCGGATGAGTCAGTTTGTACTATAAAAGGCTTCTCAAAGATAGGAGATATTAACACGGGACTGGTAGTAAGGGCTATTTTCAACTTGCTAAAAGCTTCTGAAACTGTAGGTGGTGATTGTACAAAAGCCTTCAAGGGGAACGACTTCTTTAGGAGGTCTGTTAAGGGGGCAGAGAACTCTGAATATTGTGGAAAAAAGCAGTGGTAATAGCCCAGTACGCACAAAAAGGCTCTCATCTCTCTTTTTGTCTTAGAAAAAGAGGTATTGGTGATAGCCTTGACCTTTTCCAGTTGTGGTTCAATAACTCCCTCCCCCAAGAGCATCCCAGGTATTTCGCTTTGCTATATGCAAATTTTGATTATTTTTGCATTAATATGGTGTTGTGCCAGTTGTAACTCTGTGAGAATTAATGGGAGGTGGTGTAAATGTTCCTCCCAGGTTTTGCTAAATGTGACAAGGTCATCCAAGTAAGCAGATGAACAACATTGGTGTTGTTGCAACAGGGTATTCATGAGCCTTTGGAAGATGGCAGGAGCCCCTTTCAAGACCAAAAGTGAGCACGGTAAAATGATAGAGATCATCAGGAGTGACAAAGGTGATTTTCCCTTGATCACAAGGCCTCAAAGGGGCCTGTCAGTAGCCTTTTGTGAAATCAATGGTGGAGATGTACCGTACCACCCCTAGCTTCTCAATCAGTTTGTCATCCCTTAGCAAGGGGTACCGATCTAGCTTAGAGATTTTGTTGACGGTTCTGAAATCAATGCAAAAACACAGGCTTCTGTCTGGCTTCGGTACTAGTATGATTGGAGAGCACCAATTACTAGTGGAAAGGACGATGACTCAGATTTTCATAATGTTTTCGACCTCTACCCGGAGTGCCTTGTGACGGGCCTCCGACTCACCGTATGGTCGCTGCTTGACAACAACTCCTTCAGGGGTAGGGATAGGGATGTTTATCTAGATCTGTTCTACCTGCTAAGTCTGAAAAGATATCAGAAAAAATGTTAAGGACAACAAGCAAGACCTTTTTCTCATTGTTTTTAAGAATGTTATTAATATCAGTTTCTCCGAGTGTTTGAGCCGCTGGTAGGACGCAGGCATCTTAAGGGGGTGGGATTACCATTTCTTGAAGAGATTTATGTGATAGATTTGAGTTGTGATTGGAGATACCTGCAACTGATAAATGACCCGCCCAATTCTTTTCAGTATTTTAAAGGGGCCTTGCCACTTGGTTTTCATCTTAGTGCTGGAAGAGGGTAAAAGGACTAAAACCCAATCCCCTACAGTTTATTCTCTCAATTTTTTTCTTTTGTCATAGCAATACTTTTGTCTTTGCTGGCTTTTTTCCAGGTTCTTATGAGCCAGAGAAAACACAAGGAGATGATGGACGGAGCACTGAAACATTTCAGACACTCAAGCCCAGTCACAGTTCTGGGTTGAATCCATCATCGTTCTTTAGCTCACTTTGCCACCAGTTCAGACCCAGCCATATGCAAATCAGTCTTGACCCTGTTCCTCATGGGAACAGTCCAGTCTGAACTGCCAAGAAAGGTCTTCCCTGGACCGGAAACAAGCATCCTGGGACCGGGTTCGGGGTATCACCCCATATCAGCCAGGCTAGCTTGAATCCAGTGGCATAGTGAGCACGGGACCCACTTCTGGGCATACCCTCCCCACTTAGGGCGACAAATGAACAGATGATGCACGGAATGCTGAACAAATCAAATATTTAACCACCAGTCACAGCTCTGGGTTAAATCCATCATTTTTTTGCTTGCCATGACACTCCAGTTTGGACCCAGCAATATGTAAATCAGTCTTCACCCTGCTCCCCATGGGAACAGTCCAGCCCGAACTGCCAAGAAACAAGCATCCTGAGGCATGGTGAGCAAAAAAACAATGGATTAAACCCAGATCTGTGACTGGGGGTGAATGTTTGATTTGTTCAGCATTCCGTCCATCGTCTGTTCGTTTTGCTTTTTACACTTCAGCTGAAGCATTTCAACTGTCAGAATTAACTTTCCTGGGATGGTTGTCTTTTCATAAAAAGTTGGGGAACTGTTTTTCTTAAATTAAAGAAGTATGGGCACGCCGTGCCACTCAGATCCTGCTCACTTTGACCACTGGATGGAGTGAGGGGGTAAGAGCAGGGACTCGGGCAATGGCGGGCTGGGGGAGGGTGGCAGGGGCAGGGACAACAAGCTAACCATGGAAGGCAAGTGGGAGGAGCAGTGGCAGCACATTGGACCATGCAGGATAGGAGGGAGGGGGTAGGGGCATAGACTCAGACAACAGAGGGCGTGTAGGAGGTGGGTTGGAGTATAATTTTAAGCATGGCGGGCATGTGCAAAGGCAGAGGCAGCAATGGAGGCCAGGGAGGAGGGGAGCAACGGGAGCAAGTTGACCATGGAGGAAAGGCCTTCATAGGCAGAGGTAGCGCAAGGGACCATGAAGGGCAGGAGGGAGGGGTAGGGGCCCGCATACGGAGAATGATGAGCAGGGAGGAGGGGGGCAGGAGCAGCAAGCTGACCAAAGTGGGCTGACACAATGGGTCAGGGGCACACAGATAGAGGATGGAGGGCACCTTACAGAACTCCTCCCCGGTGGGACCCCTTTCCTGCTGCCAGTTGGCTGGCTCAGGCAGGTTCCCCAGATCAGCCACATCCTTCCCTGTTGGCTCCGGTGCGTCCCCCTCAAGGTCAGCCTCCTCCTAGACCGTAGGAGGTTCAGGAGCGGGTTTCTTGTACCCCTTGCCCTTTCTCTTCTTGGCAAGAACCTGGGTCATTCTTCCAGGCTCCAGGTCTTCCTGACTACCCTCTTGGGCTCAATCATCAATTTTCATTCCTAGACCCATAATGTTCGGCCAACCCAAAATAGTAGCTCCCTTCTTAGCTACATAAACTTTACCATGGCATTTCCTACCTCCAAACCCTATATCAGCCTACATAAATCCCTCCATAGGAATCTTATGTCCAGAATAGCTACCTGGATTAATGCCAGGATAAAATAATGTCCTACCTGGCCACAATTTCTCAATCACACTTTTACCCATGATGATGTACCATGCACATGAATCCACCATGTTTTTGACATCAATACCATCAATGCATATCATACATGTAGGTAAACTTGTGGCACTGCCAACTCCATCTGCCTGCTCATCTTGCACACTCAACACTACACCACTTAAACTCCCTTCATCCTCCGAAACATCTTCCAGAATTTGATTCACCTTCTTCCCCATGTTCTTACACACTCTACTGAAATGGCCCTTTTTCCTGCATGTACCACACACCTTGTTTAATGCTGGACACCATTTAGAATTGGCTAAATGACTACTCAAGCCACTTCTAAAACAAAACAAACTCCATACATCACCTGTTTTATTTTTCACCAAACTATCACTCGTTCTCACTTCACCACTTTTATTCCTGATCCTAGCATCCTTTACAACACTGACAACACTCACGTGGTTACCCACACAGCCCTCACTCCTTACTTTTGGGATGCACTCATCAGAAACTTCAATACTCCTAGCTACATCCACAGCAGCTTTCAAAGATATTTCCCCACAAGACCATAATATTTCTTGTATTTTTTTATTTAGCCTTCATAAGAATTTGGTCATTAAGATCTTGGTCATATATCATGTGATCAAAATCGCACGTCACAGTTAATCCTCTAAGTGCAGATACAAAATGGTCAATACTTTAATCCTCTTTTTGTGCCCTAGAATAAAATTTTAATCTTTCCATAACTACATTTATTTTCCTATCAAATCTTTCTTGCATCTGTTTAATTTCATACTGATACACACCTATATCTCTGCATTATCAATTAAAGGCAAATATTTAAACTCTCTAAATCCTATAGCACCTAACCTATGCTTGAGCAATGATAAATGCCTTTGCTCCGAGCATACATCCTCCTCTAATACCTCCACATAAGCTTCAAATAAGACAATACATAAATCCCAAGGTATCGGAGGTTCAACAAATTCTGCCAAAAAGACGGCGGTGGCTGAATCTTTGCCACAGTGACCTACCCTAAAAAATAACTAATAAAATAGGAACTAACTAATTAAAATGATCTACTCCTGAAAACTGTCCTGGTGAAAAATCACCACCCAAAAAATAGGCTTTCTTAAAAAATGGTGTGCCAATCAATGTACATTTTTATTTTTTTTAATTTTTTTAAATTTATTTGCAGAGTTTTATATAGCGCTGGCTAGACCCGGAGGTTTCAGAGCGCTTTACATGAGGATCAACGGGTTACAGGTTCCGAGAATTACATCAGTTACATAAACAGTTGCAGTTACAAGTATAGGCTTAGGATAGAAAACATGAGATTACATAATAATATATGAAATTAGCGCATAGCATAGCCAAGAACACGCATCTTATGGGGAAAGGACGGTAGGGGGGGAAGGTAAACCAGGGGAGGGGAATGCCGATAGAGTCCGGCAGGCCGGAGGGGAAAGTCCATCAGGGGGAGGAAAGCAGTCAGAGTGAAAGACAGATAAAACCGAGAAGAACCGTGAAAAACAATGTCCGATGTCCGGCTGGGTAGGTGACGGCTGAGGGGTGAACCAGAGCCAGACTCCTCTATAGCTGCATAGGACAGCTCCACCGGGCAACGGCCAAGGGTAATCAGGCTCCGCTGTAAGTACAAACAGTTTCGGTTTCCGCCCATGGGACATCGTCAGAGTTCCATTGACGGCAATCTCAAAGGTCAAATTGTGTTGCTAGGTCATAGGGAGAGAACGCTGGCGGCGGTAAAAGAGAATGAAGGATCCCTGGCGTTGGGAGTTAAGGAATCATCTCGCTCAGAGGGGTGAATTGCGTGTGAAGGGACGGTGCGCAGCCATTGACAATGACTACATACCTCCAGTCGCGGGCTCCGACCCTGATCAAGGTCCGGTCTCGGGGGACGCTGCATGGTCAGGCTCAGGTGCCCCTTCCCCTCCAGCCGCAACCGTACCTTAGAAGTAGCGCGGGTAAACGAAATTGCACAATGCGGCGAAATCACCCCAGTGGAAGTTAAGGAATCGGCTCGTTCAGAGGGGTGAATTGCATGTGGAGGGACGGTGCGCAGCCACTGATAAAGACTAAATACCTCAAGCCGCGGGCTCCGACCTCGATAAAGGTCCGGTCTCAGGGGACGCTGCCAAGGGTTCAAAGTCAGCATAAAAAACCATCTCCCTATGAACTGGGCACAGTTAAAATTATAATGGGCACTGGCACCTTGCATGGCAAACTTATGGGAGGATGATCCTATTGGGCAAAGGTCCCCCCGTGTGGTGTAGTTGAAATTGATTGAGTTGGGCACACCATTGCTGTAGTTAGTTATCTTGGGCGCCATCTTAAGGTCAGGCCACACGCGACGAAAGTCACCACAATAACCATATCATTATGAAAGTTAGCGCTCCTAATATTCAGCGGTACTTCACTAAGATCAGCATTAGCCCAGATTGGTCATCCTCTGCACCGCAGCCCCATAGGAGAAGGGTGAAGCGCTCTCAGTCACGCGCTGATGGCTGCCATTTTGGAGTCAGGCCGCGTCAGCACAAAATCACCGCAAAATGTAAAAAGCGGTTATATTGTGCTGAAACAAATAAAGAACCATAGCGGAGATTGAGACCGGTTAGAGCCTCAAGGATCCGGTGCTTGGGAGGGTCATCCGGCATTGTTTCTAATCCCTCGTCATTATCGGTGTTGGTGGAACACTGCATTTTGATTAGATATGACCAAGATGGTAAGAGGGCAGCCCCATGTAAAGTGCAGTGTGGTGCAAGGCAGGGCTGTATCCTGGCTCCTGTTTTATTTACCCTTTATATAAACGAGGGGGGGGGGGAGGCTCTCTGTGCAGCTAGCCCGGATATACCTTGTGCAGGTGCTTTTAATATCCCGGCTCTCCTGGATGCCGACGATGCAGTCCTATTCTCTAGGACCAAAGTCGGTCTCCAAAGGACGTTAAATGCTTTTGTTTCATTTATGGATAAGCTAAAATCTACGCACCAACTTTAAAAAATCACACATATTGGTGGTGGGCAGGGGAGCTAGGAGGAGGAGAGCTTACAATCTGGCTGGAGTTGAAATTACCACGGTGACCACCTTCCCTTACTTAGGGGTTCTTTTCGATGAGAAGGGCTCATAGGCACCACTTCTACAAAATAAAAGAAATGTTTTTGCCCAGCCGGTGGCCACAGTTTTTGATTTTGCTAGTCGTTTAGGGGCTAAACCAATTAAGGCGCTCATCTAAATTTATCAGTCAAAATGCATCTCTTTGGCTTCATATGGGAGTGACATCTGGGGCTAAAAAAAAAAAAGATTTGCAAATTATTGAGAACAAGTTTTTAAGACACCTTTTGGCAGTGCCCCAATGCACTGCCTCCATTGTGGTTCATAAAAAGTTAGGGGTGGGCTACATTTCGGATTAATTGGCAAAACGATCTCAGTTAAGCTCAATCTCGATATGGTCTAACCCTGATCTGAAGTTGAATAGGATTATCCTAAGGGATTGCATGCTATTGGACATGGCCAAATCTATACCATGGCTTAAATACATTAGCTCTATTTGCCAAGAGATGGGCCGCCCCTATATGTATACCCACCCTGAGATTATTAACAGGGGGGGGACTTAGTGTGGGCAAAAAAGCATTTCTGTGCTAGAGCTCAGGCCACTGGGGAGTGTAGAGAATCGGCAAAACCTTCTGTTCGCACGCATGTTATGATCTCTACTTTTGGGCGTGCAGAACTATACCCTACTTCTGTCACTAACCCATAGCATCGATTGATGTTGACTCGTTTTAGGCTCAACGAGTTGCACTGGTTTTTAGTAGATCCTATTTGGTGGAATAAAGTCAATAACCTAAATCAATGCACCTAGGACAATTTTTCAGATCAGGGCACTTTCCATTTTGTGCTGTTTTGCAATCTTTTTTTGTGTCCCTCGAAGACAATTTATTTTACCTTTATTGAAAGGGAGACAGTTCATTCAGACTAGACCCGCTTTTATCTTTTTACAGTTGTTACACAATGAATTTGTCTGTTTTAATGTTGCCAGATTTTCAATGACCGCTGTTAGACTCGGAAGAAAGGGTTGATTTGTATTTGGAGTATATTGTTTGCTTGTTTTTCTATCCTGATGATGTTTATTATGGCTATTGCGCCCTGGATTTTATACATTTTATTTTTATATTTGTTTTTTTTTATTACTCGCCTGTTTTTTATTGTGTCTAGATCAATTTCTCCTGAGATTGAATATTATTTGTATGTAATTGTTTGTCTTGAATCTTTTTATTCAATTTTATGTCTGTATCTTTTATGGTTTTTATTAACCAAATAAAGATTATTTTGACTGACTGACTATTGGATATTCTCACAGAGAATGCTGTAGTGTTATCATATAATGCTAGGACATTCTGACAGAGAATACTACAGTATTACCAAATAATAGGATATTCTGGTAGAGAATGCCGCAGTATTACCAAATAACAATAGGACATTAGGACATAGAATACTGCAGTATTACCAAATAACAATAGGACATTAGGACATAGAATACTGCAGTTTTACTAAATCATAATAGAATATTATGACATAGAAAACTGCAGTATTACCAAATAATAATAGGATGCTGTGGCACAGAATACTGCAGTGTTACCAAATAATTCTAGGATATTCTAACAGAGAATGCTACAGCATTACCAAATAAGTCTTGAATATTCTGACAGAGAATACCTCAGTGTTACCAAATAATATTAGTATATTATGGCAGAGAATACTGCAGTATTACCAAATAATTCTAGGACATTTCGGAAGACAATGCAGCAGTGTTACCAAATTATGCCAAGACAGTCTGACAGAGAATGCTGCAGTATTACCAAATAATTCTAGGCTGTTCTGACAGAGAAAACTGCAGTGTTACTCGATATTGCTAGGATATTCTGGCAGAGAATGCTGCACTATTACCAAATAATTATAAGATATTCTGATTAAAAATACTGCAGTGTTGCCAAATGATTCCAGGATATTCTGGCAGATAATATTGCAGTATTGCCAAATAACTCTAGGATATTCTTACAGAAAATGCTGCAGCATTGCCAGATAATTATTGGATATTCTGACAGAGAATGCTGCAGTGTTATCAAATAATGCTAGGACAGTCTGACAGAAAATACTAGAGTGTTACCAAATAATAACAGGACATTCTGCCAGAGAATACTACAGTGTTACCAAATAATAACAGGACAGTCTGACAGAAAGTGCTGCAGTGTTACCAAATAATAACAGGACATTCTGACAGAGAGTGCTGCAGTGTTACCAAATAATAACAGGACATTCTGACAGAGAATACTACAGTTTTAGCAAATAATAACAGGACATTCTAACAGAAAGTGCTGCAGTGTTACCAAATAATAACAGGACATTCCGACAGAGAGTGCTGCAGTGTTACCAAATAATAACAGTACATTCTGACAGAGAGTGCTGCAGTTACCAAATAATAACAGGACATTCTGACAGAGAGTGCTGCAGTGTTACCAAATAATAACAGGACATTCTGACAGAGAGTGCTGCAGTTACCAAATAATAACAGGACATCCTGACAGAGAGTGCTGCAGTGTTACCAAATAATAACAGGACATTCTGACAGAGAGTGCTGCAGTGTTACCAAATAATAACAGGACATTCTGACAGAGAGTGCTGCAGTGTTACCAAATAATAACAGGACATTCTGACAGAGAGTGCTGCAGTGTTACCAAATAATAACAGGACATTCTGCCAGAGAATACTACAGTGTTACCAAATAATAACAGGACATTCTGACAGAGAGTGCTGCAGTGTTACCAAATAATAACAGGACATTCTGACAGAGAGTGCTGCAGTGTTACCAAATAATAACAGGACATTCTGACAGAGAGTGCAGCAGTGTTACCAAATAATAACAGGACATTCTGACAGAGAGTGCTGCAGTGTTACCAAATAATAACAGGACATTCTGACAGAAAGTGCTGCAGTGTTACCAAATAATAACAGGACATTCTGACAGAGAGTGCTGCAGTGTTACCAAATAATAACAGGACATTCTGACAGAGAGTGCTGCAGTGTTACCAAATAATAACAGGACATTCTGACAGAGAGTGCTGCAGTGTTACCAAATAATAACAGGACATTCTGCCAGAGAATACTAGAGTGTTACCAAATAATAACAGGACATTCTGACAGAGAGTGCTGCAGTGTTACCAAATAATAACAGGACATTCTGACAGAGAGTGCTGCAGTGTTACCAAATAATAACAGGACATTGTGACAGAGAGTGCTGCAGTGTTACCAAATAATAACAGGACATTCTGACAGATAATACTACATTGTTACCAAATAATAACAGGACATTCTGACAGAGAGTGCTGCAGTGTTACCAAATAATAACAGGACATTCTGACAGAGAGTGCTGCAGTGTTACCAAATAATAACAGGACATTCTGACAGAAAGTGCTGCAGTGTTACCAAATAATAACAGGACATTCTGACAGAGAGTGCTGCAGTGTTACCAAATAATAACAGGACATTCTGACAGAGAGTGCTGCAGTGTTACCAAATAATAACAGGACATTCTGACAGAGAGTGCTGCAGTGTTACCAAATAATAACAGGACATTCTGACAGAGAGTGCTGCAGTGTTACCAAATAATAACAGGACATTCTGACAGAGAGTGCTGCAGTGTTACCAAATAATAACAGGACATTCTGACAGAGAGTGCTGCAGTGTTACCAAATAATAACAGGACATTCTGACAGAGAGTGCTGCAGTGTTACCAAATGGCTTACTTTAACTTCAGTCTCACAAATGTGATTTTAAAAATGGTGTGCTGATCACTGAACAGCAACGGGCTTATTTTCCTCCCAGCTTCTTCCTTCTACATAATATCGGAGTTTCTCTTTGCCCATTTCAGTGCAAGACACTCCTTCTCGATGGTGGGATAGGTTTGTTTATGGGGGAACAGTTTTCTACTAATATACACTGTGGGTCGTTCATTTCCCTCATGGTCTGTTTGCGACAGCACAGCCCCAATGCCCACATCGATGAGTCGGTTTGTACTATAAAAGGCTTCTCAAAGATAGGAAATATTAACACTGGACTGGTAGTAAGGGCTATTTTCAACTTGCTAAAAGCTTCTGAAACTGTAGGTGGTGATTGTACAAAAGCATTCGAGGGGAACAACTTCTTTAGGAGGTCTGTTAAGGGGGCAGAGAACTCTGAATATTGTGGAAAAAAGCAGTGGTAATAGCCCAGTATGCACAAAAAGGCTCTCATCTCTCTTTTTGTCTTAGAAAAAGAGGTATTGGTGATAGCCTTGACCTTTTCCAGTTGCGGTTCAATAACTCCCTCCCCCAAGAGCATCCCAGGTATTTCGCTTTGCTATATGCAAATTTGGATTATTTTTGTATTAATATGGTGTTGCGCCAGTTGTAACTCTGTGAGAATTAAATTAATGGGAGGTGGTGTAAATGTTCCTCCCAGGTTTTGCTAAATGTGACCTTTGGAAGATGGCAGGAGCCCCTTCAAGACCAAAAGGGAGCACGGTAAAATGATAGAGATCATCAGGAATGAGAAAGGTGATTTGCCCGTGATCACAAGGCCTCAAAGGGACCTGTCAGTAGCCTTTTGTTAAATCAATGGTGGAGATGTACCGTACCTCCCCTAGCTTCTCAATCAGTTTGTCAACGCTTAGCAAGGGGTACACATCTAGCTTAGAGATTTTGTTGATGCTCCTGAAATCAATGCAAAAACACAGACTTCTGTCTGGCTTTGGTACTAGTATGATTGGAGAGCACCAATTACTAGTGGAAAGGACGATGACTCAGATTTTCATAATGTTTTTGACCTCTACCCGGAGTGCCTTGTGACGGGCCTCCGATACACCGTATGGTCGCTGCTTGACAACAAATCCTTCAGGGGTAGGGATAGGGATGTTCATCTAGATCTGTTCTACCTGGTAAATCTGAAAAGATATCAGAAAAAATGTTAAGGACAACAAGCAAGACCTTTTTCTCATTGTTTTTAAGAATGTTATTAATATCAGTTTCTCCGAGTGTTTGAGCCGCTGGTAGGACGCGGGCATCTTTAGGTGGTGGGATTACCTTTTCTTGAACAGATTTATGTGATAGATTTGAGTTTTGATTGGAGATACCTGCAACTGATAAATGACCCGCCCAATTCTTTTCAGTATTTTAAAGGGGCCTTGCCACTTGGTTTTCATCTTAGTGCTGGAAGAGGGTAAAAGGACTAAGACCCAATCCCCTACAGTGTATTCTCTAAATTGTTTTCTTTTGTCATAGCAATACTTTTGTCTTTGCTGGCTTTTTTCCAGGTTCTTATGAGCCAGAGAAAACACAAGGAGAGGATGGACGGAGCACTGAAACATTCAAGACACTCACCCCCAGTCACAGTTCTGGGTTGAATCCATCATCGTTCTTTAGCTCACTTTGCCACCAGTTCAGACCCAGCCATATGCAAATCAGTCTTGACCCTGTTCCTCATGGGAACAGTCCAGTCTGAACTGCCAAGCAAGGTCTTCCCTGGACCGGAAGAAAGCATCCTGGGACCGGTTTTGGGGTATCACCCCTCATCAGCCAGGCTAGCTTGAATCCAGTGGCATAGTGAGCACAGGACCCACTTTTTGGCATACCCTTCCCACTTAGGGCAACAAATGAACAGATGATGCACGGAATGCTGAACAAATCAAATATTTAACTACCAGTCAGAGCTCTGGGTTAAATCCATCATTTTTTTGCTCGCCATGACACTCCAGTTTGGACCCACCAATATGCAAATCAGTCTTCACCCTGCTCCCCGTGGGAACAGTCCAGCCCGAACTGCCAAGAAACAAGCATCCTGAGGGATGGTGAGCAAAAAAACAATGGATTAAACCCAGTTCTGTGACTGGGGTGAATGTTTGATTTGTTCAGCATTACGTCCATCGTCTGTTCGTTTTGCTTTTTACACTTCAGCTGAAGCATTTCAACGGTCAGAATTAACTTTCCTGGGATGGTTGTCTTTTCATAAAAAGTTGGGGAACTGTTTTTCTTAAATTAAAGAAGTATGGGCACGCCATGCCACTCAGATCCCGCTCACTTTGACCACTGGATGGAGTGAGGTGGTAGGAGCAGGGACTCGGGCAATGGCGGGCTGGGGGAGGGTGGCAGGGGCAGGGACAACAAGCTAACCATGGAGGGCAAGTGGGAGGAGCAGTGGCAGCACATTGGACCATGCAGGATAGGAGGGAGGGGGTAGGGGCATAGACTCAGACAACAGAGGGCGTGTAGGAGGTGGGTTGGAGTATAATTTTAAGCATGGCAGGCAAGTGCAAAGGCAGAGGCAGCAATGGAGGGCAGGCAGGAGGGGAGCAACGGGAGCAAGTTGAGCAGAGGCAGCGCAAGGGACCATGAAGGGCAGGAGGGAGGGGTAGGGGCCCGCATACAGAGAATGATGAGCAGGGAGGAGGGGGGCAGGGGCAGCAAGCTGACCAAAGTGGGCTGACACGATGGGTCAGGGGCACACAGATAGAGGATGGAGGGCAAGCAGCGTGGGTAGTGGCAGCAAGCTGACCATGGAGGACCTGTGCCAATCCCCAGTTGCAGATGATAGGAGGCTGTGCACAGTGGAGGGTTTGGATGAATATGTTAAAAAAAACTAGAAATTCACTAAAAAAACAAAAGTTAACAAGGCGCTATAGTCAGATATGGTAATATAATCTTCCCTAACATTAAAAAGAAAACCAGAAATTAATTGAAAAATCAAAGGTTAATGTGACATTATAGTTAAGTATGGTAAAGAGATCGTAGCCGACATTTAAAATAAACCTTAGAAATTAACGGAAAAAAACTAAGATTAAAGTAACTTTATAGTTAGGTGTTATTGTAAGTTAAATATTAATGCATAAAATACACAAAAAAAAACACAAACTCGCAAGTTATAGTTCAATGAGCTAACTACAACTGCCATGCACTGCTTATGACCTTACATATTACATCACTCATGAAATGTTCAATAACATCATTAATGACATCACTGATGACATTTCAAATTGCCATGGTGTAGTTATAGTTAGATCATAGTTTCCATTGAAATTTTTTTTTTTTGTTTGGCTAATAACTTTGGCGCTGTTTGACAAATTGTCACAAAACTTTCCAAAAACAAAGTTTATTAACCTCATCTTCTTTCTGGAAAGTTTTTGGGTGATTCTTCAAACAGGGACCAAATAAAAGGGGGGAATTCTAAAACATTATTTTCACATGTTAATTCCTATTGGAAATTTTGGAAAGCGATACAAAAAAAACGTCTAAAGGAATTGCACCAAATTTGGCAAAAAGGATGCTTTTTATTATTTGGTGTAAGGATTTTCCTCTGATTTCACGAAGTTTGAGTTTAAAGCGGCGCCCCACGTGGTCATGAAGGGGTTGAAAAGGTAGTGATATCTGGACTTTTGGTGTCCAGATATGCTCTGATTGGCTACTTTAAAATTCATTAGTCAATCCTGATTGCCTGGTCAAAAATTGAACTATATGTTGTGCCAGACATTATAGGACTCCGGGACATGGCCCCTCTGTCCTGAAAATAAATACAAAATATATATTTTGAAGAAATATATATATGTGAGGTGTCCTAGTGCTAGCTCCCCTTGCGACAGTTCCCCTGTCCAGCTTGCCCACAGTCTGCTACCCTCTGCTGCCTGTCTACCTGCTGCCCTCTGTTTGTGCCTTCTCCGCTCGTTTCTTGCTCTGTTTTACCTTTTCTGCTCATTTTTTCTGCCCTCTGTTTTGCCTTTTTCTGCCTGCTTTTCTGCCCACTGTTTTGTCTTTCCTGCTCATTTTTCTGCCCTTTGTTTTGCTGTTTCTGCTCATTTTCCTGCTCTTCATTTTGCCCTCTTCTGCTCTGTTTTGCCATCTCTGCTTTTTTTCTGCCTTCTGTTTTGCCTTTTCTGCTAATTTTTACACCCTCTGTTTTGCCTTTTTCTGCTTGTTTCTCCCCCCTTCCCGCCATTTCCCTCCTCCCTCCTCCCGCCACCCAGCGCCCTGTCCTCCCCCAGGGCCTACTTAATGGAGGCCGCAGCGCGACCCCATTGAGCAGGTCCTCGTGCCAGCTACCCCTGTGACAGTTTGCCTGTCCAGCTTGCCCACAGTCTGCTACCCTCTGCTGCCTGTCCACCGGCTGCCCTCTGTTTGTGCCTCCACTGCTCTTTTCTTACTCTGTTTTGCCTTTACTGCTCGTTTTCCATCCTATATTTTGCCTTTTCTGCTAGTTTTCTGCCCCTCGTTTTGCCTTTTCTGCCCTCTGTTTTGCTCTCTTCTGCTCTATTTTGCCTTTTCTGCTCGTTTGTCTGCCCCTTTTTTGCCTCTTCCTGCTGTTTTCTGCTTTGCCTTTTCTGCCCTCTTTTTTGCCCTCTTCTGCTCTGTTTTGCCTTTTCTGCATTGTTTTTCTGCCCTCTGTTTTGCCTTTCCTGCTCGTCTTTCTGCCCTATGTGTTGCCCTTTCTGCTTGCTCGTTTTTTTGCCCTCTGTTTTGCCTTTTCTGCTTGCTCATTTTTTGCCCTCTGTTTTGCCTTTTATCTGCTTGTTTCTTCCCTCTTTCCGCCATTTCCTCAAGACCTGGCTTTTTGACGGAGACCTCACACCCCAGGGCCCAGATACCCCCAGGGGTGACACTTCTGCGCTCTACAAATCCTGATTGATTGAAGGGGGCAAGGTGAGCACACCCTGACCCCAAGGGGAATGCGGAGCAGGGGGGCTTGTTTGGCTGGCCACAACATGGACAACATGTTGTGGCAGCCATTACAGCACTCGGGAACACAGTCCCCTTTGACATGCATTGTAGAGAATGCCAGATTTTGAGGGTCACAAAAAGGATCAAATAAAAAGTGCAATAACAGATCTTAGTCACAATATAAATCATTTGTTTGTGGTGCCAAATTAATTTTAAGAATTGTGGTGTGATCTAAGCAGGTTGTAACCTGAGAGAAATGCTGGCCCGCTGTTGGGATTTGATTTTCCTCATGGGATCTACCACATTACAAACCCTACCTTGTCATCTTAGTGTGTTTACATGATACTGAATATGCCAATGAAAAAAATTGCAGTGTTAAAAAGATAACAAAGCAAAAAACAAATATAGAGTGTTGAAAATCTTCAGGTTCTTGACACAGTCTCTTTGGCAGGTTCTGCTCTTTAATCCTTCTCTGCTGACATATCAACATCCTCAGGTGCACACGCAGCATATATGTGGTCGAAAAACAGTCAATGTGTGTTTGTTGTTGTTGTTAGCTCACACATGAGATGGACCAGCAATAAGTTGCAGTTCCAATGTACTCAGTGATGGTGAGAGTATTGCATTTAGTGGCTTGAACATTAACAGCGAGTCAAGCCAGTCATCAAGCAACTCATCAAAGATTGTCACTGATGTAGTTGATCTATCATAATGTGCATTTTGTCATAGGGACAAACTTATTGCTTACCATTGTGTCTGCCTGCCGTAATTGCAACAGTTGCAGCAACATTTCCAAGTTTAGGAAAGCCACTGGAGGTTGCTCTAGATGTAGATCCAAGATGATTTCAGCTGGTCAGCCTATACACCAGAGCCCGGGTTTCACATGTACATTGTTTACTTTACGAAAGGTTAGCATCCAGCTTTTGTTAAGTTTGGAAAGCCAAGCATGTCTCAGATAACATGCTAAGATCCCACTGTATCTTTGTTCATCTGGATAAGTTTTCTCCATGTAACTGATTTACTCGTTGGCCAGGAAAAAGATTACAATACCACAGCTGATGAATAGAAGAGTAGTCGGAAATCTGGAGAAGAAATAATGGAAAAGGATGGAATCAGTCCAAATACTGCTTTAAATCCAGTCAGAAGACCAGATCCAATGTTCTTAAAAAGATGCACAATACCAGTTGTTAAAGACAAATGAAACATTGTATGCATGATAAACAGCAACATGAGTCGGGTATTGCCTTTGTAACAACCTCTGAATCTCCGAAACCATTCTGTTTGCAAATTGTACGTTTCTGCCACTGAAGTCAAAGGGACTTCTTTTTTCAGTAACACTGCAACTAATTTTCTAATTTCATCAAAACGCATCCCTTTCATATCAATACTAGGCCAAGGGACATTTTTGATTACGTATTGAGGAGGTGGGTTTAAGGTCCGTCCACAGCATTGCATTGTTTTAATACTAAATAGGAGCCATTGCACAATAGTTCATGGTGTGTGTGGATGGATGACGTAAGAGTGACTGATAAAACACAACTTAACCCTGCCATCAAAGTGCTACGCATTCCATGCAAACAAAAGGTATCACACAGAAGGGAGTGTCCTAATGGATTTCTACAGCTGGATATACTAATAAATACAGGGTCATCTTCATTCAAGCTCATGTAAGAACAAGGAAACGCCACTGATGGAACTGATGTGATTTGTGCTTTGTTTTCAGCAAAGTATATGTGGATTCTTTTTTCACCATTGTTTTCTGTGTTTAGGTAAAATTATAAGGTTAAAACATAGCTGTTTCGTGTAGAAGTTGCAGAGGGACAAAACCTGATCTGAGTGTTTTATAATGCCAAATGCAATTATATAATAGCTCTTAACTGAGCGTGGCCATGTTGTAACAGGCCTAAGTCTCCTTTGAGGTGGTCTAATGCTGAGGACAGGATGTGATTTAATGAATACACTCTCTTAGAGAGCGTGTGCATGCCATTGTCGATAACTTTAGAAACTGTTTGCAGGTTTTCCTGATCCAGTTGCCTAATTCTTTCTGTGGCTTCTTTTTATGAGTATTTGTTACATTCATTATAAATAGCATATATTCCTGTTGCTATAAATCATTTATTTCTAGTGGCATGTGGTCCCAGGAGGAAGTCCGAGAAATCCGTGTTTTCTTTGATTGAGGATAAATGTTCTTTCACAGCTGAAAGACTGAAATGTGCTAATGAGCATTTGCACAGTTTGCCTACGCTGTATGTGGGAAGTACTACAGGTGTTTGTGAATTATATCATAAATCAGACCAATTAGCTTTAGGGACAAGGGTGTTGGAAAGAAAACAGGTATTAGGATCATAGGGCCATAAGGCTAAACCTTCTAGAGGAAACTGAGTGGAATGAAATGTTCTATTCTACATCATTTCATTTATCTCTGAATCAGAAATGTTCATTTGTGATTCCCAGTTACTAAAAAGAGTTATATTGACTTTTGGTATAGAAGGTCTTTTAAAGTCTTTCATAGTGCCTAATCCCAGACAGGTAGTCTGCTGAATGGTTTAGTTCAAGAAAATATTTTTTTAGGTATAATGAATACCTGGAATAAGCCTCTTTGGCTTGACTCTGCCAAAATTTTGTTCCCCAAATACTTTTTTCATCAACATTGTCTTTGCTCCCATTGTGTGTATATTTCTCTAGGTTAGCTAGTTCTATGTATGTAATTGTGTGCATAGTCGTGATAACAATACAGTTCTTTCTAATTCACTGATTTCCAATAAGGATCTTCATTACTCAAATTAGCATATGCCTGTAAATCAGACATCATTTGTTTTACAGTCTCTGTATCCCAGTCATCTGAAATCAAACCAGGAATAACAATATAATTTATGGAAACCTTAAATCATAAGGTAATTTTAATGTAGCAGTAGGTTCCATAATTTGATATGGAAATGTTCCCAATCTATGCCTTCAGGCACAGGATAAGCTGTGATGTTTGGAGAATAGCGATTTCTTCGAGCTCTGGAGGAAGAAAGATGCGGCTGCAGTTCATGAACCACCAGTTGAGCAATTGTTCTTTCTGGAACGTAGTGTACATTTAGTAATAGTAGAACGGTAATCATTGTTTAGAGCCATATGATGAGTAGAAACACTCCTAGAGTAGTCCAGACGTAGGACCAAGATGGAATCAAGTATCTGTCATGGAAGCAATGATAGACATGAAGCAATCTATTGTGTAAAGTAGCTTTGGAGAGTGATGAAAAATCCTTGTACATTCAGAGTCATTCTCATAGTCAGTTGTTTCTCGAAAGGCATCAGTTTGATTGATGTAGGATTTCAATCTCAATCTCAATCAGGGATTTGTGAAGCACGCTTCTCACCTGTGAGGGTCTCAAGGTGCTGTGGGGGGGGGGGTTATAGTGCAGCTCCTTCTCATCAGGATGAGGTTGTACTTCATAATAGATCATAAAGATGCATTAAACATGTGCAACTGTAGTGATGACACCATCAGAGTGGTCTGCGAAGTTCATTGCTCTGTGTTGCATTTGAGAAGCAGTATGCTCAAATATCCCCGGCTGGGAACTCAAGCTAGTCATTTTACTGCTCTCATTAAGGGGTATTTCATTCAGAGTCGGGAGTGGCTGAGAGGTTCTACCCTGAATCATTCTTGGGGTCTGTGATGGTGTGCTGTAGAGAATCAACCACATAGTGCTTTTTTACGTGGTTGATGGACACCTGCCTGTTTTTCTTTGAACCAGACAAAGGAGGCAGAATGATAGTTATTTTGCCTTTTACCCCAAGGACTATAGCGGGTGATCTATAGGATGGTTCAGAAGTTTGTTTGGTGTGGATTTTTTCATGAACTAGATCTCCTATTTTAGGGATTCACCCATCAGCAATGGTTTCAACCTTCTCTTCGTTGGTGGAGGTTTCAGAATGGTTTACTTTATAGAGCTTGTCTCTGACCTTTTGGATACTCTGTGAGAAATTCAGATGTTTTTCCAGGTCTATCCTTTCTTCATCTGTCACCTTCCCATGATTATCTAAGCCATGCACATACATAGGAACTTGAAAGAGAAGCTCGTATGGAGTGCATCCACCCAATACTAATCTAGGCAGTTTATTTAATGCTCTCTAGCCTCCATACAGATTGGTACCAGCTAAACATTAACTTAGTACCTTAGTGGTCATGGCTTGCTTAATCATGCCGTTAGTGCGCTCAACTAACCCCTTTGATTTCTGCTCTAAACGGGTTGCTGAATTGCAGACAAACTTCCAGTACAGAGATGGTATTCCTGTAAGCCTTGGAGGCGAGCGCAGGACCATTATCTGAGTGAAATGAATGAACTGACCCTATCGCTAACAGACACTGCAAATCCTTTGTGACCACTGAAGCACTCTGATTTCTCTGTGGCCACAGCATAGGAATCGAGAACAATGGCTACTAATATGTATTTATGTCGGTTAACAGAATTTATTGGCCAGATATGGGCCAAATAAATGACCCTGAATAGGATGTTGGAGACTGTGAGGGGCGTTAGTACGGGTCTCTTAACAGTATATGGTTTGATTTACTGACAAATGTTACATTTTCTGACATAGTCTTTAGTCTGTTTATACAAACAAGGCAAGCTGCAGTGTTGCTGTAGCATTGCCACGGTTACATTAACCCCAACATGGGCAGATGCCAATCCCTCATGAGCTTCCCTGATTAATTCTAACCTGGACAGTTTGTTAGGTATTATCATGTCTGGTGTTTGGACAGAATAGCGAAAAAAATATGGTGATACAAAAATACTGTGCCAAGAATATCGGGACATCAAAAATATCATCGACAGGTAAAAATATCGGGCCTCATTTATTAGGCCCTTTGCGCAGCCAGAACGTCACTTTTTGGGCCGTACTGTGGCGCAGGAGCCTGCTCCATATTTATGAGGCAGCAGTAAGCCATTTTTTTGGCTTAATTCTGCCTCATAAATATGGTTCCCTTTAACGCAGTTTTCTGCGTTAAAGGGGCGTTCCATGGGTGCTGCTGGGGGCGTTCCCAGCAACATCCATGGCTTTTTGACACTGCCCCAGATTTACGAGAAATCGTAAATCTGAGGCCGTGCCAAAAACTTACGCCTCTCCAGGGGAGGCGTAAGGAAGGCACAACGAGGAGAAATATCTTTATTTCTCCTCGTTTTTCCTTTTTCTATGTGTGCTGCATTCTGCAGCACACATAGAAAAGGAAAAAAACCTCTTGTGATTGTTTTTCTGCAGGAAGGTTTCCCTTCCTGCACAAAAACAATCATCCCCTCAACGCAGGCACTATTGCACCATGGTGCAAAGGTGCCTGCGTTGGCGCACGGCAGCCCATTGTGCACCGGCACAGGAGAAAAGGACAGGAATGCGCCATATCTCATAGATACGGCGCATTCCTGCCCTTTTCTTTTACCGTAGGGCAGCGCAGCAGAGAGGCCTGCGGCACTGCCCTACGGTAAAACCTCATAAAAGAGGCCCATCATTTTTAGTGTTGTAAAAAATATCAATGTAGTAAATATCGTTGTATGTAATATCATTTGTAAGTGTTAATTAGTATGTAATTTATTGTACTGTGTTTCATTTTGTGTCTGTTTTGTTTAATATTTGTGTTTTTTAGTAAGGTGTTTTTATTGTTATGAAAATGATGACATTTCTATATTTAGATGTTTTTATGTATATAAATATTTGTTTAATAATTTTCTTTTAGTAGCAGGATATTGGGTGTTTAGGGGATAAGGGAGAAGAGATTTTTTTAAATGTATATTTTAAACTAAAATTCATGTTATTCATTTCTGAAAATATGCAAATTAATAATATTTTTAAAATGTATTTTCGAATAATATTTTGTTTACAAATTTATATATATATATATAAAAATGTTACCAATCCAAAACTAATACTGTGCCTGGAGTGGTAAAAGGCTTTGGCCATTTTACAGCTCGGCATGGATAGCACTGCGCTAATCGCTAATCCTATACTTAAAGACTTTGCTGTAGAAATGGCAAAAGACTTTGTCCCTTTCTATCTCGGCATGGATGGCACTGTGCTAATCCTATGCTTAAAGACTTTGCTAGAAAAGCAGACAATTGAGGTGAGCAAATTTTGAGTGTCGCTGGTGTTGAGAGTGCTTTAACTGGAGCTGCTTTCCACCTAAACTTGAGAACTATTCAGAGTTCTCTGCTTCTTTTTTTGCATAATTTATGCTTCACTCTATGCCTGAAAGGACATTGTTTTGACTTATACTGGGTGCTCCCTTGTGTCTGGACAAAGCTATACCTTTCTGAAGAGCTCTAATGAGAGCGAAACACGTGTCAGGGGTTGCTTTTATTCATTTCAGGTTGGCTTGGATGGTATTTTACCAATCCAAAGCTGTAATACTGTGCCTGGAGTGGTTAAAGGCTTTGGCCATTTTACAGCTCGGCATGGATAGCACTGCACTAATCCTATGCTTAAAGACTTTGCTGTAGAAATGGCAAAAGACTTTGGGGCTGATTACAATGGCGGGCGGATTGCCACCGCCGAGCTGGCGGTGGCGATCCGCCCGCCATCGTCATGATGTTTACCCCCCGCCACATTATGATGGCGGTGGGTATCGCGGCAGACGGGAAGTCCGTCCGCCGCTTTACCACCAGTAGCAATCGTCACGATTGCCTGGCGAAGCGGTCAGCATGCTCACAATGATGGCGGAGCCTATCAGGCTCCGCCGGCACTATTATGATGCCTGCGGAAGCCAGCCTTTCCATGGTGGTTGAACCGCCATTGAAAGGCTGGCGGAGAATGCCTTCAGGGGCCCGTTTCGGGCCCCCCTTGTGTTGGGAGGAGGTGTGGGTGCACTGGGCAGGTGTACAGTGTAGTGCCTGCCATGTAGTGCAGTGAAATGCACAACATGCTATTTCTGACATCGCGGCGGTGCTGCTGTCAGCAGCCACCGCCTCAATGTTAAAGGTGCGGAATCCGACCGCAGCGGTGGTGGTCCCATCAGAATTGGATATGCGGGACCACCGCACGCATGGCGGTCGGACCCAATCACCGCTACGGTGGCGGGCGGACATCGTAATCAGCCCCTTTGTCCCTTTCTATCTCAGCGTCGATGGCACTGTGCTAATCCTATGCTGAAAGACTTTGATAGAAAGCAGACATTTGAGGTGAGCAAATTTTGAGTGTCGCTGGTGTTGAGAGTGCTCTAACTGGAGCAGCTTTCCACCTAAACTTGAGAACTACCCAGAGTTCTCTGCTTCTTTTTTTGAATAATTTATGCGTCACTCTATGCCTGAAAGGGTATTGTTTTGATATATATATATATATATATATCAAAAACACATGGTACCTCACTTAAGACGCACACGAGTTCGCACAAGGTTACCAGCCTTTATTAAAGATATGGACACACGTCGTAGGCAGGCTGAATCAGCAGCTTTCCGAAACGCCGACGCGTTTCGAGTTTCCTCTTCTTCACAGGCTGTCGGAAAGATTGTGCAGTGGTGGGCAGCTCCCTTAATATATACATAGTCCCGCCCCAATGGGCTGAGTGAAGACTTGTGGGAGTTGTAGTCCCTAATGTTCCATCAAAATATGGGTGCACTAATTACTGCCAGATGAAGCCCCAAGTGGGCCCCGCATATTCCGGTGTCCTTAATCCTGCATGCAAACTCCACATTATGGACGGCGAATCCCCTCCATGTGGCGCCCTTGGAATCCTGGGCTGGTGCTGTCTTGGCGGATGAGCCTCCGCCTATTTATCAAAAACACAAGGTACCTCACTTGAGACGCACACGAGTTCACACAAGGTTACCAGCCTTTATTAAAGGTATGGACACACGTCATAGGCAGGCTGAATCAGCAGCTTTCCGAAACGCCGACGCGTTTCGAGTTTCCTCTTCTTCACAGGCTGTCGGAAAGATCGTGCAGTGGTGGGCAGCTCCCTTAATATATACATAGTCCCGCCCCAATGGGCTGAGTGAAGACTTGTGGGAGTTGTAGTCCCTAATGTTCCATCAAAATATGGGTGCACTAATTACTGCCAGATGAAGCCCCTAGTGGGCCCCCGCATATTCCGGTGTCCTTAATCCTGCGTGCAAACTCCACATTATTGACGGCGAATCCCCTCCATGTGGCGCCCTTGGAATCCTGGGCTGGTGCTGTCTCGGCGGATGAGCCTCCGCCTATTTATCAAAAACACATGGTACCTCACTTGAGACGCACACGAGTTCGCACAAGGTTACCAGCCTTTATTAAAGGTATGGACACACGTCGTAGGCAGGCTGAATCAGCAGCTTTCCGAAACGCCGACGCGTTTCGAGTTTCCTCTTCTTCACAGGCTGTCGGAAAGATCGTGCAGTGGTGGGCAGCTCCCTTAATATATACATAGTCCCGCCCCAATGGGCTGAGTGAAGACTTGTGGGAGTTGTAGTCCCTAATGTTCCATCAAAATATGGGTGCACTAATTACTGCCAGATGAAGCCCCAAGTGGGCCCCCGCATATTCCGGTGTCCTTAATCCTGCGTGCAAACTCCACATTATGGACAGCGAATCCCCTCCATGTGGCGCCCTTGGAATCCTGGGCTGAGTGCTGTCTCGGCGGATGAGCCTCCGCCTATTTATCAAAAAACACATGGTACCTCACTTGAGACGCACACGAGTTCGCGACAAGGTTACCAGCCTTTATTAAAGGTATGGACACACGTCGTAGGCAGGCTGAATAATCAGCTTTCCGAAACGCCGACGCGTTTCGAAGTTTCCTCTTCTTCACAGGCTGTCGGAAAGATCGTGCAGTGGTGGGCAGCTCCCTTAATATATACATAGTCCCGCACCAATGGGCTAAGTGAAGACTTGTGGGAGTTGTAGTCCCTAATGTTCCATCAAAATATGGGTGCACTAATTACTGCCAGATGAAGCCCCAAGTGGGCCCCCGCATATTCCGGTGTCCTTAATCCTGCGTGCAAACTCCACATTATGGACGGCGAATCCCCTCCATGTGGCGCCCTTGGAATCCTGGGCTGGTGCTGTCTCGGCGGATGAGCCTCCGCCTATTTATCAAAAACACATGGTACCTCACTTGAGACGCACACGAGTTCGCACAAGGTTACCAGCCTTTATTAAAGGTATGGACACACGTCGTAGGCAGGCTGAATCAGCAGCTTCCGAAGCGCCGACGCGTTTCGAGTTTCCTCTTCTTCACAGGCTGTCGGAAAGATCGTGCAGTGGTGGGCAGCTCCCTTAATATATACATAGTCCCGCCCCAGTGGGCTGAGTGAAGACTTGTGGGAGTTGTAGTCCCTAATGTTCCATCAAAATATGGGTGCACTAATTACTGCCAGATGATGCCCCAAGTGGGCCTCCGCATATTCCGGTGTCTTTAATCCTGCGTGCAAACTCCACATTATGGACGGCGAATCCCCTCCATGTGGCGCCCTTGGAATCCTGGGCTGGTGCTGTCTCGGCGGATGAGCCTCCGCCTATTTATCAAAAACACATGGTACCTCACTTGAGACGTACACGAGTTCGCACAAGGTTACCAGCCTTTATTAAAGGTATGGACACACGTCGTAGGCAGGCTGAATCAGCAGCTTTCAAACGCCGACGCGTGTCGAGTTTCTTCTTCTTCACAGGCTGTCGGAAAGATCGTGCAGTGGTGGGCAGCTCCCTTAATATATACATAGTCCCACCCCAATGGGCTGAGTGAAGACTTGTGGGAGTTGTAGTCCCTAATGTTCCATCAAAATATGGGTGCACTAATTACTGCCAGATGAAGCCCCAAGTGGGCCCCCGCATATTCCGGTGTCCTTAATCCTGCGTGCAAACTCCACATTATGGACGGCGAATCCCTCCATGTGGCGCCCTTGGAATCCTGGGCTGGTGCTGTCTCAGCGGATGAGCCTCCGCCTATTTATCAAAAACACATGGTACCTCACTTGAGATGCACACGAGTTCGCACAAGGTTACCAGCCTTTATTAAAGGTATGGACACACGTCGTAGGCAGGCTGAATCAGCAGCTTTCCGAAACGCCGACGCGTTTCGAAGTTTCCTCTTCTTCACAGGCTGTCGGAAAGATCGTGCAGTGGTGGGCAGCTCCCTAATATATACATAGTTCCGCCCCAATGGGCTGAGTGAAGACTTGTGGGAGTTGTAGTCCCTAATGTTCCATCAAAATATGGGTGCACTAATTACTGCCAGATGAAGCCCCAAGTGGGCCCCGCATATTCCGGTGTCCTCAATCCTGCGTGCAAACTCCACATTATGGACGGCGAATCCCCTCCATGTGGCGCCCTTGGAATCCTGGGCTGGTGCTGTCTCGGCGGATGAGCCTCCGCCTATTTATCAAAAACACATGGTACCTCACTTGAGATGCACACGAGTTCGCACAAGGTTACCAGCCTTTATTAAAGGTATGGACACACGTCGTAGGCAGGCTGAATCAGCAGCTTTCCGAAACGCCGACGCGTTTCGAGTTTCTCTTCTTCACAGGCTGTCGGAAGCTCGTGCAGTGGTGGGCAGCTCCCTTAATATATACATAGTCCCGCCCCAATGGGCTGAGTGAAGACTTGTGGGAGTTGTAGTCCCTAATGTTCCATCAAAATATGGGTGCACTAATTACTGCCAGATGAAGCCCCAAGTGGGCCCCATATTCCGGTGTCCTTAATCCTGCGTGCAAACTCCACATTATGGACGGCGAATCCCCTCCATGTGGCGCCCTTGGAATCCTGGGCTGGTGCTGTCTCGGCGGATGAGCCTCCGCCTATTTATCAAAACACATGGTACCTCACTTGAGACGCACACGAGTTCGCACAAGGTTACCAGCCTTTATTAGAGGTATGGACACACGTCATAGGCAGGCTGAATCAGCAGCTTTCAGCTGCCAACGCGTTTCGAGTTTCCTCTTCTTCACAGGCTGTCGGAAACATCGTGCAGTGGTGGGCAGCTCCCTTAATATATACATAGTCCCGCCCCAATGGGCTGAGTGAAAACTTGTGGGAGTTGTAGTCCCTAATGTTCCATCAAAATATGGGTGCACTAATTACTGCCAGATGAAGCCCCAAGTGGGCCCCCGCTATCCGGTGTCCTTAATCCTGCGTGCAAACTCCACATTATGGATGGCGAATCCCTCCATGTGGCGCCCTTGGAATCCTGGGCTGGTGCTGTCTCGGCGGATGAGCCTCCGCCTATTTATCAAAAACACATGGTACCTCACTTGAGACTCACACAAGTTCGCACAAGGTTACCAGCCTTTATTAAAGGTATGGACACACGTCGTAGGCAGGCTGAATCAGCAGCTTTCCGAAGCGCCGACGCGTTTCGAAGTTCCTCTTCTTCACAGGCTGTCGGAAAGATCGTGCAGTGGTGGGCAGCTCCTTAATATATACATAGTCCCGCCCCAATGGGCTGAGTGAAGGCTTGTGGGCGCCACATGGAGGGGATTCGCCGTCCATAATGTGGAGTTTGCACGCAGGATTAAGGACACCGGAATATGCGGGGGCCCACTTGGGGCTTCATCTGGCAGTAATTAGTGCACCGATATTTTGATGGAACATTAGGGACTACAACTCCCACAAGTCTTCACTCAGCCCATTGGGGCGGGACTATGTATATATTAAGGAGCTGCCCACCACTGCACGATCTTTCCGACAGCCTGTGAAGAAGAGGAAACCTCGAAACGCGTCGGCGTTTCGGAAAGCTGCTGATTAAGCCTGCCTACGACGTGTGTCCATACGTTTAATAAAGGCTGGTAACCTTGTGCGAACTCGTGTGCATCTCAAGTGAGGTACCATGTGTTTTTGATAAATAGGCGGAGGCTCATCCGCCGAGACAGCACCAGCCCAGGATTCCAAGGGCGCCACATGGAGGGGATTCGCCGTCCATAATGTGGAGTTTGCACGCAGGATTAAGGACACCGGAATATGCGGGGGCCCACTTGGGGCTTCATCTGGCAGTAATTAGTGCACCCATATTTTGATGGAACATTAGGGACTACAACTCCCACAAGTCTTCACTCAGCCCATTGGGGCGGGACTATGTATATATTAAGGGAGCTGCCCACCACTGCACGATCTTTCCGACAGCCTGTGAAGAAGAGGAAACTCGAAACGCGTCGGCGTTTCGGAAAGCTGCTGATTCAGCCTGCCTACAACGTGTGTCCATACCTTTAATAAAGGCTGGTAACCTTGTGCGAACTCGTGTGCGTCTCAAGTGAGGTACCATGTGTTTTTGATAAATAGGCGGAGGCTCATCCGCTGAGACAGCACCAGCCCAGGATTCCAAGGGCGCCACATGGAGGGGATTCGCCGTCCATAATGTGGAGTTTGCACGCAGGATTAAGGACACCGGAATATGCGGGGGCCCACTTGGGGCTTCATCTGGCAGTAATTAGTGCACCCATATTTTGATGGAACATTAGGGACTACAACTCCCACAAGTCTTCACTCAGCCCATTGGGGCGGGACTATGTATATATTAAGGGAGCTGCCCACCACTGCACGATCTTTCCGACAGCCTGTGAAGAAGAAGAAACTCGAAACGCGTCGGCATTTCGGAAAGCTGCTGATTCAGCCTGCCTACGACGTGTGTCCATACCTTTAATAAAGGCTGGTAACCTTGTGCGAACTCGTGTGCGTCTCAAGTGAGGTACCATGTGTTTTTGATAAATAGGTGGAGGCTCATCCGCCGAGACAGCACCAGCCCAGGATTCCAAGGGCGCCACATGGAGGGGATTCGCTGTCCATAATGTGGAGTTTGCACGCAGGATTAAGGACACCGGAATATGCGGGGGCCCACTTGGGGCTTCATCTGGCAGTAATTAGTGCACCCATATTTTGATGGAACATTAGGGACTACAACTCCCACAAGTCTTCACTCAGCCCATTGGGGCGGGACTATGTATATATTAAGGGAGCTGCCCACCACTGCACGATCTTTCCGACAGCCTGTGAAGAAGAGGAAACTCGAAACGCGTCGGCGTTTCGGAAAGCTGCTGATTCAGCCTGCCTACGACGTGTGTCCATACCTTTAATAAAGGCTGGTAACCTTGTGCGAACTCGTGTGCGTCTCAAGTGAGGTACCATGTGTTTTTGATAAATAGGCGGAGGCTCATCCGCCGAGCCAGCACCAGCCCAGGATTCCAAGGGCGCCACATGGAGGGGATTCGCCGTCCATAATGTGGAGTTTGCACGCAGGATTAAGGACACCGGAATATGCGGGGGCCCACTTGGGGCTTCATCTGGCAATAATTAGTGCACCCATATTTTGATGGAACATTAGGGACTACAACTCCCACAAGTCTTCACTCAGCCCATTGGGGCGGGACTATGTATATATTAAGGGAGCTGCCCACCACTGCACGATCTTTCCGACAGCCTGTGAAGAAGAGGAAACTCGAAACTCGTCGGCGTTTCGGAAAGCTGCTGATTCAGCCTGCCTACAACGTGTGTCCATACCTTTAATAAAGGCTGGTAACCTTGTGCGAACTCGTGTGCGTCTCAAGTGAGGTACCATGTGTTTTTGATAAATAGGCGGAGGCTCATCCGCTGAGACAGCACCAGCCCAGGATTCCAAGGGCGCCACATGGAGGGGATTCGCCGTCCATAATGTGGAGTTTGCACACAGGATTAAGGACACCGGAATATGCGGGGGCCCACTTGGGGCTTCATCTGGCAGTAATTAGTGCACCCATATTTTGATGGAACATTAGGGACTACAACTCCCACAAGTCTTCCCTCAGCCCATTGGGGCGGGACTATGTATATATTAAGGGAGCTGCCCACCACTGCATGATCTTTCCGACAGCCTGTGAAGAAGAAGAAACTCGAAACGCGTCGGCATTTCGGAAAGCTGCTGATTCAGCCTGCCTACGACGTGTGTCCATACCTTTAATAAAGGCTGGTAACCTTGTGCAAACTCGTGTGCGTCTCAAGTGAGGTACCATGTGTTTTTGATAAATAGGCGGAGGCTCATCCGCCGAGACAGCACCATCCCAGGATTCCAAGGGCGCCACATGGAGGGGATTCGCCGTCCATAATGTGGAGTTTGCACGCAGGATTAAGGACACCGGAATATGCGGGGGCCCACTTGGGGCTTCATCTGGCAGTAATTAGTGCACCCATATTTTGATGGAACATTAGGGACTACAACTCCCACAAGTCTTCACTCAGCCCATTGGGGCGGGACTATGTATATATTAAGGGAGCTGCCCACCACTGCACGATCTTTCCAACAGCCTGTGAAGAAGAGGAAACTCGAAACGCGTCGGCGTTTCGGAAAGCTGCTGATTCAGCCTGCCTACGACGTGTGTCCATACCTTTAATAAAGGCTGGTAACCTTGTGCGAACTCGTGTGCGTCTCATGTGAGGTACCATCTGTTTTTGATATATATATATATATATATATATATATATATATATATATATATATATATATATATATAATATACTGTTTTACTGTTTTACTATATATATATATATATATATATAGTAAAACAGTATATTTTTTTAAAATAAAATATTTAAATCTATAGCTATATTTTTATTAAAATAAAATATTTTGATTTGTGTTTATAAAATGTAAAAGTTTTAAACTTTTGCAAAAAAAACGTTTTTATTTAAATTATTATTTAAAAATTATATTTTATATTAATAAAATTTTACAATGTATTTACATGTTTTCATGTTTTCTAATTTTTACATTTGGAATAATAGTTTATTATTTTATGGTTTAAAGTTTAGGAATGTTAGATTAAAGTTTAGATTATATTTTAAGTATTAATACTGATAAAAAAATATTTTTTTAATTTTAATATTTAAATTTGTGTATATAGGTTTGCAGTTTAGGGTATTTCTTTTAGATCATTTTTACATGGATTTTATAGTAAAAAATGTGTATGCGTATGTAGTATTACTTGTGTATTTAAGTTGTTCAATCTGTATTACCTGGTTAACAATTATGTATATTCAAGTGCCTTTGCTAAAATTCACCTCTTTAGTGTCCAAAGCCTTCCCCAAATTGGTTTAGATTGGAGTGGGAATAGTAAATGTCACCTCTTTAGTGGCCAACACCTTCTTCAAATTGGTGTGGATTGGAGTGGGAATAGTACATGTCACCCTTTTAATGTCCAATGCATTCCCCAAATTGGCTTAGATTGGAGTTAGAATAGGAAATGTCACCTCTTTAATGTCCATCACCTTCCCAAAATTGGTTTATTTTGGAGTGTGAATAGTAAATGTCACCCTTTTAGTGTCTAACGCCTTCCCCCAATTGGTTTAGATTGGTGTTAGAATAGTAAATATCACCCCTATAGTGTCCTTTGCCTTCCCCCAATTGGTTTATATTGGAGTGGGAATAGTAAATGTCACCCCTTTAGTATCCAACAATTTCCCCAAATTAGCTTCGATTGAAGTTAGACTAGTAAATGTCAACCCTTTAGTGTCCATCGCCTTCCCCAGAATTGGTTTATATTGGAGTGGGAATAGTAAATGTCATGCCATTTAGTGTCCAACACCTTCTCCAAATTGGTTCAGACTGGAGTGGGAATACTAAATGTCACCCCTTTAGTGTCCAAAGCCTTCCACAAATTGGTTAAGATTTGAGTGGGTATAGTAAATATCACCTCTTTAGTGTCCAACACCTTCCTCAAATTGGCTTAGATTGAAGTGGGAATAGTAAATGTAACCCCTTTAGTATCCAACACCTTGCTTAAATTGGTTTATATTGTAGTGGGAATAGTAAATGTCACCCTTTTAGTGTCCAACGCCTTCTCCAAATTGGTTTAGATTGAAGTTAGAATAGTAAATGTCACCCCTTTAGTGTCCATCGCCTTCCCCAAATTAGTTTATATTGGAGTGGGAATAGTAAATGTCACCCATTTGGTATCCAACACTTTCCCAAAATTGGTATAGATTGGAGTGGGAATCATAAATGTCATCCCTTTAGAGTCCAACGCCTTTCAAAAGTTGGTTTTAGATTGGATTGAGAATAGTAAATGTCTCCCCTTTAGTGTCCAACACCTTCCTCAAATTGGCTTTGATTGGAGTGGAAAAAGTAAATGTAACCCCTTTTGTGTGCAACACCTTCCTCAAATTGGTTTACATTGGAGTGGGAATAGTAAATATCACCTCTTAGGGGCCGATTCCGATTCGGGCCGGAATTCTCTCCGACCGAGCCGGACCCGGAGAGAATTCCGACCGAATCGGACCCTAGCAGTCCGACCGAACGAGTACGATGCGTTCGCATGCCATCGGACTCGATTCGGTCGGACTCCCATTGAAGTCAATGGGAGCCGGTCGTACAACGCGTACGCGGCTCCCATTGACTCAATGGGTGCGAGGCGGTCAAGGGCGCCCCTACAGCGTGTACACGTCCATGCGCATCGCGGCGTACATGCACAGGTAGGGGACCCATGGGTCCCCCTGTGTGCGACTCGCGCGCCTACGCATACAGGGGGTCCGACGCGGACCCCAAAGTCCGGCTCCGACAGCTTTTTCGAGCCGGACGGCGCGAGTCGATCGGAGTGGTCGCGGGCGCGCATCGTACTTACCCGGCCGGGAAACGTCTCCCATAGCGCGGTGCGAGTCGTGTCCGTGCGAGTCGGTCGGAGCGTGTTGAAGCCGCGTTCGAGTCGGTCGGAGATTTCGCGGGTGCCTGCATCGTACTCGCTCGGCAGGACCCGCGTACGATTCGGTCAGGAAACAGGGCTCCGAATCGGATCCGGTAAATCCGAATCTGATTCGGAGCACTACCGGCCGAGATCGGAATCGGCCCCTATGTGTCCAACGTCTTCCCCAAATTGGTTTAGATTGGTGTGGGAATAGTAAATGTCACCCCTTTTGTGTCCAACACCTTCCTCAAATTGGTTTAAATTGGAGTGGGAATAGTAAATGTCACCCCTTTAGTGTCCAACGCCTTTCCCAAACTGGTTTTGTTTGGAGTTAAAATAGTAAATGACACCCCTTTAATGTCCAACGCCTTCCTCAAATTGGTTTTGTTTGGAGTTAGAATAGTAAATGTCACCCCTATAGTGTCCTTCGCCTTCCCCAAATTGGTTTATATTGGAGTGGGAATAGTAAATGTCACCCCTTTAGTATCCAACAATTTCCCCAAATTGGCTTAGATTGAAGTTAGAATAGTAAATGTCACCCCTTTAGTTTCCATCGCCTTCCCCAGAATTGGTTTATATTGGAGTAGGAATAGTAAATGTCATGCCCTTTAGTGTCCATCGCCTTCCCCAAATTAGTTTATATTGGAGTGGGAATAGTAAATGTCACCCCTTTGGTATCCAACACTTTCCAAAAATTGGTATAGATTGGAGTGGGAATCATAAATGTCATTCCTTTAGAGTCCAACGCCTTTCAAAAATTAGTTTACATTGGAGTGGGAATAGTAAATATCACCCCTTAGTGTCCAACGTCTTCCCCAAATTGGTTTACATTGGTGTGGGAATAGTATATGTCACCCGTTTTGTGTCCAACACCTTCCTCAAATTGGTTTAAATTGGAGTGGGAATAGTAAATGTCACCCCTTTAGTGTCCAACGCCTTTCCCAAACTGGTTTTGTTTGGAGTTAAAATAGTAAATGTCACCCCTTTAATGTCCAACGCCTTCCTCAAATTGGTTTTATTTGGAGTTAGAATAGTAAATGTCACCCCTTTATTGTCCAACGCCTTCCCCAAATTGGTTTAGATTGGAATGGAAATAGTAAATGTCCCCCCTTTAGTGTCCAACTCCTTCCACAAATTGATTTCAATTGGAGTGGTAATAGTAAAAGTATCCCATTTAGAGTTCAACATTTTCTCCAAATTAGTTTAGATTCGAGTGGGAATAGAGAATTTAATCCCTTTAGTGTCCAACGCCTGCCCCAGATTGGATCAGATTGGAGTGGGAATAGTAAATGTCACCCTTTTTGTGTCCAACATCTTCCTCAAGTTGGTTTAGATTGGAGTGGGAATAGTAAATGTCACCCCATTAGTGTCCAATGCCTTTCCCAAATTGATTTAGATTGTAGTTAGAATAGTACATGTCACCCCTTTAGTGTCCAACACCTACCCCAAATTGGTTTAGATTGGAGTGGCAATAGTAAATGTCACCCCTTTAATGTCTAACGCCTTACTCAAATTGGTTTAGATTGGAGTGGGAATAATAAATATCACCCCTTAGTGTCCAACTCCTTCCCCAAATCGGTTTAGATTGGAGTGGGAATAGTAAATGTTACCCCTTTTGCGTCCAACATCTTCCTCAAATTGGTTTAGATTGGATTGGGAATAGCAAATGTCACCCCTTTAATGTACAATGCCTTTCCCAAATTGGTTTAGATTGTAGTTAGAATAGTAGAGGTCACCCCTTTATGGTCCAATGCCTTTCTCAAATTGGAGTTAGAACAGTACGTCACCCCTTTAGTGTCCAACACCTTCGTCAAATTGGTTTAGATTGGAGTGGAAATAGTAAATGTAACTCCTTTAGTGTCTATCAATTTTTTATTTACATTTTTGTATTGTAGAAATAGTTTTTGTTATTTTAATAATATTGTTGGTCATTAGAAATATAATAAAAAAATAATTAGGTGTATGTTTGTATACAAAAATATTATTAATTACATTGTTTTATGCAATAAAGACACATCACACATTTGTATCTTTTATTTATTTTTTCAAACTTTATTAATTGTATATTTTAACATTTTTAATTATATTTATTGCATGTCAAAAACAAACATTTCTATAAAATTAAGTAAATAAAACATTTCGTGTAATTTTTTTATCAATACAAAAAAAATTAAATTATATATACATTGTATTGTATGTTGTACATTTTCAACTTTTTTTTACATTGTTTATCAGTTTATTAACTTTTTAAAACTTTTCTAGTTCAGCTTATGTTTTTAAGTATATATTAAATTGTATTTATTTTATACTATTATTTAATTGATACTTTATACATTTGAAACATTTTATAAAAACATATTTTGACATGTTTTATATGTTTAATATTTTGTAACGTATTTGTATACATTTATTCAACGTTGTTACAATACTCCCCATTAATTTCTATAGGGAGATAGTCTTTTTTTTAGTTTCATTACCGACCATTTTTGTATTACTGCTACCTTCTATTTTGCAATCCATTTGTGCTATTTTTAGTGTATTTTTGCAGAACCAAGTTGAGCTAAGGTGCTGCTGTTCGTCGGAACAGGTAAGTCCTTTTTGCGGATTTTTTAAGGGTTTTGAGGTTAGAGGGGATTTAAAAGGGAGCTGTAAAAGGTAGTTATAGTGTTGTTTGGGGGTTTGATGTATATTCAGATGTATTACTGTTATTGCTTCTTAGTAGTTTGTAGGTTTGCGTTTTTGTAAACTACTTTGGTAATGTTTTGTTCGATTAAGTAATGTTAGTAATTTTTGATGTTCAATTGTTACATGTATGTGTTTTTGGAAGTGTAATGTGTTTTTGTGGGTAGGTTGTTTATTTTACTTTACAGGTTGTTGTCTACGATCGTGTGCTATGGCCATTGGGAGTTTATGTTTTGTTTTAAGGAAATCATTGTTGGTTTACAGTAAACCAATGCTTTTTAATTTGTTTTCATTTTTTTGGTTTTCCAGGAGTGTTTATTTTTTTAAATATACTTTGTGTTTTTTTAATCCTTTCTATATACTTTGGATTGCTTTGGTAACATTTTATTGGATTTGTTTCATTTTTCCATTTTTGGGGAGACTTTGTGGACAATATTTCTCCTATTTTTGGTGGATTACAATTTTTTTCATACTTGGATACAGAAAGATCTGTAGCCACAGAACAGTAAGTATTTGTTATTTTATTTCCTTTTGGGTGGGAAATGTAATTTTAAAATGTTAGTGTTAATATTATGTGATTGTTATGTGAACTTGTTTGGTTTATGTGTTGGATTGAATTTGTTTTTTAAATTTTTAGTTGGTAATTGTTACATCTTATTTTAAATAATTGATATATAGTTTTATCATATCAGTTTTTATCAGTATTGGTATTTTTATTGTTTTTTGACTGATGTAATAAAATATTATATTTATTATTTAAGATAAAAAATGTTTAGTTTGTTGGTTTGGAATTTATCATAGCTTTTGAGGATTATGGTAGGTTACTATTTATTTTATAATATTTGCTTTTAACAATCTTTTCTAAGTAGTTGTTATCTATGAAGAGTTTGATGTGGCAATTAGGGTAACGGATTGTTCCATTCTAAGTTATTGGTAGCTTTGCTCTTTTTGTAATGCTTCCATAAATTTGTAAAGTGTAGGTTGGGTTCTGCCTAATGTGGATTAAAAGGCATTGTGCCATCCTTCAATTGTGTTATTTGTTTTGGCTTCCTGTGCCAAGGTCCTGTTATAGACATTCAACCATGGCATTTGGAATTTGGGTTGGCATCTGTGTCCTGAGCGATGCATTCTGCCAACCCAAGTGTCTTTGAAATAGTCCATTAGGGGCTAATGTTGTCCTCATTTTGTCGGTAGAAAGAGATTTGTATTCGTAGATTGTAATGGTTGGCTACCTCTGTGACAGGGAGATAGGCTAGTGCTATCATTTTTTGAAATTCAAAGACAAATTGTCTGCAGAATATTCTACACTTGCAGTGCAGATTTTTGGAGGTGTCTCCATATACTTTGATTGAAATGATAGTAGCAGTCTTGTATGGTTGTGTGGGGGAAGATTTTTAGAATGGTTTGAATCATGGCTTGCTCGAAGTCTATGAGGGGTAGTAATTATTTGTTTTGTGTTTGATATGGTTTAGGAGCTTGTAGTAAGTGTTGCTTTGTTTATTTGGTAGTGGAGTGCATATAAAAGGGATATTTGTGTTTTAGATTTTCACCATGTATGGCGTGTATCTGAGTGAATGGTTTGAGACATATTTGAAGGTTCCATCCATCATCCATGTTACATTGTCTCAGTTTTAGCAAGTCATCTGCTGTAGAGAATATTACGATTAGTTTTTCATTCATTATTTAGGTTGTCTTGTTAAAAGGAACAGTTCTTCATTATGTGTCATTGTTAAGTATTCAGGTATGTATATGTCTTGGTATCTTCTAGGGGGATATGGGATATTGCTGGTGGGTCTTTTAGTTCGTGCAATTAAACCTTTTAAAGTTGGGATAGGGGGTAGTAGGCCTCTTATGTGTTCGGAGACTTTAGGTAGTATATCTTTAAAAATGTTGCTGTGGGTTACTGGGACATAGTGCTTGTCTTGCTTATATCTTGCAGTATCCCTCTTATTTCTACCTCTGTTACATTTGGGGGGTGGTTGTGCTCTTTTTCATGGGTTATAGCATCATTGTTTGCAGTTGCCCTCCCACAGCAAGCACTAGAATACTATTTAGTACATTTCCAGTTTATAGTTTCTGCTGATGCACTTTCTTGGCTGTAGGTGTGGCCCATGTGATTTAGTAACTGCTTTCCTTTCTGCGAAGTGATATACTCTGTAGCTTCTCTAATTGTATCTGAAAGTCATGTAATAGTATAAAATAGAGAATATTTTAACAATTGTAAATTTATTATTTACATATAAAATTATGCAATCACTTCTATTTTGTATACTTACATGTATGGTGTGTATAGAGGTGTTTCATAATGTTGCAGCTTTTCCTTTGGGGGTGTTCTTATGTGGAGCTGGTGCTTTGTTGGATAAAAAAAAATTGGAGGTTTCACTTTAAATGTTAATTTGTTGTTATTTTCTAGACGTTGAGGTCGATTGGATTATTTTTGCTCATTATTTGGGTGAGTTTATACTTTTGTATTAATTTATGTAAACTTACTTTCTTATATCTTTTTGATGCTTTTTGATAGTTGTTGTTTTCAGGTAACTTATTGCTGTTTCTAGGCGTGAGTTTTTCTTTTAGGAAGTCTAATGTAAAAGACAGAAGTTGGACAATATTTTATTAGTTATTTCTTCTTATTATTTTTTTTATTTAATAACAATTTTGATTTAGTGTTCATATAAGAGTTACTAACTTCATTAAGTAATTGTTGAAATGTTATAAGCAAGATGGCGGCTGCTTGACCGCTGTGTAAGGTGCTCCGCTGCTTTGGCCCTAGGAAACAGAAATGGTGGAATAGTATGGTGAAAGACACATACCTAGCTGACCCTTCTTGGCTCTGGAGGCAGAGTGGCGACCAATTACGAGGAGCACGTAGCGTGATTGTGGCGGCTTGGTGGGTGGGCAGGTTGGCGGTCAGCACTCTGCGGAGGAGGCTTGAGCAGTTTCTCCTAACGGAAACGGCTCTTAAGATCAACAAGGCTGGGAAGGACGCTGTGGGAGTAGCAGCGGGACGTGCTTTGAGCCAACCCCGCCAAGGCGTCCCGGCCAAAAAGCAGGAGGAAGTGCTGCTCAGACAGGGAAGGAAGCTGAGCAAGAAACCCAAAGGAAACAGCGGAGAGCCGGGCGTGGATCCTGGCAGCTCCATGCAGCCACTGATAGCGGAAGCTTTCTTGTTAGCCACCGCAGGATTGAAGCCTTCCCCTAGCGAGTCCAAGGTGGAGAACGCCTCCTCCACTCCTGCGCAGATAGGAGTGATGGGCGGGGCTCGGATGAGCTCCCCGCCCGTGGATACAATGTTGTCAGCGGAAGGAGCTGGACTAGCTGGAGACGGTATAACGATGTCTAGGCAGGACAAACATTTTTTCGTTAACGGATGACTCATGACTCTGAACTGTCAGCCTCTAGTGCGGCTGTTACGGATGAGGACTCAGGGTTCATCGGTTAGCCCTGGGGGGAAGCATAATGAAATTGCTACTCAAAAACGAAGAATGAAGACCAGGACAAGCGGAACCGGCCAAGATACGGATACTAGTACCTCCTGCAAATTAAGATGGGACTACTCTGCGACCAGTCAGGTCTATAGCGGGGTCGGGGGAGGAAAAACCTTAACTTAAGCTGGCCCCGGTGACTCTGTAAGCCCTGTAGACCACCCCTCTATTGAACTTGTGTATTCAACTCTAAAACAAATGCAAGGGGAAGCCCGATTAGAAAACCGTGGGGCCTACAGGCTACAACAAAATTGTAAGGGTCAAATCAGAAGATCAATAAAATCTGCTCAGAAATGAAAGAGAGAGTGACCCTTTTTGAGGAAAGGGCAAGAGCTATAGAAGGGGAAGTTGTGAAACTTCAAAAACATAAGGAGGCACAGGATTCACCAAATGACGGACGTGATGTGGAAGCTTGAGGAATTTGAGAATCGACATTGCCTAAATAATCTCAGGTTTCTGGGTCTAGCAGAAAATATCGAAGGGAATGACATTAGATCTTTTATGGTTAGACTACTAAAGGGAGCTTTCCCCGACCTACCTCAGTGGAACTGGGATGCAGAGGTACAGCGAGTACATCGTTTTCTGATGACATTGAAGAAAAATTATGTGGCAGAACAAACTGAAATGGCCTCGGGTAGTCCTACTCTTCTTCGGTAACTTCCTCCTTCGGCAAGCCATAAGACCAGAAGCCAAGAGCACCTACGAGGGTCATACGTTCTTTGTCCTCCCAGACTTCTGACACTCTACTATGGAAAGACAGTGGCGACTATGTCAGCTGATCTCACATTTTCAGGGACTTAGTAGCGAGGCATATCTACTAAATCCGGCTCGACTCAAAGTTATATCTAATGGGAAGGTGTGGATTTTTACTTTCGAAATTAAGGTTCAAGAGTATTTGAAGGAGATCAAGGGAGGTTCGCGGCTGTCAGGACCAGAATGAAAGGCTTCCCACACGGTTAACTCTCAGTGGGTGTCGGTAGCTGCAGTCTATGGACGTTGTGAAGGGGGTCTCTTTCTTGTTTGGTTTATTCGAGTATATTATTTGATCACAGGAATTTTCCGTCTTTCTGTTGTTTTCTTATTTCTTTTTCTGGGCTTTTGTATATGAGGGCTGGAGTTCGGGGGCACCTCGGGTGGGTAGAGTGGGTGGCATCACTAGGGTCAGATCTGACCTATTTCCTTGTTTGCTGGGAGGTGGGAGTAGTAGGGTTGGGGCTTGGGTGGGGTAGGGTTAGTGGAGTTTACCGAAGTGGACAGGGACAGCTATACACAAGTGAAGGTTTTAGGGCGGCACTAAGGGGTCGATTCCGATTCGGGCCGGAAATTTCTCCGACCGAGCCGGACCCGGAGAGATTTCCGACCGAATCGGACCCGTGCAGTCCGACCGAACGAGTACGATGCGTCCGTATGTTATCGGACTCGAGTCGGGTCGGACTCCCATTGATGTCAATGGGAGCCGGTCGTACAACGCGTACGCGGGCTCCCATTGACTCAATGGGTGCGGAGTCGGACAAGGGCGCCCCTACAGCGGGTGCGCGGCGAAGCGATTCACGCCGTACACGCACAGGTAGGGGGACCCATGGGTCCCCCTGTGTGCGACTCGCGCGGCCTACGCGTACAGGGGTCCGACACGGACCCCAAAGTTCGGCTCCGACAGCTCTTACGAGCCGGAGTGCGCGGCTCGGTCGGACTGCTCGCGGCGCGTCGTACTTACCCGGCCGGAAACGTCTCCATTGCGCGGTGCGAGTCGAGTCCGAGCGAGTCGGTCGGAGCGGTTCGAGCCGGGAGCGAGTCGGTCGGAGCGGTTGGGACGCCCGGACGAGTCGGTCGGCGATTTCGCATCGTACTCGCTCGGCCGGACCCGCGTACGGTTCGGTCGGGAAACAGGGCTCCGAATCGGATCCGGTAAAGCCGAATCCGATTCGGAGCCCTACCGGCCGAGATCGGAATCGGCCCCTAAGTGTGTTAGATGGGACAATGGACTTTTTTTTATTTACAAATGATTAATCTGAGGATTGCAACCATTAACATCTGTGGGTTAAATGACCCCATGAAAAGACCCAGGGTTGCTCTTGATATGCTTTATCTCAAGGCAGATATCATATGTATACAAGAGACATATATTGAGGGGTCTAGGAAAACATTGTTAGAGTCTCTGGGGTACTAAGTGGTAGGTAGCACTTTACAAGGAACACGTACACAACGGGTGGCAATCTTGGCACAGAAAGGGGTGGGGTCGTTCCCCAGGGTTCGGGGAGATAAATATGGACGCTGGGTTATTGCTGAATGTCAGCTCCCTAATGGGGATTTCACACTTTGTACCGTGTATGGGTCTGTCTTAGATGACCCAGCGTTGTTTGAATGGTTAAACTCTGAACTTTCCTTATGGCCACTCCCTCTTATCATGTGCGGGGACTTTAATATCAATTTGAATGTCGAATTGGCTGGCATGGGTACCAGAAATTATAAAGGCCGTAAACCTAAGGTTCTTAGGTCTTTGTTGGATTTAGGATCCACTCATGGTTTAAGGGATGTCTGTAGAGAGAAATTTCCCTTGGATTCTGGCTTTACATATTATTCAGCTCCACATAAAGTTTTTGCAAGGATAGATTATTTTTATATATCCCTAGATCTTCTACAGGACAGTCGAATAAGTAGATATCCCATGGTCATGTCAGATCACAACCCGTTGGTATTGGGGGTCCCTCATCTGGACAGGCTGGTCCAGGCGCGGGATTGGTCTTTTGAACGGGCTCTCTTATTAGATGATTATACCTTAATCATATGCGGGAATGGATCCCAGTTTTTATGTCAGAGAACACGGGTAGTGCTCCTGTAGGGATAGTATGGGATGCCTTTAAGGCTGGGGTTTGAAGGGAGACCGCCCGGTATAGCTGGGCCCGCCCAAAAAAAAGAGACTTCATTTGGGTGATCTTCATAAAAGCCTGTCAGCTGCAGAGGCCACGGTAATGGAAGCAGTGGCCTTGGGCACGGAGACTCAGACTGCACAGTTGAAAGTAGCTGTGGCTAACCCAGAAATAGTGAGCATTTCAACAAAGAAAGCCGCAGAAAACTTTCTGGCACAGAAACATAAACCTTACAAATATAGTGAGAGGGTAGGTCATCTCCTGGCTGTGCGGACTAGGCAGCAAACAGCCCAGGCCCATATTCGTGAAGTTCGAGATCCTGTTTCAGGAATAGTCTCGGATCGAGAAGGAATAAGGGCTGCATTCCAGAGATTTTATCAAAAATTATACACCGAGGAGAGG